>JBAJHX010000031.1:14244192-14293143 GCA_037176925.1 Amniataba percoides | reverse complement strand
TCTTTTTGCCGGCTTTATGTAGGATGGAAACAAAGTTAACGTTGATCAAAGGTGAAAAGCAGAAAGCCCTCCACACCAAAGATGTGAGTCTCCTCCTTCTGGTGAGACTAGAACACTCCCAGTATCCTCTGTTATTAACACCATGTGACTTCTCAAATTTCACTGGGTTCTCCAATGAAGCACATGCAGTACAAGCCTAGATTATACTCGTCAAGGGATTCATGTCCAGAGCAGTAATGACATTGTTTCCTCCGTGATGTTGATGAAAATGCTGACTTGTGTTCATATATTGTGATAAGTGTGAACTGAAACAGGTGACATTATTTGAACTACAGGAAGTGGTACAGATCAGGGCGAATCTTGTTCTGCATTTTTCAGTTCTGTCAGTGACCACAGTGTCCAGAAATAAATGTAGTTCTCCCTTCAAGAAAGATAATTCTTCTGCTGCACTGAAGCAGCACTTAAATATAATCGTGTGGTGCCCTTTAAATGAAGGCTAATGCGTTACGTTTCCTTCACAGGTGAAGGATTACCCTTTTACTCCCGGACAGGAAAGACAAGTGACGTGACAAAAATAAAGGGATGGAAAAACAAATTCATAAGAAGCAAAGAAACGTTTCCCAATTCTGACGGTAAGGTTTGCCTGGCTTGTTGCAGCTGCAGTGTCCCCTTTTTATCGTTCAATGGGATTAGTATAGTCATTCTAATTACCAAAAGATTAACTGTGCTGAAACCAACTGAATGTACTTGTGTCTGAATCATTATTCCCCATTGATAAATCCAAGTCTCTTTATTCTTCCTCTCCTAAAGGATCACAAAAGAACCTATCTGCCTTCTGCAGCAACATGTTGGATGAGTACTTGGAAAGCGAAGCTCAGTATATCACTGAGCGTGCGGCTGCCTTCTCCACAGACCCTGAGGGCTCTGTGGCCTATCAGCTGCCCGCTAAAAGCTCAAGCTACGTAAAGACCCTGGACAGCGTGCTCAAACAACGAAACGGTGCATCCAAATTCCCAGTGGGGGCCAACAGACCATGCCCCCTTTCCCACAAACCCCTCCTCTACTCGGCCCTGACGGCACCGGCTCCTCCCCTGTCCCACGCTCCGAGCTCCAATCAAATAACAGCTCAGTCCATACAGAAGTCTCCATCTTCACCAAAACAGTCAGGAGCAGCAAATTCAGTTTCACCAAGGTATGGAATATTATTATTACATTTTTCAATTGTTTACAAAACTTATGTATAATTTTCTAAATGAATCATTTTGTCTGTAAAAATCTTTGGATTTAGACCATTGGTCACCTAAAAGAAATTATTGGTGTTTCCATTCTTTAATGTTTAAGTTAACTATAATGTTTTCATGTCTGAGAAGCTTGAACCATCAAAGTGTTTGGCATATTTGCTAACCAATTTATTTCACTGACCATTTCATTAATAAACTAATTGCTAAAGCTAGGGATCTCTTCTAATTAACCTTAAGTAAGTTTTTGAATGAATGTCTCCTAAAAGTGTTGAAAATTTTGTCTCAGCTGATGACATGAATATGCAATAGTTAAAAAAAAATGGAACTGCCACTGAGCTTACATTTTATACACCAGGTTTGCTATGATGAGAATTATAATAAGAAACTTAATTCTTTTATTTGGACAATTTGAAGTTGTTTTCTTTAAACATTCAATTGTGTGTTGTCACTTACATGCTATGACTGTACACAGCAGCAAAAGCAGTATCAAAAATATATTTTGGCTAAAAGAGAGCTCCATCTTTCAAAGTTGTCACATACTTTGTTGTCTGTTGAGCTGTATAAACATGCCTCCTTGGTTTGCCTTCATCTAAGAAAAAAGTGTATGATATAAACATTTTTTTGATAAAAAGGAAGCTCACTAATCTGTGTTGTACATCCTGTCTCTTCAGATCATCTACATGCCATTCAGGGGTCAGCCAGAGAGCAACAGTGAGCTCTGGGCAGAGCCAAGGGATGATACTCAGGCCTACAGGCCTCACTAAGCACCAGTTCAAACTGTTGCAGATGGAGGTTGGAGCCCAGAACCAGGGTCTGAGCAGAACCCAGCTGACACAAGAAAGACTGTCTGTGGCTCTGTCTGCAATTCTGACAAAACAGGTATGTAATATGCAGACCGTATGTGTACCAATAGGGCTTGACTACAGTGTCATTTTATGTTAATGATGGGATGTGCCCATGCTGATCTAATTATGTCTAATATTTTACTTGCACTGAAAGTAACTATTTTATAACATAACATGTTAATCTGTGAATAAGGCATCAACAACAATGCAGATACGTTGATATTTAAAATAGTTTTGATGACTCTTCCTTCTTCTTGAATCAGATGCTGCCCAGTCAGGTCTCGAAAGCATCCCGGTATCCAAAGTGTAAAGCTCGGGCATCTGCATGTGGTAAGGACTTCTGCAGACTGGGCTGTGTGTGTTCCAGCCTCCAGCAACCGAACACTGGTCCCCTCCACTGTCGGCGGCCTGACTGTATGTTCGCCTGCGTCTGCTTCCAAGGCAAGGCCACCAAGCAGCTTAGCGAGGGGGAGAGTGAACAAGCTCAAGACCTTTTGACCTCTTTTTATTCTGACTGCTATACTTCTGATGTGATAGACCAAATACTTTTGTAGATGGATCACTGCATTCATTCATAACATAATTCACAAGGAATGCAGCACTTTATTTCTAAACACAGAATTTTCATACAGTTTATAGAGATTTCTGTTTAAAGCTTTTCTTTTCTTTCCCGCTTGCTGTAGTAACTCAGATGTGTTAAAGAAATACTTTTATCCCTCCATAGCTGTGGCTAATATGGAACATGTGGTCCATCCTGGCCTGGGCTCCCATGCAAAGAAACTGTGGAACCCCAACATTCATGATCCAGAGCCGATCTTTGCCCCCAAAAATGCCCCTCCAAAGGTCATGAAGCGCAGCAGTGTGGTTCGTCCAGTGCAACCGGTAAAATTAAATCTTTCTCTCATTGGCTTTAATAGAGGCTTTCAACCTCTTTGAGATAAATATGTTGGAGTTATGGATTTCACTCTCATAGTTATTACTAATTATTTAACATTGTGAGTATAAGAGCTGCAAGTGTGTCCTTTTTTTTTGTTTTGCTCAAAATTCAAATCAAAATTGTGATTGCAGATTCAAGAAGTGGATAAGGATCCAGTGTATAAATACTTGGAGAGCATGATGACATGTGCACGTGTAAGAGAGTTCAACAGCAAGCCTCCTCCTGAAGTCACCATAGAGACAGAGAGCCCTGCCACCTTTATACCAGACACTACAGCAGATCCACAGAGGACGTCCACTGGTGACATACCGAAAAAGTACCACACTGCCATGCTGACTGTTAAAAAATCAGGTAACGAACAAAAGAACAAGTCCTTTGCTGGCGACACCCCTAACATGCCTGACTCTATGATATTGGACATACTCTGATGTTTGTTGCTATGCATAACCACAATGCATTATGACCCCCAGCAGAAAAGACTTCTCAGGGGACCACATCCGATGAAACAGGGGCAAGAAAGCAAATTGAGATCCAGTCGGCATGTCAGTGGGGCAAGGACCACAAAATGGTCCTGGAAGCTTTGTGTCAACGCATGAATCAGAACAGGTTGTCCCAGCGCTTCTGCATAGGACCTTACCGCATCCGCCCAGTCGCCAAGATCTTCATGCGTAAGCCAAGCGGCTCCATTGTCACCTACAGGGTAAGAGTAATAGGAGGAGTAATAATGCCAGTCCAGAAATAACTAGGGTATTTTTAACTTTAACCTACTGGTTTATTGCCTTGATTTATTACTTATTTGAGTAATATTAGTAGTGGTAAAGAACAGCTAATTCAAGACAGACCAACCCCTGTATATTATAAGATCTCAGTGATTGCTCAAATGTAGCATCAATCCTAAAAGGCAAATTCTCAAGACATCTCTACTTCACCTTCCCCTAGGTACACATCAGTAAACCATCAAAAGCCAGTGATAATGATGATGAAGACGATTTTGATGACAGCGAAGAGGAAATACATTCCGATAGAAGCTTTCATGAGGACACTGATCCAGGAGAGGAAGATGGCCAAATGGAGGAGCCAGAGGTGCAGTTCGGAGTCACACCATTCCTGAGTGGAGTGTTACCAGCTGGCAAACTGAAAGCCATTACCAAACCTGCTGGCTTCCAAGCATATGGACTTATTCAGGTCAGGCTCCAGAAAAGAACATTTATTCATAACATTATCAATATGGTTTTATTATTTATTTTACATTTAAAAGCACTAATATTGTTTGGAGGTGAGGAGGGGGTCTTGTGCTCAGGAGTGTGAAATTTAACATAAACAACTAATACCTACATATTTCTTCCTCCAAAGGTAAATGGCAAATCCTACAATCAGGCCAGACTGTTGCTTGGGAACATGGGATCTCTGCATCCAGCCAACCGCCTCGCAGCTTACGTCACAGGCCGACTGCACGGGCCCTTCAACATTTCTCATAAAAACTCTTCAAAATCAGAAGCTATAAATAAAATCAACACTCCTGGTGCTCTGAACCTGAAGGCTGCAGGCACAGTTGCCCCTGAAATGGTAACTGCAAGGAAAAGCACTGAGTTGAAGACACCGTCACAGCCGCCAGGTAAAACCATCTCTATGACCCCAGCACAAGCACTTAGTTTTAAACTGATTGCTCCCCAAAGGAGGGAAAAGTAATCAACTCGAGAACCCTCCAACACAGGCACTCCTGCAGCTACTACAGGGTATTGAAATCATCCAAGGAAATAAAACTAGTACAACCTAAATATACTGCTTATAAATCTAGTTTCCAATAGATAAAACCTGGACTGCCCATTTTGGCAAGACTCCTGGTAAGTGTAGGGAGGATAAATGGATGTGCACAAGCTTGTGTCTATGTGTTCTCTCCATGTTCTACTAAGAAACTCTAATCTGGCATTCCTTTCAGTAGCTACCTGTATAAACAGACTGAGAAGAAAGCACTGTTGCGGTTGTATCAACATTATGCAAATAGCCTCTAATTCACAGTATTAGAGAATCAAAGGAAGCACCTTCATATTTTGTTTTCCATTTCTCAGGATTTGGCTTTAAAGATTAAAATACTTTCTAATGTCTAACGATATAAAAGAATCAAAGCAGCATGTTAAATGGGATAATTATTTCTCAGTCTCATCACCCTGCCTTGCACCTTTTTGTTGATGCAGTTCAGCCATGCCAGCCAGACCCACAGAGACTCACCTTGCCGCAGCATTCACAAAACTCCTCTACCATCAACCCTGGCCAGACTTTTGTCTCCAGCCAGCGCAGCTCAGCCAGCACTTTCCAGAGCAGCTCCGTGTCCTCGCCTGTCTCTCTCACCGTGTCGCCGTCACTGAAAACCCCCAGCTTCTTAGGACAGAGTGGGACGTATTCATTCAGGATCTGCCCTCCGGCAAACCAGGGTGCCAAAGGCCAGAACAGGAACGGAGTCACCTTGCCTGGGGGTTTCACACTCATTCAGCTCCCTAAGCATGGAGCTGATGAGGTGAATCAAAAGTCGGAATCTGGGAATACAACAAACGTGCTCAATATGGACAAAGTTCAGCCACAAAAAAATGCTTTGTTTAATTTTAGCCAATTACTGGCTAATCCAGATGCTAACTGGCTTGGTCCGGACACCTTTACTGGTGTTAAGGACGTATTGGACCACACATCCGCAGAGGCTGGATCCTCCCCTGAGCTGACGTGTGATGAGAAGATGCCACCAGACGAGAGTGATGAAACCAGCAGCAGGCAGATGGGATCAAACCCGGATATGACTTTAGGGGACTTAAGCTCCGACTCGTCTGACTACTGTGGAGATGGTGATGAAGATGTAAGTGTGAGGACTGATAAATGTTCAGAATTTAAATGTAGAATGTGAATTTAAATGCGTGAAATAACAAAAAAAGGGCATATCTGATCCCATGACAGTTTTATTTTTTTTACTGTCACAGCATTAATAACTATGTGTTTAATGTTCTCTTCAGGAGGAGGACGTGGACATTGAGACTGTAGAGGAAGTACAACACAGAATGGCCATCACTAAAATGAAAGAAGCTGTCAGAGTGGCACTAACGGAGTCACGGTAATATATATGAATGTGTATGCATCTAATTTAAAAGAAATACAGCATGCGATCCTGTGTATGTTTACTGAAAAAAATTACACTTTTGGCTCACTAAGTTTTGTTAAATTCTACCTTCAGAGACTCCATTGATCATTTTGTGTCAGCAGGGAAACGCAGCATTCAGGTATGAATCTTTCACTGTTGCGGATACAGATATGCATCAAAATATAGTCAGATATTTCCTAAGTGGATTTTATTTTATTTTATGCTCTGTTTTGAATACAAGGGTTGGGTATCTCTAGGTTTTCATTGATATAGATATCAAGACTGATACAGAATAGTTACTGATACTCTTACTTGTACTATTCTCCATAATTTCGTTCAAAAACCAAAATCCACCATTCCAAAATCATAATAACAATAATGATAATAATTAATAATAATAATGATAATAATTTTTGTTGTCGTTGTTGTCATTATGCGAGGCATAAATGAAACATCATGGTTTATGGTGGAAAGCTGCCTGACACCTGGTGAACAGGTGAACTGCTTTCGAGTGTTACCGTTTCATTGGATTAACACACCATAAATAGCGATTGCAGCACTGTTTGTTCAGGAGCTTATCAATATTTCAGTACTGACGCAAACAGGGACCAGTACCAATTTAGCACCGCTTCCTGATACTCGTCCCTAGTGAGTACGATTACTTGTAAGTCTTACTTGTATTGTATCACCATCTGTGCTGTCTCTGCATCCCAGGATCAGATGGAAATGCAGAGTGAGGAGTCTAAGGATAAAAAGAGGAGAAAGATCCACACAGTGCAAGAGAGGGAAAGGCGCTCTGAACAGCGGACACTCTTTGACAAACTCCAGATTGTCCTTCAGAGTGACCCCCGGGCGCCCAGGCTCCGCCTCCTTGACCTGGTCAGTTTCTCATGTACATGCAGGATTTCCTTGGAAAATGTGAAGAAATAAAAAAAACGTTCAGTTTAGCATTCGCATATCAGCTAATCTGCCTCATCAACATTGTGTAGGTGTGGCTTTATCAGATTGGCCTAACAGCATAAAGAAAATGGGTTTTCAGGGTATTCAATAAGTAAATATGACTGTAATGAACATCTTCAGAGAATTGAATTTGTGCTACAGAAAGTTTGTTGGTTGTAAATTGTTCATGCAAACATCTGTAAAATAACTGCAGTATATCTGCATTTTGGTCACTTCAAGCAAAGGTGTGGTTTTAGCCTGCATCCAAAAACACTTATGGAGTAAAATTCATTTTCACAGGTGGAACATTTTCTGACTGACAACTGACAAGATGTTGGGTTAATTGAGAGTGATTTATAAACATGCTATTATGTAACTTTCTGAAATTCCAGGTAATTGTCGTGGACAGTAGCGGTAGCTGTATTAAGTGTTCTCTCAAACATTTTTCAGTTTTGCAGATAAAACAGCTATCACGTCAGTATTCTTACTTTGCTGTGTTTTGTGTCTGCAGGCAGTAATAGAAATCCAAAATCTGGTCAAGACCAGCAGACGTCTGGAGGAGAAGAAGAAAATGCTGACTCGGATGCAGTCTGTCTATTTGAAGGAGCTCTCCCTTTTGTCTGGTGCGTACAGTTTGTGTAGTTGATTTATGTGCTGTGTAAATCGAAATCTGTTGTTGAGAATTAGTTGAAGCTTTTTATCCTGAGTAAACATAATTTAGATAATTTGGTTGTCGCCAAATCTGCTGTATATCTTCACTTAGTCTGCTGTCTTATATCATGAATAATGAGCAGCGTAACACAAATAACAGCAAATGTTCGAGATGTTCACAAAAAATACTGTCTAATACAGTATGTTGTGGCTTTTATTCAAATGATGTCATGAAATTTCACTTTTCCTTTTTTAGGAAAGTCAGATTCGCTGATTAAGCACAAGCTGAAGCAGATCTGCGACAGGCAGAAGTTAAGAGAAAAGACGATGAAATGGAGGCCTTTCTTTTCCCATCTGCTCCAGTCCAGAGCAGCTCTTCTGCAAACCACTACTCAGCAGTCCGAGCAGCAGCAGCCCACGCCCCTGTTACAGCCTGACTCCTACATGGCTCCATCTCAGCCTCACCCGCACAGGACTCCAGCCCAAAGCAGTCTGCAGCAGACACCAGCGCCACAATCTCCAGCAGTCACTGCACCCTCGTCACAGACAGAGAACGAGCCTGTGGCCGGGGTCAACAGGGGTCAACGTCAGCATACATCTGAGGACCAGATGGAGCGCCTGCCTCAAGCCCCGTCAATGTCAGATCCACTTCGGGTGTCCGCAGCCCAGGATGGAGCCTCACCTGTCACCTCAACACCCACCTCCAACAACCCCTCTGCTTCCCCTTCACAGCCCCTTACTCTTCCTCTGATTCGCTCCAAGACTGGCAGAATCATCCTCCCCTCATGCTTGAAACCAAGTAAGTTAACACACCCTGATGTTGCCAGGATTTAACCCTTGTCAGATTCATTTATATGTATTATTATATACATTACTCATCCTCTTTCTTTCTTCACAGTTGGTCAAGGCTTCTATACTCTCACGCTCATGAATGCCAAGCAGAACGGAGAAGAAGGAGACGTCAGCTCTTCAGCCAACATGCAGCCTTCTGATGCGAACCAGGAGAAGAGCTTTTCTGAAGCCGACCTCCCCTTAGATCCAGAGAGCAGTCCTATATTGGATGACAAAAACGCACAATCCTCAAAATCTAAACCAAAGCACTCAGGTGGAACTGCCCCCCTGACCGAACTGGCCCTTCTTAACAAATCAATCTCTGTGCCTCCGGTGTCTCTGCATGTGCGCCAGATTCCCACTTCTGTTACGGCAGAGCCTGATCCGACACTCTCTGCAGTCGGCAGTCGTAGAGGCAGGCAGCTAAGGAACCCCGTTACCCCCGATGGTGAAAACAAGAAACGTTGTGTGGTAGAGGACACCAGCAAAAGTGTTTGCAAGAGTGAAACATCTCTTGTGGGTGACGGGAGGCAAAGTGAAAAAAAGAATTCGACACCAGGTGTGGAAAGCACAGGAGCAGTCACGCGGCGCAGAGGAAGGCCTCCGAGGAAGAAGTCGGCGCGACTGTGGAGCCCTCCGGTCATGCGAGGAGGTCGTAGTTCATCTAAATCCAACGAGGACGGTCGTGTCAGACTTTCTCGCAGTTTTAAAAGCCCTAATACCAAACCCAAGCAGAGTCCTGCACAAACCACCTCACTCGGAGCTGGGAACGCGTCTCGACCTTTAACCCGAGGCGCTTTGGGAAAGGACTTCCCCAGTGCTAAGAAACGTTCCTGGATAGACCTAGAGAAGGAACTGGAACCAGAGCTTGAATCTGAATAGTCCTCACATCTTCCATATCTATGAAGCCAATGCACACAGTCACGTAACCTCAGTTAGTCTTTTCTGAAGACGTTGACACACACTTTTCTTCATAACTGTGGAGAAACGCTTTGGTATGAAGAACATCAGAGAAAGCATTAATTGACCTGCTGAATGTATGAATGCGATTAATAACTCCCACATTCAGTTTAGATTTTGTGTTTTCTTAAATGAATTTCTCTTACAAGTCTTATGTGTGTTCATGTTTATTTCTGGTCAAAAAACGGGAGATTTATTCAAATTATGTTTTGTGTTGAAGTCATTTATTACCAATCTGTCTTATGCAAAGGAAAACAAAACTGCACAGATTGTGTGAATCCAGCATGTTAGGCCTTGAGTGTAAGAGAACTACCTGATCCTGAACAGGATCAGACAAAACACTGCTTCATTAACGTCATTAATTTAAAATTCTAATGTTAACTTATATCTTTTCCATTTTTATTGACAGCTAGTTTGATGCATTATTCCTTTTTGAACTTCCTTCTATTAACTCAGTGAAACCATCTGTAGTAGCACTTTATGTTTGTTTGGTAGAAACCAGCCGTGTCGTCCGATGTCTTTGCTTTGGTTATGGTAGAAACTGTTGTGATCAGCGTTCTGGGGAGTTAGTCCAGTTATATGCACATAAACCCGATGTGTCACAAGCAATCACGCCGAAAGCTATTAGCCATATGTTGTATCTATGAAAATAACCTCTGTAAATACTGTATTTCTTTTTTAATTCCAGTATATTTACTCTGTGAACTATTTTGAAACACTGGTTACCTTCAGTTTAATTGAAATGTTAAAAAAATTGTGTGGCCTTTAAAATCAATAAAAAGTTATCTGTGCATTTATCATGTTACCTCTGAGTGAAAGAAACAAAGATTTTTATCAGTGTCATGATTTTGAGGCAAAATTGTATTGTTTATGTGTAAACAGTTGAGTAAAAGAAAAAACACAAAATTTCACATCATTTATAAGAACAGTTTTTTGTATTTCAATTAAAACTGCACACACAGTTGAAACCAGTTCTGAAAGAGTATAGTGCAAGCTCTGGGATGAAACTAGCAATGATGAACATGATGAGATTTGAGATAATGCAAATACATCCCAGTGTTTTATCAGAGGCTAATATGAGTGGGTGCTGAAAGAGATGAAAGTCTCCACTTAATGTAACATCTTTCTTGTTGGATTGCCAATCATCTCCACAACAGCCACAGTAAGTGTAAATGTTCTGTCTCTGGCTTTCATGGAGGTTACAGATCCTGCAGAGGAGTGAGCAGATCCCTCCTGTGTGTCAAAACAAAAAGTTATAATACGCATCACAGAAAAGTTACGTTTTGTAGGACTGTAGGAAGTACAGGAAGTAAAATCAATAACCTGTTTCTATTTTTCTACAATGAATGTGATTGGTGTGACGTCACTGGGGGCGGAGTCAATGTTGACAGGAAGAGTGGTCACAGGCAGCACGTGGTTGGATAAAAGCAATGTTTTTTTTTTTTTTTCGTATCAAACAAAAGCTGCCAAAATTTAACTTATATCGAAACCTTACTTTACGGAGATAATGAATGTATCTTTGATAACGTATGGCAACACTTGTCCCTCGTTTACACTGAGACACTAACTTTTCTTGTTGTAAATCAACCAATCACGTCCACTCTAACACACAGACTTATCACGAGGAGACATCACGGATCCTTGATTGAAAAACGATGAACGAAAATGACTTTAACTTGAGCAGATGTGCATATAAAAGAACAAATGGACCTTGTGCGCGTCAAAGACAAGTGTTATCGGCCAATCAGCGGCCAAACAAAGACACAAACATCCGCCATTCACTCTGATGGCTGCACCCCCACCCCTCTCTAATCCTATTAAATCAATTAGGTGCTACAGCAACAAAAGCAATCATTGATGTAATCATGAGACCGAGGCAGGTTCAGATTAAACCTCCCATGTCACGCAGGCAAACAGCTGAGAAGAGTTTATTTATTTATTTATTTGTTTATTTGTTGTTCTCTCTCTTTTTTCCCCTCCCTCCCTCCCTTGTCAGAGCAAATCAGGCGACATCAGTCCAGAAGTGTTGGGCAGGCTGCAGGAGAAGTGATAGAGAGACAGCACAAGAGGAGGAGGAGGAAGAGGAGGAGAAGTAAAGTAAACCCACTCAAGAGATTAGAGGAGTCCACGTTTCCCCGCAACAGGGACGCTGTCTTTCTGCGCGAGCCTCCGCAGCAGCCTGTCAGTCAGCCTGTCAGTCTGTGTGTCTGTCTGTGTGTCAGTCTGTGTGTCAGTCTGTGGAGGTGCAGGATCTTTACCGGGCTCCTGATCGTTCGCTGCTCCGGTGGCTGCAGACACGATGCCCGCAGATGGATTCACCATCAAGACCCGCATCAGGAACCTGCTCCGATCCCCGTCGACCAGGCACAAGAAGAACAGGAAAGAGCACCTCTCCAGCAAGGTATCTGTATATATAAATATGTTTTTATATTTATTTTTCACTTTCTCCAACTTCTCATACAGGAGGCTGCCTGCAGTCATAATGTAAAGCAGCTCTCCTTCTTCTATCTCAGATGTTCTACATTATTGATCCAGACATCATCACACTCATCTAGATAATGCTAAAAGTGCAACAGGATATCTGGAGAAAAAGTTCTGACTGGTGGCTTTGTTATTGCTTCATAGATTGATGAGGGCAGATTTGGCAGTTTGTGTGTGAGTGATTGGACTGAAGATGTTTTTTTTTTTCAACCGGGCAGCCTACATTTTTTTCTTATAAGTGGTTCATAACTTACATTTTAAGACTGGTAATTGATTAACTATTACGTGGTTTTAGAGCCATTTGTTTGCTTCTTTTTCAAATTTTTTGAAGGTGACACAATCTGGCTTTCATACATGAGACTAACTAGAAATTTTAAGCCTGTAATAGTTTGACTGTGACATTGAGATTTTTATTAGTTGCTGTTCTTATTTGCTGCGTGATTGTAGGACACCGTAGACTCATTCATGTTACTCCGGGCTAATCAATGACACTTAACAGCTGCTTTATAATTCCCAAGGCAGACAGACAGCATGGCTCGCCTGCTGTCACAATCCTCTCTTTAATTACCAGGTTCAACCTCAGTATTTATAATCTTGGTTCGGTTTCAAGCTCAAAGTTTGACATGTGGAATCAGTGCAGGGAAAATAAGCAGACGCAGAGCAAATGCAGGTGTGCAGAAATGAACTGAGTGACAAATCAGTGTAGTTTTAACCAGGGAGAGATTTTTTTTTGTATCTTAAAAAAAAGTGCAGAGCTACTTTAAAGTATCTGAACCAAAGTGACATTAACCAAACTGATCTATTTCTATCTCTGATTCATTGACATTGCTTCGTTGCTGACACTGATGCTGTTTTTCCCTCCGTCTGCCAACTCCACTTTCACTTTTGTATGTGATGAATTCCTAATTTAAAAAAATAAAGGAAATCAATGCTTTGCGTCTGCAGGTGACGTTGGAGAAGGTGCTTGGAATCACGGCGTCAGGAAACAGCGGTCTGGCCTGTGACCCCCGATCTGGACTGGTGGCATATCCTGCAGGGTGAGAAGACAGAGAGAGAGAGAGAGCGTTTCTGCACCCTTATCTCAACATCTGACCTTTGACTTATCAGCGCCCCCGTGTGCTCGCTGCTTCCTTATCATATCTACCTCACACAGATGCTCGGTGTGCAAATTTCCACGTGTGTCTGTGTGTGTGTATTATCTCTGCGCTATCTCAGAGGAGCTGAGGAGGAGAACTCTGTGGGCTTTTTCATCAGAGCAACTCCAAAGCTCCTTTTCATCCCGTCCTCGGGGGAAGCTTCCTTTGACTCTCCCAGTGAAACGCTGCTGTAAAGAGCGCAGCGTAGTATTAATAATTCTGTGCAAACAGTGACAGTGGCTGTGTTAAATCGCTCGTTGCAGATTTTGTTTTTTGGAAAAAAAAAAAAAGAGAGAGACGTGCGAGCTGCAGGTTGGAGGATTTAAGATCTACAGTGGCGATGCTCGGGGGGCCTCACCAGGGTGAGAGCAGAGTTTCAAAACAAGCATGCTGAGTCCCGCGGGGCCGGAACAGAAACAGAGCACTGAGCCTCTTTTGTATTTTTCTCAAATCTTCTGACAAAGCTGCATTAATACTTAGAAGGTCAATGGCTCTTTACAGTTTTTGTTGTGTCAAGGATTGTGTGTGGTTGCGACTGTGTGTCTGAGAGAGAGAAAGCAGCGTGTGTGTGCGTGCAGCCATGGGCATTCCTGAGCACATATGTGGGAGCGAGTATTGGTGTGTGTGTGTGATTGTGTCTGACTGTCATCTTAGCAAGCTTTATGCTTCCCAACTTGTGCACAGTCTGGCAATCCACCTGCTGTCTCTGTTTAAATCTGCACAAGCTGTGGTACCAGGAATGCAGTTTCCTGGCACCGAGCTAAAGGACTGGCAGCTCACTAACAGGTGGACCGCCGGTCTTTGTGCTGCGCTTCAACAGGATGTAAAGAGGAAGTTTTATGAGCAGGAAACAATATGCTCGTGGCTGCCTCATTTGAATATGAAAAAGAGTCATTAGACTGAATGCAGATGAATCACAGGGCAGATAAAATAACATAAACACTCACTCAGATCACCAGTGATATAAAGGTGTTCTTGTGTTTTCTACCAGTTTATTTCCAAAGATTTTTCAGGAAGCCTCACAATCTGGGGAAACGCACTTAAAAGATTGACACCTTACATCCCATACAGACTTGTGTCCAGTAGTTGATTATTGTAGCTTAGCATAAAAGGCTGTGAACAGTTTGCCTGCTGCTAAAGTAACACACCATGTGTCTTGTTTGCTTAATTGTGTAATGTGTGGTGGATTCTGTCATCTTTGGACGGAGACGGCTCAGCTGTTTTCAGTCTTTATGTTGGCTGTGGCTTCATATAAAAAAAAACATGATGGGGTGTAGCTCCCAAAATGTCAAACTATTGTTCCAAAAAAATGAATAAAATGACCAGAAATGTAGTTGCACACAGTTGGGCAAAGTTAACTCGAAGCTTCTCTGTTTTAAAGTTCAGAGATCCCTCTAATTGCTTTCATGACCAACCCAGTGTTTTAATTTATTATAACATTAGATCAATGCATGAATGAAGACTGTGTTGTTGCATTTCTTGCAGTAATCTTCTGGAAAATACTTCAACAAGCCGCAGAGTAAAAGTTTAATTATGGATCAACTGAGATTAGCAAACTTTGGCTTACTTTAGTGCACATTAGCCGCTGTTAGAGTACAGCGATGCGGATTCCTGCGTTACATCAGCGTCTAAATGTTCTAAGGGTATAGTGTACAATTAGTAAGCGTGTGTAAACTATGCCACAAGAACATGCTGTGAAAAGAGAGTTCAGTTATTCTTTTGTTAACCTGAACATGTGTGGGAAAAGTGTTTGCATTTCTCAAAACACCGACACTAGATAAATACAAAAATACTTGAGAGTTGACAATGGAAATTTTTCCACTCGCACCACAGTATTGCCTCAGTACAAAGAATATATAACAAACATGAGATACCAGACCTGTACCAATTCAAATACTTATGTGTGTTATTGTATAGTATCACACAGTGAATTTGGATTTCATTCCCCCTTGTGCAGGTGCGTGGTGGTGTTGCTGAACCCCAAAAAGAACCGACAGCACCACATCATCAGTTCAAGGTAAGATGAGCTCGAAAACAATCTGCAGGTAAAACTGTCAAAAATAACACGAGTCACGCTGAGCTGCCTGTTTGCATTTCTCTTGTTTCCACAGAAAGACAATCACAGCTCTGTCCTTCTCCCCGGATGGCAAATACTTGGTCACAGGAGAGGTGAGTCCTCTTACTGCCAATGACTGGCATGAATATCACATAAATCTTGCCTATAACTCTTTACATTTGGTCACCATGTTGTTCAAGACGTCCAGACTTTCTTCACCTTATCTTCCCCAGGCCTCTACTTTTACCTCTATCTGGACAATATTGCAGGGGAATTAGTGATTGCAGTACTTTTACAGTATTACTGCAGTGTTTAGCCAGCTGGATACCTCCAGGCTGCAGCTGACCTCGGTATAAAGAGGAGGAATATTTCATTGGGAGCATGGCAGCAGTATGTAGGCCTACGGTGATTTGTTTATGGTGATCATGTAGGCTGCATTGACCTGAGACAGAAGTTCCCTCGTGTTCCCGCTGCGACGTTGCAGTTACAGCGCTTGCCTCAACACAACACACTATCTTAATCCGCCCCAGCCAATCAAAGCCGATTAAAGACTTCTCCGTGTAAGTGGATGAGTACCCAGTAGTTGCCATGACGGCAGAGAACAAAGTCCAAAAGACCAAATACGATGAGGATAGACTGTTCTGTGCTATTGAAAACCCAAATCCAAACTTTATAATCAAAATAATAAAAAAAACACCATCTCCATCATATAGTGTTTAACAGTGATCACAGAACACAAACGATTTTCATATTAATGCGCTGAATGTGTACAAGTTTACCGAGCAGTCTGCCAAGCCTGCTGTTAATATTAGAGTCAACGAGCGGTTACTATTCTTTTTTCTGTCTTGTTCCTGTAATCAAAGCTGAGAGCTTCACATCTCTGCTGGAGGACTTCCTAAAAGCCTTGAAAGAGGAGAAGAGTTTAAGATATTTCTGAGTGACTGATCTGATAAGAAATGTCCCTCACACGCACACTCACACACACACACACTCAAACACACTCACACTCACCCAGCAGAAGTTAATTCACATCAAGGACAGGCCGACAGCCGGCATGCATATCTCTTTTATTTGTCTTTCCCTTTTTCTCTCTGTCTCCTTTGTGTGCAGCTCAGTCTTTTGTCCAACGTTATTTACTTTTCAGCGTCCTTCAGGACGCCTCTCCTCTCACCTACTAACACCGACCTTTGAAAAGGTCTTTCGATCATATTAAAATAAGACACTACACAAATAGCCCGCTGACCTTCTGATCCCCTGAGAGAGAATTATGCGAGCAGGTTGAGGGACAGGTAACTGTGAGCAAAGCACAGGGAGGATAATCTGGTAGAAAGCTGATCGACTGGACCGACAGGTGACTACTATATTTTGCTCGTTGCAGCGGATTTAACTACCGGCGACAGAAAAGTAACACAGCGTGGGGCTCAGACTTCAGAGTGAGCCCTTTTCCATAAAAAGAACCCACTCTTTTCTCTCAATCATCCACCCTCTTCCCTTTTTCCTTCCCCACCAGAGCGGTCACCTTCCAGCGGTGAGGGTGTGGGACGTGGCAGAGCGAAGGCAGGTGGCCGAGCTCCAGACGCACAAATATGGCATCTCCTGCGTGGCCTTCTCCCCCAACAGCAAACACATTGTCAGTGTGGGGAATCAGCACGACATGCTGGTCAGCGTCTGGGCCTGGAAGGTACGTCTCGCTCTCAAACACAGAGGCGTTCGATATTTTGGTGCACACACACTCTTTTGCTCATAGGAGGTTATAGTTCTAACGCGGACTCTTGTGTTGCCTCCTCACAGAAAGACCTCGTGGTGGCTGCCAACAAGGTGTCCAGTAAGGTGACGGGAGTGTCTTTCTCTGAGGACAGCTCCTACTTTGTGACTGTGGGGAACAGACATGTCAAGTTCTGGTATCTGGACCACTGCAAGGCCAGCAAGGTATGAAATGTGTCGTTCATAAAGATTGTCGGTCATGTAAGTTGCAGCCTTCACCTTTGCTTCAGTTCTACTTTTGGAATAAAGTCCTTTTTCTACTATGGCATGAAATTTTTTCACACTTCAGTGGGAGTTTGAGTCACAGCTCGCATTTTAGTGGTATTTCATTAGTCCTGAGCTGAGCGTCTTTGCATCAGTGAACTTTTCTCCACAACCTCGCAGCTGCTTACTGGGTAACTAAATAAAGAAACGCTTAAGGAGTCACATATTTAATTGTGAAATTCGCGACTTCTCAATTGGCCTTCCTTGTTAGCTAGTTGTCACGCCAAGAGTTTCCGCTTTTAGACACGATACACAATGAAACCACACACACATTTCAAAAAGACACACAGAAATTATTTTCAAGCGTAAATGAAGCCAGTTTCCTGCTGTGACCGCTGAGCTCAGTGGGTTAACCCTCACCCCTCTGTGGTATTCAGGCCAGCGCACCCGTCCCTCTGCTGGGCCGCTCGGGGCTGCTGGGAGAGCTTAGGAACAACTTCTTCTGCGATGTGGCCTGCGGACGCGGCTCTGCGTCGGACTCCACCTTCTGCATCACCTCCTCTGGCCTGCTGTGTGAGTTCAACGGCAAGAGGATGCTGGACAAGTGGGTGGACCTGCGGGTGAGTGACTTTGGGAGCGTCTGGTTGTTTTAAAGACTTCGCCTGATCTCTTCAGCCGCTGCACTGCTGGGAAATGATTTTACACCACATCAGACTGATGCAGGGGATTTTGCTGTGGCTGTGTATCCTGTGTTTGTGTCTGCATCATTAATTGGATACACTCGCTCATCTAATTTACCTTTACCACTGTTGAATCAACTCAGTGGGTGACCAGCAGTGCTTATGGTCAGTGTCCAGCTGTGGTGTTTAATCAAAAGGCGAAGATGAAGGTGTGCGTGTCCCGCTCCCGCCTTCTGCCAGAGGATCAAAGAGAGATTAGCAACAGGGACGAGGACAAGTACAGGATGTGTTTGGAGTTATTCCAATAAGGACACATTTGTGCTCCACTGCAACCATCTGTAACCTTTATCATCACTGACAGATAGAGCCGCTGTGGACTCACCCACGCTTGAGTATCCCCTCTTTTATTTCCAGGGGTAGAGTTTAGCCACCTGGAAATGAGCCGTGAAATGATCTGATGTGCCCTGTTGTTCCTGTCTCCCTCCTCGTAGACGGGCGTGGCCCAGTCGCTGTCTCTGTCTGAGGAGATGATTTTCTGTGGCTGCGCCGACGGGACGGTGCGAGCCTTCAGCCCCGTCGACCTCGGCTTCCTGTGCACTCTGCCGCGGCCGCACGCCCTCGGCTCCGACGTCTCGGCCATCACGGAGGCCAGGTGAGGAAGAGCTCAGGAGTAACGCGGCCTTCCCTTTGGCAGGGATCCACTGCAGGATCAGGCGCCCTCTATTTATAGTGCATCCCTTCTCCAGTGGCACCATTTCTACATCTCTGTCTAAGTGACACCTAAATGCTTTTTTATTTCTGTCAGTCATAATCAAGGGCAAGATTTGTCCTTTTCTTTTTACTATGAATTGAATTTTATTGTTTATTGATTTAAAATGGCCACTGATGTACTTTTATATATTCAATAAAATTAAATATAAAAAAAATGATCACATGTGGTGATGTTTTAAGTAGCACAGTGTTTCAACCTCATTGTGTTTCACTAAACTGCTGCTCGGCTGAGATCTTTAAAAAATGTCTTTCCCATCAGCCACCTGTTTTCCAACAAGACCAATGCCCGTTACCCAGACGCCATTGCTGTCACCTATGACCCCGTCAGCCGCTGGCTCAGCTGCATCTATAATGACCACAGTCTCTATGTGTGGGATGTGAGAGACGTCAGCAGGGTGGGGAAGGTGCACTCTGCCCTCTTCCACGCTGCCTGTGTCGGGGACCTGGAGGTAAACAGGCAGGAGGAAGTGAATGACACACACCTTTTTAACCACATGCATTTTAGTTGGGTTAAGCCTCATAAAATTAATATTTACAACCCCCTCTTAGTTTAAAAACGTCTCTCTCGCTCCTCCTCAGATGTTTCCAGATGTTCCTGGTGATCTGGAAAATGGTTTGTCTTCAGGTGCGTTCCTTAGCTGCTCGGCCGATAACACCATCAGACTGTGGCGTGTGAACGACGGGACGCACTCTCCAAACATCCTCAGCAGCGTGAGTCTGGCGTCGACATCTGCACATTTTTCACGTCACACAGAAGAAAATGTTGACGTTGCAAACTTCCATTTTGAGTTATTCCTCTGTCCATCTTTGCCTCGCAGGACCTCCTGAATATAATCTACATAGACGGAAACACTAGTGCCTTGTTGGACCCGGAAAGCATGACCAATGTGAATGCAGACAAAGCAGGGGATGGACAGACGGCAGAAAGCAGGACGGGCATCAGGACCATCTGTGTCAGTCCAGACGGCAAACACCTGGCATCTGGAGATCGCAACGGGATGCTGAGGTAGGACAAGAACGCCGAAACGGAGACAGATAACTGACTGAGGTGACCTCCATCCTGAAAGTGAATTTATCTCACGCAGGGTTCATGACGTCAGCAGCATGGAGGAGATTCTGAAGGTGGAGGCCCACGATGCTGAGATCCTCTGTCTTGAATACAGCAAACCAGAAACAGGTCAGTATTTGCATGCTTGTGCTCATAATGACGCTTGAAGCGTGTGTGCATTGCTTGTTTATGCAACATGTGATTAAACGGTCTTATGACTGTCAGGTCTGAAGCTGCTGGCCACCGCTAGCAGGGACCGTCTGATCCACATCTTGGATGCCGAGGATGACTACAGTCTGGTGCAGACACTCGACGAGCACTCCTCATCCATAACAGCCGTCCGCTTTGCTGGTGAGCCACTCGAGACACTGTCAACATCTGACAGCTAATCTTTTCTTAATCCTCGCTCTCATCTCCATTCAATCCCACACAAACTGCCTCTTTTATTTCTCTTGCAGCGCTGCTTGTTTAAATAATGGATGACAACTATATATGTGTAGCCAGGTGGAGCCTTGTTTGTTATGAGCAAAGCCTTTTCTGTTGTGCACTTTTTATTTTTGGGACTTTGTTTTCTCCCTCTCTACTAACATATTTGCTTAAATCGGAGTCTTTGAAACATCTCGAGGGACCTTTATGCCTCAAGATGTTTCAATTGATTGTCAGTTCTTTTGAAAATACTATTAGTAGAAGAATGATGAAGACAATACTAATTGTATTACCCTGCAGGCATAAATAATTCAAGTTTTCAAGTTCAAAAAAGCCATTATTAATATATTTAACGTTTGTCTTTGTTCTTCAGCCAATGACAACAAGGTGAGGATGATCAGCTGTGGGGCAGACAAGAGCATCTATTTCCGCACTGCACACAAGGTAAGACACGTCTGAGCAAGAGTCAGTCCATCAGCCTGCAGCACCGAGTGTGTGTCTTTCCACAGCTGTTGAATATCCAATAAACACACCTACCTGCATCCTTTACCTTTACCTGTTTAGATGACTATAAATGTATTAACGTACTTATAGAAAATCACCCTCATAATTATATATTAGGGCTGTCTTGATTTAGCTTTTTAATTTTTTTATTCTGTACAAAATCCCCAAAGTGTAAAATATCACGCAGCTCGCCTGGCTACCTTTTCCCCTCTGTTTCCAGTCATTTATTACATAAAAATGCATAATATATTTCTATTTTATCTATATAACAATTATTTTTAGGTTACTATACAAACATGGAAGTTGATATTGAAATTTTGATGAAACATTGATATTTTTTAACAGTATTTCATAAGAGAAACAAGACCCTTTAGACTAGCTTTTCCTGCAGATATTTTAAGACCGCTGCCTGATTTCTCCATACATATTGCTTCTTTTTTATTACAGAGGAACTCTTAAAATTTGCTAAACCCGAAAAATAATCTCCTAGAAATTCTCATGATTCTTTTGGAACCTAAAAATGAGGAACTAATCTCAGTTTGGCATTCGTTGCTGCTTCACTGCAATTTTAATTCTTTATTAATTCCTCACATTAAGGACTCACTTTGCTGCACAACAGTGTCACACACAGTCTAATCAGCCTCTGTGAATGCAACATTACAGCATCCACCACAGAAGGAGCGCACGTTGTGTAACCAAATGCGATAAAGGAGAGACATCCCGCTGCAGCTTTCCTTCCAGATTTGCTTCTGGGTTACTGGGGCAATTTTCTGTTTGGTCAGAGTTGCATAAGTTTCAACATTCTTCGCTATTCAGGCCGCCGCAGTGACTCATGAACATTAAGTTTTGCAGAGCGCTGTAGCTTGTTAGTCCTCTCCTGCATCCAGACGTTTATGGAGCATTTCAGAAACTTGCTGTGACAGGTCCGTGTTCCCGGCAGAACGTAAATGGGCATCTTCTATGCCGTTTGTTATCATTCGCTTTGTTTCCGAACCATAATGGTCTTTTCTTTTGCCATGTCTGTATGATTGGATGCACAAAGACTCTTTCACTTCAAAAATGAAATGGCCTATTTTGTTAGCTTGCATAAAGTCTTTCACTTTCTTAAACTTTTAACTGAGATGAATACCTCATGTTCTGTCTATGTATATTCCCACGGTTTAGATACACATGATGTTAATTCAAGTCACTTCTAGCCATCTGAATGCAAGTCAAGTTTGCTTCATTCTTTATAAGCAATACATATACATGGTGTTTATTAAGTTTCTGTTTAATTTTCTGTCTTAAAAGATGAGCTCTATGTGTTCCTAAGTCTAATGTATATATACAAAACATTGGACAGAGAGGCAAAAAAGGGGCCACAGTGCACAATATAAATGTTCATTTTCAATAAGGCTTTACTTTCTGTGCTGCAGAGTCAGTTATCAGTCACAATCGAAATCCAATCCCCACGTGAGACAGCAACAATAATGCTAACAGTGAGGTATAAGATGAAGCTTCCAGACTGCAAATAAAAGTAGGAAGCTGTAGGCCATTTTGAACTCACACTTTGGTATCATATCACGTGTTCTGTGCTTTGGCTTTTTTTTTTGTTTTTTAATCTCGCTTCCCTTTAAGATCCAGTCAGCACCTTTCTGTCTGGTGCCAAAGTGACAGAAGTCCCCCTCTGCAATGTTTCTTTTCATTTTTCAGACTGACAAAGGAACAGAGTTCAGGCGTTCCCACCACATGGTGAGGAAGACCACCCTGTACGACATGGGCGTCGACCCCACCTGCAAGTTTGCTGCCGTTGGCTGTCAGGACCGCTGCATCAGGTGTGTGAGCGTGTGTGTGTATTTAAAGGTTCATGAGGTTAGTAATGCAAGAAGAAATTTTGAAGATTTTCATATTTTAAATGACTTTTTTTTCCCTTTCTAACTGTAGGATTTTCAACATCAGCAGTGGCAAGCAGAAGAAGCTCTACAAGGGATCACTGAGCGAGGATGGCAGTCTGCTCAGGGTATTTCCCTCCACAGTCCGCACTCTGAAAGCCATTTCTCTCCTATATTTACAGCATATTGACTACAAAACTCTTTTGTTCTCTGTCCTGGCAGGTCCAGCTCGATCCCTCAGGTCAATACGTGGCCACCAGCTGCTCCGATAAAAACATCAGCATCTTTGACTTCTACACTGGGGAGTGTGTCGCCACTATGTTTGGACACTCTGGTAACGGAACACACACCTCCTCCTCACATACACACATTTTATGCTGTCAGATTCAGTTGTGGGTAAATGACACTTTTATAGCAGCAGGGTATAACTAACTGTAACTAACTTTGTCATATTTTTTCTTTTTGCAGAGATCGTCACTGGGATAAAGTTTACCAACGACTGCAAACATTTGATTTCTGTATCAGGAGACAGGTGAGAAACAATCCTTCTGTCCTGGATTCATAAAGACTTCAATATAAGTCTGAAGTACTGAAGAATAGCCATCATTTAGAATGTACAATATTGTGATAATTATAATAAGAAGTAATGTAACAGGCTTTAGTTCTATTTTTAAAACAAGAGCTTTAATGACAATGAGATACCCAAATATGAATAGCGCGCAAGAATAAAACTGGTTTGAATTAGAGCAGCAGCCAGAATTAAAATCATCCTCAGCGTCTGCTGCCAGAGGAAATGAGCGGGGAAATATGTTTGCCGACAGTTTCCTCAATAGTCAAGCCGAAATGAAATGTTGAATTTTTAATGCCTGAATGCTTTTATCTCCCAGCTGCATCTTTGTGTGGCGACTGGCTCCAGAATTGACAATCAGCATGAGAGAGAGGCTCTGCCAGCTCCGACAAAACCCAAACGCACCACCCTGCAGAACCTCCAGTCTCAGGTGATGATACGCGCCGCCTTCAAAGTGCTGATGATGAAATACCCACCTGGGGAAAAATGCACAAGTTTCTCATATAAAGACGGGCAGTGTGCTCAGTAATGTGTCTGACTCTCTGACCGTGTTAACCAGGAGAGAGGTGTATAGCGCCCCCGCTCTGGGAGGCCTGTCCTCTGACAGTGACCGTGAGCACGAGGACGAGGACGGAGCAGAGAACGACGACCCCAACGACACAGAGGACGTTGTGACCAATACGTCCTCTGACAGCAGCCATGGAGAGGAGGACACAGGTACTGTCTGATTATGAACTGAGGGAGAACACACAATAATGTTCCAGGTGTTTATGAATAGAAGAATTAGACGCCATGTTATCTATTTGGGTATAACCACCAGCATAAAGTCAAATAACTATTGTTTCATTGTATTTAAGCTTCTGATTGTTTTGCTCTCTCATACAACAGGTGGCTCAGATGAAGGACAGGACTGGGAGCTGACAAAGGTTGGTGGTTATGTCCAATGTGACTATTATTAGCTATTATTTTTGTTTTGAATCATTTCTGTCATTCATTTCTAATTTATTTCAGACTGTATAGTTGACAGTAACAGTACATAATAATCATTGCATGCTTTCAACTGAGTAGAATGGACAGCTGATGAACAGCTCAGCCGTCGCTCCAGTCTGCCGTCTCTTTTAGTTTTCTGTCAGTACCTCAGAAGGACTGAAGTTGCTGAGGGATCTCGGGCTCCGCTCTACCATACACGAGATTTAATCCTCTGTGAAGTACCGGAGGGGGGCAAATACCCTGCTGAGTCCTAAAAGTGATAAAAAGCTATGTGAAATCCATTCTGAAATACACAGCCAGAGCGGTGCTTCTGAGAACGAGATCACACAGCCTCGTCTGAGATGCGTACATCTGGAGGGAAATTGGCGCTTTTAGCACTTGTCGACTTTAATTCCCGCCACTTTTGTGCGATGTTTTCATTCATGCCTTTTACAATTGAAACCCATGTTCACTCTGTCATCTTGGGCATCTCTTGTGCATCCTTTCTAGCACGGAGCTGTCTGCCAGGTCACCCCTGACTCCTCGAAGCGTCCCCGGAGGCGCTGGTCTCATCGTATGGGCTCTCTGGAGGTGATGGTTAAATCCATGCTGGACTTGAGGCAGCTGGAGAACTTTGCCCACAAGAAAAACCCCAACTGTTCCCCTCATGACAGAGAAAGACAGAGCACCTCCAGCCTCCAGGAGCCCATGGTACGCATGGATCTGTTTTCTAAAGCAGAGGGGGACAGATGGAGTGTATGTGTGTGTGTGTGTGTGTGTGTGTGTGTGTGTCATCGCCCCGCTAAGTCACCTATGTTCACTTTCTGCAGCTGCAGTTGGAGGAGAGAGCCAAGAGGCATCGGCCCTGGCCACACACTGACTGGCTGTCCTCACACCCATCCAAGGGCATCAGGGGGGCCGATGGTGCCGTGCTGTACCCCGAGGAGAACGGGGACGATTCAAGTCTACAGGGCAGGTAAATCCCCGCTCAGCGCACACGGTCTCAATCAAGCGATCACAAGGACACTCCAAGAGTGCGAAAGTGCTGTTCTATTCTCGGTTTAATGTTTCCCCCCACCTCTGTCCCTCACCCCCCCTTCTCTGTGTGTGTTTTTTTTCATACGCCAGCGATTACACAGTGAAGGAGCAGCACTGCAGGATGCAAGGGCGAGGGATCCGCAGTGAGAGCCAGGAGAGCCGCAGCCCGGACAGCGCCTGCTCTCTGGGCTACGGCAGCAGGGAGTCC
Organism: Amniataba percoides; assembly: GCA_037176925.1. Classification (NCBI taxonomy): domain Eukaryota; kingdom Metazoa; phylum Chordata; class Actinopteri; order Centrarchiformes; family Terapontidae; genus Amniataba; species Amniataba percoides. Next base: position 14,267,891 of record JBAJHX010000031.1, on the reverse strand, counting down.
AGCCCGGATCGTGTCCTGGATGGTGAGGACTCACTGTGGTGACAACAATGAAGCACGTCATAACGAACGGAAGATCTGAAACCATACACAACGAGGACTGAGAATCTATTAATTTACTTTTGCCAGGGTGGAAACACAAGAGAAGAGAAAGGGAAATTTTGCATTTAAAGGCACATCTATGTGTGTGAAATCAGACAATTTCTGACTTAAGCACCACCTTGTGGTCAGAAAAGACACAGTGGCTTTGCTTGCAGCAGCTTGCAGGCAGCGTAGTGACAGTGTGAGCTTAAATGAAACAGACGAACGTTTAAGGAATTTGAAATAGATGTCAAAGTCACACTTGCGCGCTATATTCCCGATATTTTCATCTGTCTCCGTTTCTGTTTCAAGTTCTGAACGCCTTCTCAAAGTGTGTCAAGTGCGGGATTTGAAATGAAAAGCTAAAATGCACATGAAAGCCGTGATATCTCTTCAACATACAGTAAAGCTGATACCCGCAGAGAAGGATTTGAGCACACAGAGGCAAGGATTTCTCCCAGTTTCAGACCTGATAGAAATATGTCAGATAATAAGCCTCTGTGTTCAGGCCGGTCATTTGTTTAAGATTATCTGGTACCTATCTGGAGATGTACTGAGGTCGAATAGAGTTTGGAAAGGATTTTTGTTTCTCTTCTCTCCTTCTTGCACATCAGCTTTACCCTTTTCTCTTTTGCATTTTCAGATGGTGCAGATGTGGAGTCCCTGAGCCCCGACAGCTCTGATGAGGAGAACGAAGAGAGGGAGGAGGAGGAAGAGGAACCGAAGGCAGAGGTGACGAGCATGGACGAGGCTCTGAGGACGGTGACCGGCGCCGCTGACCGCGCCCAAGAAGATTTCCTCGAGCAGAACTTCGAGACGCTGGTGGAGAACAGCAGCACGGGTAGGACAGGCTGGAAATTCACAGGCAATTTTCAAGGAATAGTTTGACATTTTAGAAAACAATACTAATACTCGTCTTGTGAGTTTAAGAAGTTCTGGTAGGTTTAAGATAGATACGGGTAGATATAAGAAAGGAATCTTTATTTTCTTATAACGTTTGTTAAGCAAATCAATTGGCTTATTTATAATGCAAACATTATACATTTTTATTTTGGTTTCTCTTTCACTTTCTCTTTCTTTCTCTCTGTGTCACTGGGTGTTTTTCCCCTCTCTCTCTCTCTCTGTCGTCATCTACAATTTCCTTTTTTGTTTTTTGTTTTTTTTTCTAACGCTTGATGGCTGTCTACAGCTGAGCAGAGCCGAGTCCCCAGGCTCAGTATGTCTTCACGCTTCCTGGCCAGAGGACATAATAACAGGTACTGTTGACCACTTCAGACCAGTGTGGACTCACAGCTATAATTACAAACCCATGTGGACTCACGCATACTGCTCTGCTAAACCATCTGTGTACCTCCCTGATCCAGCCAAGCTGTCAAATTAAAATGACATTGTTAACTATGGTTGGGCAATTTTATGTGTGTAGGAAGATTTTTTTTAATCTGTGAAAGTTTTTACATTTTTATTTGTATTATCAAGGATTGTGGATCGAGATTTGACTATAAAACACCATAAAATTTAAGAAATAGTTTAACATATTGAGAAATATCTTTATTTGCTTTGGTGTAGAATATGGACGTCACTCTCGTGTACGTCTGTCTGCTAAAATGTGAAGCCAAAGCCACCAGCCAGTTAGCTTAGCTTAGCACAAAGGCCGGGCACAGGGACATGGCTCCAAAGCTCACTAATTAGCATTTGATATCGTTGTTTGCCAGAGTGTATCCTGACCGGGACCAGTAATTTAATGGAGTCTCTGCTGGTTGCCTGGCAACTGCTTCTGGCCAAGAAGTAGTCCAGCACACAACACCCCATAAAACAGACAAATCAGTTTTTTACACTTCAGTTTTTGTACAAAATGAACAAACAGGATATAACGTGTTAATAATGAACTTTAGCAATTTTTTCCTCAAAATATAGAAATCTTCCCTCAACGTATAGTCAAGGAAATTTTCTTGTATTTTACCTACTTGCTTCCTTAACTCTCCAATGCCTTCTTTCCGTGCAGGGGAGTGACCCCGTTTGCTAAAGTGCATGGAAAGGATCACGGCAGCCATTCTGCCAAGCCCCCTGTGTCAAAAGTGCGACCCTTGATGGAAGGCAGCAAGGAGGACAAAACCCCCGTGTCCCCTGGCAGGACCGAGGGGCTGAGGTAGGAAGAAATCACTTCTTCTTCATGGGGTTTATTTTTACACCAGTGCTGCTTTGGCAGACTTGGATTAATGAATCATAAGTGCAAAAGATAAAAGCACGTAAGGTACTATGTTTGCATAAATAAATGATTATAAAACATCAATAAGACCACATGGCAAGATTGCAGTATAATACAGACTTTCCTGAGGTCACACGAGGCTACAGTCTTTTTTACAGACATTTTTACACTGTTTACAGCCACACATTTCAGCTGTTACTCGCAAATTAATAATGGAAAAGGGTAAACAAAAGCAGGGATAAACTGAATTCTCAACTATTTGTACATGCAAATAAAAGCAATGTACTGCAGTGTTGCTAGAAAGTAGCACGGACGCAAAAGAGAATGAAAACATAAATCAAACCAAGAGTTTTTGACGTTTCCGTGACCGAATTATTAAGTGCAAAGGGATGTTAAAGTTGTCGTGTTGCCTCTCAGCAGGACAGATGCTCCAGAGAGAGACTGTGGCCCTACTCTAAGACCCCCGAAGAAGAAGACATCAGGGTCCCACCTGTGGAGGCTGTCCAACCCTCCATCCAAAGCTCCACTGCTGCTGGACAGAACAGCGTGTTTACAGAAATCCCACTCAGCCCAGAACCTGTCCTTAGACTGTACGTTTCATCATCATTTTGGTGATTTACCACAGTATATTTGCTGCCATTTTTGGGTCAGATTATTTTAACAAGCTACATCAGTTTACATTAGGAAAACACTATGAGACATTAAAACAGACTCAAGAGGGTGTTTAAACATACATTGCATGGGGATGTGCAAAATAAATGAGTCTGACTTTAGATAATTAACTGGAATTAACAATAATCTAGTTGTATTATATAATTATTAAAGTCTTCCAGCTAATTCTAGCACACAACATGATTAACTGTACTTCTGTTTTCTCAAAACAAGTCATATTAATGTGCGTTTCCACCTTTGTCCTCCAGCTCCTCACTCACCTGTGCCCTCTAGTGACCGGAGGGAGTTGCGCAAGAGACCTCAGCAGCTCTTCCTGGATCAGGACACTCCCAGGCCTTCCTTCCACTTTTCCTCACCCTCCTCCGGGTCCCCACAGTCTCCCCAGTCCCCACTGCCCTGGGAGAGCCCCAAACTCAAGCCCATACACTCTTACATGAACCCCACCGCCAGCTCCATGGCCAAAAGCAGCCGCTCCTCCTCGCTGGGGGAGGGCATACAGATGAGCTCTCCGCCTTGCTCCCCGTCCCTCCTCAAGGGCAGGAGGTCGTGCGGGGAGATGGAGGTCGAGCCTCCCCTGATCGCCTCGACTCCTGTCGGCGCTTCCCCCTCTACTGTAACATCGACATCATCCCTCTCATCGTGTCCTCTATCGAACGGCCGCTCCCCAACTCTCTCCCACCCCACAGCCACAGTCTCACCCACTACTTTTACCCAGCACGGCCCACCCTCCCGCATCCCGCTCCCCAAACAGCCCCTCAGCCCTCGCCGCAGCCTCTGTCTGGAGGTCAAGCCGAGCTCGAGCTGCTCCGGAGCCTCGACGAGATCCTCCACTCCAAACACAGACCCCGGATGCGACGTTGCACCAACTCCAGGACACAAACAAGGTTAGACAGCCAGCCGTGCACCCGCCCTGTGTCAATGTGACACACGAACGCACAAGTAAGGAACTAAAAGGTGATTTTTGTTTTTGTCTTGTTGTCCTCAACAGTCGGCAGGCATCTGTCTCTAAGTTTGGATTTGCCAAGTTCACTGCCAGTGAGGCAGAAGAAAGGCTCCATTTCAGAGAGGTGCGTTTTTACACCATTTCCAAACATTTCACAGTTTTTTTCAAAATCAAAATGACAAATATCTGTTAAAGTTTTAATGTGATGTTTCTATTTCTCTTTTTCACTCGGCTCACTCAAAAGAAGCATTAACGCTGTAACTGACACACATTTTTGACATTTTTTTGCAGTGTCAAGGAGCCAGAACAGGCGGCTGTGACCAAAGACTGTCCTCTGCTGCCTAAACAGGCCTGCAAATCAAGCGACGACCCCGATCCAGGTCTGGCATCTCAGAGCTCCTTTATTTAACCTGTCATCCTCCTCTGCATCGCTTCATCTCTTCACACGGGCCTGTCTGTCAGTCTGCTTGTCTGTCTCATATTCCTCCATCTGTGTTCTCCGGCTGTCAGTACTGTGATTTCTTTAGTGACTAAGAGACATGGGAAGTTTAACTTAAACTCTATTGGTTCATTTTGGCGATATATCATCCCGATATATCATCTGTACATTCTGAAATCAATTTTGGTTCAGACAGCAATAATTGAGATAAAAGCCTGAAAAATGATCACTGGGTCTTTAAGGAAAAATAAACAGTATTAGGATATTGTATCTTACAATCCCATAAAAAGAAAGTGATGGGATTTGCAAACATTAATGTTTATGTTTATTTATTTATTTAGTTATTGCCTATCATTTAACATTATGCAACAATATACAGAGCGTCAGGTGACTGAAGCGCCACCGCACGCCATGTTGCTCCTTTACTCAGTGAGTAAAGGCATCTAATGGAGTTCTGAGGTGAATCTTAAAATAACTTCTTCATCCTGTTCTTCACGCTCCCCTGCCTGCTGCTTTGCGGACGATAGCTGCCTCACAAAGACAACAGTGTGAAAACACAGACGCCACGAATGCCATCCAGTGATATCCAGTCCACATTTGTACCTACGACTGTGTTTTGCCTGAGGACGTAAACTGTGAAATGATTTTTTTCTCAGTCTCACCGCTCGCACTGCTCCCGCTCTCTGGCTTTGTGCAGCAGCCTGCTCGTGTATTTCTTCCTCATAGTTTCTTTTCCACCACCAAGTTTATTCTTACTTTTTTTGTACTGTTCTTTAAATGCTCTTCAACCTTTTGCTCAACATTTACCGTCACCCACTTCGCTCGATAAGTGCGTGTTTGTATGTGCGTCTCTGTGCGAGCTCCAATATGCCACATGCTGTGCTGTACTTAAAAGAGTCCTTGCCTCTCTCTCTCTCTCTCTCTCTCTCTCTCCCTCTCTCTCTCTCTCTTTGCAGATCACTCAATCACCTTGGAAACTTGTAGGCAGGCTGTTACTGAGCTTCACCACAGTCTGAGGAAAACCGTCATGCTTTACACTACGGTTAGTTAGTGTGTGTGTGTGTGTGCGTAAAAATGAGAAAGAGGGGAGATGTGGGGGTTGAGAGAGCCTGAAAGGAATATATATCAGGAAAACTGATAGAGAAAATAAAATTGGATAAGAGAGATAAAAGATGATTTCTTGCACATGACATGCTTGTTAATGCTTTTACTCTGCAACTTCTTAGTGTTATTAATTGTGTAATATAGACATAACAGTAGATATTTTTGCATTTTTAGTCTACATCTCTGCATAATATTTTGTCTTAGTTCATTTTATTTCTACGGATGCTGCTGTCTGTGGTGAAATCCACAGTACTTGGCTCAAAGTTTCACACATCCCTTTGTTCTATCCCTTTGAAGAAACATCCATTATTGGATTCAGCAATAATATGAAAATGTTCTGTAACTGTATAGATAACCCAGTAATGGTTTGAGTTTTTTTAAATGTAAAACAACTTCCTTAAACTTCTTTCCTTGTCTTATATGATAATAAAATATTTTTGACAGTCCAAATTTAAATATTAAACACAGAGAAGACCAGGAATTGTCTGTCTACCTGTCTGTCCGTGTGCCTCTCTGACTCACTCGCTGTCTGTCGTGTGTATGTATCCATTAAAACCAGGTACTGCAATCCGACCAACAGCCCAGCGAAGATCAGCAAGAAATGAGGAGCATCCTGTCTGACACTCTGTTCAAGGTCAAGGCTGAGCTGGACTCTCTGCCCCACACCGCCTCAGAGTGTGAAGGGCCCCGAGCGGACCAAGGGGCCCAAGGTGAGGGAGAGAAGGCCCTGGCTCTGCTGGAGCAGTACGCTGAGCTGCTTCTGAAGTCTGTGGAGAGGAAATTAGATACCAAGTCTTGAGGAGATGGACTGATGGTCGCCCTGTGTACGTACGCACAAATGCCAGCAGGAGCCAGAAAGCCAGTTGTAGCACTGCGAATTGCACATTTGTTATTTGCACAGAGATTTTTTTAGAACTTTATTGTGGACTGAATGCACGATGAGATGTCATTATGTCTGGAGAGGCTGAAAGAAATGAATGCTGAATATTATGCACTGATAAAAAGAGAGTAAAAAGGTTGCCTTGCCTTTCAAGTTGCCATAGCTTTTCTTCATCTGTTTTCAGTTTAAAAAAAAAAATCAAACATTATAAGCTTGAGTAATGAATCACAGTTGTTACAAAGGGAGACGCCAAAAGGACAAACATGATGAGGTCGCATGAAGAGAACAGCTAGTCAAAAGGTGGAGTTGTCAAAAAACTGTATTTGTGTCACAAAGGTCATCCTGTAGTAGCATGCACTGTTGGAAGGCATTGTGTTAAAGATGGTTGTGTTTTGGTAAAGGTCAGAGGCAACGCTGTTAATGCTGCTCACCACCTCAAGATGGATATTTTTGAGTATGTTTAGGTGGGAGGTCAGAGGAAGTTAAGTTGTGAAGGTAGAGATGGTTGTATTGAGGTAAGTGTCAGATGACGGAACTTGGTAGATGTGTTGCATAGACTGTAATTAATATTTTTGTGCCGGTGGTGCCTCCCTAATTGAATAGTACTGGAGCTGTAAATTCGGATCAGTTTGGGTTTCTTTGTGTACATCACGATAAGTCTGTTAGTTTTGTGTACATTTGTGCAATTTTTTAGCAGTCCTGATTTGAATATTGTACTGGGATTTTATATTTCTCTTAAAGAGATTTTTCTGCTGTTAAATACTGCTGTTTCAAACTTTTGCACTGTTTTTCTTTAAGCTGTCTGAAGACAATAAACAATAAAAAAAAACATGGACCAGGTTTCTTACTGATCATTTTATTTAAGAATCAATACAGTTAACAGCCTAGCGGCCATCTAGTTGACATCACTGTTGTTTTTCTGACAATATAGGTGCATATATAAATAATATTTGTTAGCTATGTGGTAGAGGAAGCAGTTTGAGCTTATTGTAGTAAATTATATTACATCACATACTGTCACACTTATTTGCTTGATCGTTAAATAAATTAGAAAGTTCTTGTAAGTTGCAGCTTATATATAGTGTCTGTATGCATTCACACACTCATATGCATGTCCGCACCCTTCATGTGTTTATTCATATATAAATGTACTGCATGAGTCACAGTGTGCGTCCTATGGAAGTGTCTCCACATTGACGTAGGTGAGGACGACATCATGCAGGATGTTGATTCTGTCAATCCGGTTGAGCTCTCTGATGCGGTGCTGGAACTCAAACAGCGGGATGTTGTTCACCGCCACCCTGAACGCCTCGTTGGTGCACAGGATCTTCATCTGGAAAAGAGCAGGACACAAACAGTGCATTACTTCAGTCAAGGCTGTGGATTGGCCTACATGCGGTGCACATTTAGAAAGAAGACAAAATGAGTCATGATTTCATTCAGGAAGAGTCGTCCTGCAGGGCCGAATCTTTCAACTTAAGCCTCAAATGAGGATAAAGATGTATAATTAGAACAATTTTCATGTCAGTGCAAGCTCCAGAAAATTTAACTTGACTAATAAATTACAGAGTGACATCGAAGGAAAAGATCCACAAACTGGTTGTTACTGCTGTCAGTAAACATGGACACAGAGCCTGTTTGACAGAATTAGCTGCTCAAATTAGTGACCTCTGAGCCCTGCCTGTAAAGCATAATTGTTATTGATGTTATTGAGCAACATGAGACCCCCACTGACCTCCAGGGGTTTTCCTGTGGTACAGCAGATCTTTTATCTAGGAGCCGCCTGCACAAACGACTTTCCAACCCTTTCCATGTTTTCCATACGTTACCCTGACATTAACCATGAGAAAGTGACCTGGAGTCAGTTAAAGGCACCATGTGTAGCATTTTGAAACATCAACATAATATATAAATCTCACAAACAAACGAGACCATGGTTAAAACAATTAGTAACTTCTGTTTATATAACTTATATGCAATGTAATAAATAATTCTGATAAAGCAACAGCGGATTAGTAGCAGCAGACAGGGACACTTTGTCAACATCTCTCAGATGAATGTGGCAATGTTTATTGGAGCTACTGTGCTACACATAGCATCTTTAAGCGCCAGTTTTCAATGTACTGCCATGTCTGACTCCCCTTTCATACTCTCACCTCAAATGGGCTCCCAAGAGCAAAGGGGAAGGGTCCTTTCAGGTCTCTCTCCTCTGCACCCCAGCGTTCACCCAATTTGTGGTTACGGACCAGCACCTGCTTGCCCCCCTCACAGAAGCGGGGGTTGATGTGAAAGGCAATGTCGTTGCCTTTCAGAAAGTTCACAGTGAACCTGTGAAGGACCAAAGCTGGTCAGACTTTCTTCTGTATAATTTGTCTGTCAGAGACTACAAGAAAAATGAAGAGAAAGGTTCAGAAAGCGAATTAAGTTCTTACATTTTAGCATTAGGCTTGACATGGCCCAAGATGGTCATCATCATCTTATCGTAGACCCCTCTGGCCAGGTTCAGGTTGTACGGCACGCTCTAAACAGCGAGAGTGAGAGAATAACAATAAAACAAGTTATCCATCTCTGTTTTTTCTGCACATGGTTAAAAATGAATGCAGGTCAGACTGGACTCACAAGTGGTCCAGATGTGGGTGGAAGCCAGTGTGGAGGCATGATAGACGGATTCTGTCCAGGCCATCCGGACTGTCCTGGGTTATAAGGCCATCCAGGGTGGGCAGGCCACCCTGGAAGATGTGGATGGATTCCTGTGGTAGGAGCAGGGGCTGGGACTGGAACTGGAACTGGGACTGGAGCTGGAGCTGGAGCTGGAGCTGGAACTGGAACTTGAGCAGGGACTTGAGTTTGAATCGGAGCTGGGACCAGGGGAGGCTGGTACTGGGTACCTTGCTGTTGAGGAAATTGGTACTGGGTGCCCGGCCAGCAAGGTTGGCAGGGCTGCCCTGGAGCCTGAGAGGGAACTTGAGCTGGAGCGGGAGCTGGGACTAAGGTCGTGGTAGTCACCGGGGCTGGTGTTAAGGCTTGAGCTGGGGCTGGAACCGGTGCAGGGATGGAGTACGGCACCGGTTGTGTCCCAGTCCAGCAGGGTGTGTTTGGCTGGCCAGTCCAGCACGGTGCAGGCTGGGTGGGCTGTCCCGGCCATGCAGGGAAACCACCACCAGACGGCTGCAGGCTGGGCCAAACACTGTTAGGCTGTGGGGCAGAGCCAGAGGACGGGCAGCTGCCACACAGAGCATCAGCGTGCTGAGAGGGAGGATGAGAGGGGGAAGATGGAGAAAGAGAAGGGTCAGGGGCCAGGACGGAGATACGAGGAAGAGAGAGTGTGGACAGGATGGAGGACACCACCTTGCAGATGCAAACACGGCCGTTTGACACAAGCAAAGATTTGAGCATTTACATTTAGATGGAAAATGCAGAGAAAAGTAGGTTTGTTTCATTCTTACCAGTGCAGACATCTGAGAATTTGATGAGGTACTTACATCCATGCTGCCTGTCAGAATGAGATTTTTATTTATTTAACTGCATTTTATATTACAAACAAGCCTCAGAGGACCTAACAGAGATGGAAAACTAAAGACAGAACCAAACCAAAATAGATCTTAGTCTGCAATCATAAAAGGGGGAAAAGCTGCAATGAAAACTAACAACCTACCAAACTTCATCAAAAAAAGAGGAGTTTTTTTAAACTAAGGTATTGAAACACTTTTGTTCACATATTTTCACAAACTATGGAACAAGAGCTGCAGTTGATGTGCAGGTTTGATGTGCTGCAGAGAAAATAGATAGTACTCCAGGTGACCACCAGAGGACTCTACAGCTTGTCAAGATGTCAAAGTGTCAGCAAATGGTACACCAGATGATTGTCAGCGTTAACTGAAGCTTAGTGGATGCTATGGAATGTACTAATTGAATGATGAGCACAGAAAACATCCTGAGTCATGCAGAAACACGGTGGCAAAGTGGTTCAGCATTGCATCAGTGACTTAAGTGCACTTAGAGAGGAATGTGCAGTAACAATGATTCCTTGGTGTTCAGGCCGTACCACGGACATATAGTTGTTCTTGTGACTGCAAATTCAATTACTGTTACCAAACTACCTGGTCTTCCCATTCTGTGCTTCTTCATTACAAAAGTAATACACCTCAGACAGTGCAACTTGCAAAATATTAATAATGCTTTAATAAAATATTGATGCAGTTCAAATTATGTTATGATTATACAAAATGTAACCTCATCAGTAAGATTAGAAGGTTTCAATAGCCATATTGACATACCAGTCAACCAACAACAATCAAACTGGTAAACTAAAAATGAAGATGCATAATATTCTCGTATTTAGAGACTTTTATGATCCATTTGTTTGGTGCACTGTTGCACTGCACACCATGTTCACTCTACTGCAGGACACTCACTTTTGGGAGTGCAATCTTTTCCTGTTACTAACAAAACGTCTAGTACTGCAAGGAAAATTTTTTGCCTTTATATAAACCATTTTGAATATGAAAAGATTTTTAAGACTAGAGGTTACCTTTTCTTGTCTTCGGTCTTCAGGTGCTTGCAGGAGCAGGCTGCAGGTGGAGGTGTAGTGAATCAGTCAGCTCATCGTCAAGCACATTGAAACACTCTTTTATAGCCCCAAACCCTCTGACCACTTGGCCACTCCTCATCCCATCACTCCACTGTCACTGAAAAAATGCCACACCCTCACACACAGAATATATGTATTTTAGATATAGTGGGGGACATATGAGTATTAAATTAAATATGCAACTCAAAAGTATTTTTTTATTTGGCCATGTTATTTTAAATGTCTTTCCTTGAGGAGACTGCATTCTCATTTTGTACTGTAACACGATGATGGTCTGATAAATATCACTAAGGAAAGGAAACTGGGAGAGAGTATATGAGTCCAATAGCTGAGATTGGAAATTATATCAATACATTTCAATGCACAAACTATGTAAAATGTTATATACATCTGTCCTTATTTCTTTACCTGAACTAGAACACTAATGTGTTTTTGTGCTGATGTGGTTCACAACACTGTTGAGCAGTCATGGGACTGTGAAACACTCATCCCATATCTGTCTAGGACACTCAGAGTAACACAATTACAGACAAAGAAGTCAGGACTCAGTGCTGTTGTCTGTATGCTCCAATGAGTCAGGCGCGGACAGCTGAGAGGTCAGACATTACTGCTTGGTTCACCCTCAGGTTAAATCACTGCTCTGGGTGCAGCTGTTAATGAAGACGTTCATACTTCAGATTTCATATTGCTCTCTGGACAACTGTTGAATAAATTCACACTGGCAGTGCTGACCTGTTCTAATAAGAATAGAAATAAGTGTTTGAATGTAATATTAATTCTGGTATTTTTGATTATATTAAAAATAGGAGATATTAGGATAACACTTATTCACATACATCTACAGAGAATCATCCAATAAATCTCTGTGGCAACAACTCCATAACAAACAGCAGTCACAGATGTGGATTCACATAGTTGCACTCGTTGTCATCACATCATTATTAGATTAGGCATCATCTGAGCTGAAAAATGCCAGAAATGGCTAAAACACTGGTGGATTTAGGATAAATTTGGATTTTAGCTCGCCCCATAATTTCACCACACACACACACACACATACTCACACTGTCATACATGCAGGGTGGGTGGGGGTGGAGGGTGGTGGGGGGTGGGGGGGGGTTCTGCTTACATTATCATTGCTTATCTGGGAGAATGGTGCGGTGCAGCTAACTTTTAAACAATGACTCAAAAATGATGTAATAACAACAATACACTCATCAGCCAACTACAGCTTATCAATGGGTTTCATTTTGCCCATGCTCTGATCTGACGTTTCAAATCCGTAGTATAACTGAGGGAGCTGGGCTTTACTGCACGTATTGGCTCTCTATTTCCTTTACATTCATGTTGATAGTAGTTGAAAACCTTTAAAGTGATGTTCAGATGGGGGAGGACGCTTGTGAAACCTTTCCATTTCCAGCACTAACATTTTTTTTTTTGTGCTTTGAATAATGCTAATTTCTGTGTTTTTTTAGGTGAAACCCTGCCTCTTCCCCTGTGCTATGATTGAAACTCTGAAGACAAAACATGAGTGGCATATTTTACATAATGTATGCAATTTACTGTAACACTTGCTGTCAAGGTTGTTCACTCCTGTCATGAAAGTGGTCACTCAGGTAACTATTTCACCTACATGCACAAGTTATTGCTGCAACAGTAAAAGAGTAAACGATCAACAGTAAAAGCACCATCCCATAGTCATCCCTGTACTGCTGGCTTTCACATGTTAATGTTTTGTATTCAGTCCAGGAACAGTGCATTTATTTCTCAGAAAGTGCTTTTTCTGTCCACTGTATTTTTTGGAAATAACTGTTTTAAAAATAGACAGCTTCCTGTTTCTACATCAGTTTGTACTACATCAGTACACTGCTTCCAAGAACAGAAGTAAAAGAAATCAGATCTACATTCACCAAACATCAACACACTTTCACAAACTGTTTTAAATAATATTTTCAACAACTATTCTTCTATCATGACAACTCTCTAATGCTGTGGCTGTGCTGTAGGAAGAGGTCATAATCTGTTTTAGAAACCACCGGATTATTGGCCTACGTTTCTGTTAACAGTGTGCATGCACACCACAATAACTGGCTAATACCTTATTATACCGTGTTACTGCTTCCTGTGCGAGACAAAGGCACATGTGCACACACACTCATTAATTCTTCATGAGTGTATGAGAGCACCCTGTGGCCTGACCTCAGGAGGCCAGCTGTGGTTCACACTGTCACGCATTAGACAGGCGAGGGTGCGGCTACGCTGGACATTTTGGGAAGTTGGAGCCTCTGGCGGTGTGTGTGTGTCTGTGTGTGTGCTCGTGGACTCGATTCTGTTGAACTGAGCATCTGGGCTGATTAGATCCTAATGTCTCATCATCTCCTATAAGCCGTTACAAGGCAAATTGTGTTGTTCTTTTATTGTTCTTTTTAATTGATTTTTAATTGTTTCCTGAATTAAATGATAAACAGACAAATGTTTGCCATTTGCCCATGCACAACAGGGACTGTTGTGTATTACAGCAAACAATGAAATGTGTGAAAAATGTAACAGCAGTATTTATGAGGTTGTCCGTATACTGATGAAGTAATATATTTACCAGAATGTCAAATAAAGCTAGTGTTTTACTTGTGATATTTGAAACAGCACAACATTTTTTACTGAGTACAACTTAAAGCGACTCTAATCAATATTTTCATACAGACAATGAATCAGAATTCCAAAAAGTCCAAAAAGAAATCTGTCAGAGTTCAATTTTTTTTAACTGATCCCACAGTGGGGAAATTTCAGTGTTACAGCAACTCAAAAACAACAATTAAAGAGAGAGACTAAATAACAGACACAATAAAAACACAAAAACACAACACCAACATGCACAATAGATAGTAATAATAATAGGAAGAAACAGTATTTACATACACAGCCCCAGCCTCACCCAGTTAGATGTGCAGTGGTGAGGTGTTCTTGCACAGGTGCATATGGAAGTATTGCTGCACAGGTGTTGATGCTGTTAGCTGATACTGTTGTACAGAGATGATATGTGTGATAAATCATATGATATGATAAGCAACAAGAAAATCAAAAACTGATAATGTTCGGAGGGTAGATTTTATACTCGACATGCCTTTCACAGATCAAACACTAAAGGTAAGACTTCACTGCTTAAAAAGATGATCAGAAGAAGATCAGCCACACAATAACAACCTTGGAGCCAAAATGGTGTCTTACTCAAGAGCACTTCAACAGGGTGAACCCTCTCTTGAAACTATGATTAAAATTAATATTGAAACTCTGGCAAAAAAAACAAATTTCATGGAGAGTCGACTGGAGAACATCAGCTCACATTGTCAAATTCACCAGCACGGTGACCAGGCTTTGGACACCCCCAAAAAAAACACTGCTCCCTGTGAGGATGGTGGAGAATTGTTTTGCTTGGGCTACATATTGTCAGAAGCGACTTCTTGCCAAGAAACAATCCAGAACATTTGGTTCATGGTTAGTCTCCAGGTTGGCCTGTCAGCCTGTCAAGAGCTGGAACTGGCAACACTTGTTTCCTCAAACCTTCTTCGCACTCAACACCAAGCTGTTCTTGATGAATAATGTGATTATGGAAAAGTTGCAATAATAACATCATGCATGTGCTCCATATATAGCTCAAGTGGCGTTTTTTCAATGGGGGGAGCAAATTATGGTGCTTCACTTGAGTGCATGTTTACCGTGTGGTCATGACACATGCTGCCTGATGGGAGAGGAGGGCGGTGATGTCACTTGCAGGAGATCTCCTTTTGTAGTCTCAGCCAATGAGGGAGTGGAGGAAAAAGGAGGCAACCGTGAGGCGTGCTGCTGTTAGGCAGAAGAGAGCGTTCTGGCAGGAGCAGGGTTTTCCAAAGCGACAGCGGTGGCATTAGCCTGTGATAAGCTCCGGGCCTTATTCCAACACTTGTAAACTCCGACCTCCTTACTTCTCTCCCTCGCCTCTTTCCTCCTCTTTGCCGCCTCTTTCCTATCAAAGGTTCAATAACAAGTCAATTGGAGTATATAAAAGAGAAAGCTCTTCAAGGTAATCTCTGCAAGAGGTAAAGTTTCTGTAGTAAAAAGAGTGTTTTTCTGTGTAAATAATGTTTCACAATAAACTGTGGTTGCATGGAAAAGGTACTTTTGTGCCTTCAATGAATGAGTGGACAAGAGAGATGATATCAAAGTGAGTGTGTAACATAGAGTAAGAATGAGGGAGATGGCTTCAAGGAAAACGATATTGCTACAGTTGCCATGGGGACAACAGCATGCTTTTGCAGGGACGTGAGTATGTTTATGTATTTATTTGTGTGCGTGTGTGTGTGCTAAAATCATCATCACTTCTGCACCACTACCACCGACAGACACCATAAAGGGTTACACCATTCACTCAGAGATGCTGTGGCTTATGTTTGAGATATAACCAGCAGTCGCTGCCACAGTTTACAGTAGGATGCACTATAGTAACCTGTGTGCTCCCACAATCCACCACTAGATGGAGGTGTCAAATTCTCATATGGGGGGCAGTAGTCATGTGGTAAGCGCTCCTTGGTCCCTGAAAGGATGGTAGGATGATATATCTGGTTAGCTGACTCCTTCATAGGCATCATAACAAACCATAGTACATGACTTAAGAGAATCTGATAAAGTAACCATTTAAAGTTGTATTCCACCCAAAATCTATATTTTCAGCCTCAGAACAGACAGGCATCAAACATCTCTCTAAGACTTTGCATGTTCAGTTTTACAGTGGATTCCAGTAGCCATTCCAACCATCTGTATCATCCAAAAAGAAAATCCACTGCTTCCATGTCAAGCTTTCCAAAAGATTGAAGGATTTTTTATGACACCTTTCTAGAGAGTGACTTTTTTTTAAGCTATACTTTGGGTGAAGTATCACTTCACAGTTCTTCTGAATTCCACAAACACTGCAAATAATGTAACATGCTTCAGGTAAAAAGATTCACAATCACAACATGTAGTACTGTGAACCCGCATAGTGAAATGCATCACCAGGTCACCCCCCCTCCTCCCATGTGGCTATATGAGAAGGATAGATGTGGTTGTCCATAAAGCCCATAATAAGTGTTGCACAGCCTGGAATAGTTCTGAGCTCAAGGGGTGTTCCCACTGCTTACAGTCCCCAGCTCAGATTTCCCAAGGGGATTTATGGGTGGTAGGGAGGCCGCATGGGAGACAGACGAGGCGAGGACAGTGTCATCACAGGAGGATAAATCTTTGGAAAAATGAAAAGATGCAACGGTGAAGAAGAGCTTGTCTGTTTGCAAAGAGCATGCCTACTTCTCTAAGCATATGTTGCACATATGTGCAGCGAGATCAGGAATGCATTTCTGATTCCTTCTGTAGATGACACGTGGTGGGTTTTGAAGTCTCCACCTGTAAGACCAGCTGGCACAAGAGAGAGGGGGAGATGTACTCTTGCAAGCAAATCAACTGCTGGGATTTATCGGCCTGATGAGCCCGAGGGAAGATGGTGAAATGGAAAGACATGTGGTTGCAGCTCCCTCATTGATCCCTATGTTTAACAACAACACAAAGAGCTAGACCTTGGCATAATAACGGGTACTCAGCTCACTTCCTCCTCTCTCCCTCAGTTAACCAGACAGTCAGACATAAGGACTTTCCTGTCGCAGCAGGAGAAATCGACTCGTGCCCTTTCACATTCACTTACTGTAGTCTGGGGAAGAGCCCCACGCTCCAAACGGCACGTCAGAACCAGAGATGGGAGATCAATGAGGGCTGTGACACTGTCGGAGCTGGCAGTCTGTCACACTGTGTGTATCCCTGGTGCTCTGGGGCTACAGGCTGTGTCTGGCTTCACTGTGTCAGAAGCCCTTACATGTACGCCTAACATACCCTTTAGAAGCACAAAAATGACAATGTGATGCAGTAATGCACTTAAAATGATGTCTGAAGCAACTGATCGGTCAACAAAGTTACCAAAATATTTAAAATATTATCGTGCTTTATTACTGAGCATGAAGGCCCTGTCTTGAAGAGCGTCTCTGTGTGAGTTGTAACGCCACCTCTTATGTGTTGCAAATTCTTAACGAAAGTGTTGCAATAGCCTGTAACCTAAATTGTTCATCAAACTGTAATGTGATTTTTAATGACATGACTCAGGTTGCTACTTCTTCTACAATAAATGAAAATATTTCAGGACACTTCTCCCGATTGCCCACCTGAGTCTTATCCCCTATTTAATGTCCACTGAGCTGTTTTCC
The DNA here is from genome assembly GCA_037176925.1 of Amniataba percoides. NCBI lineage: Eukaryota > Metazoa > Chordata > Actinopteri > Centrarchiformes > Terapontidae > Amniataba > Amniataba percoides. Next base: position 14,250,721 of record JBAJHX010000031.1, on the reverse strand, counting down.
TCTTCAATACTCTGAAGAAGACTGTCATGTTTAAACACTGTTGAATAATGAAATCACTTTTTTCATTGTGGCTACAAATGTGCCACTGTTTTTCTTCAAAGATGCTGGACATTACAACCATTTAGGATCTATTTCACCAACACATTATCCATTATTTGAGCAGTTTCATTTTTTATTTATTTATAGGGGTTTATGTAGCAGAGCTATTTTAACAGTTTATTAAATTTCACTTTTTTACTTTATCCATTAGTTTCCAACCTCAGCTTCTGAGCTATTGATTAATGTTTGGACCTCTCTGCCCTCTTTCTAACTCGCTCTCACACACTCCCACATGTGCTCAGGGGGTGATTAGGTAAATGAATATGTGCATATATTTTATTCTATATTCTTTTTTAAATTAGTTGAACTTCAAAAATCTCCACTATTAAAATCAACCTCTCTGATGGGAGCCACCAAGGACAAAGGTTTGCACAGATACTGATGAGATTGAGGTGCAGAGACAGTGGTCGGGGCTTAAAGTTGAAATGTTGGTGCAGATGCGATCGAGGTGTAGACACCCTGATTGTGGCTCAAAGCTGGAGATCTGTGTGACAAATGTTTAGCTGAACTACTATAAAAACTCTCAAATGGTAGGTATGCATGTGTGCAGGAACAGGTGACCATGGGTAAACATTGAAGGTCTGTGTGACAAATGTTTAACTGAACTACTCCAAAATCTCTTTGCCTGTCCCCTTAAAATGACATTTTTTGTAATGTCCTATGAAAAAAAACAGTCTTCAATAGGAGCTCAAAGGTTAAAGCTCTGTGTAGGTATGCAATCATGCAGGAATCGGTGGTTGTGGCTCAAAGTTGAGGGTCTGCATTACAAATGTTTAGCTGAACTAATCCAAAATCTCCTCACCTGTTCAATGAAAAAAAAACAACCCAAAACTTGTGTGTACATGTAGATGTAAATGCAGTAGATGTAGATGCTGTAGATGTAGATATAGGCGTGTAGGCCTGCAGGAATAGGTGGTTATGGCTCAAAGCTGAGAGTCTCTGTTACAAATGTTTAACTGAACTAATCCAAAATCTCCTCAGTTGAAAAAAAAAAAAGAAAACAAAAAACGTGTGTGTATCACAAATGTACATGCTGTAGATATAGAATGAAAAAAAAAGGGTTCTGCATGGACAGAGCTCTTACAGGTGTTCTAGGTGTGTGGGTGTGCAGGAATAGGTGGAGCTGAAGGTCTTTATTACAACAACAAATGGGAGCTGTGCAGGATAAAGCTCTGTGTCACACATGTAGTTGCACAGGTGTGTCGCAGGGGCAGGTGTCCGTGTCTCGGGGTCGACCCCTCCGCCCTCCCTCCCTCCCTCTCAGCTCAGGTGCTCCCCGCGTCCAGGTCGCTCTCCGCCCTCTCCGCCCGCCTCGGTCTGCGCTCATTCGCTCTCTCCTGCAGCAGCCCGGATGTAGCGCACAGGAGCGCACGGTCCTCCTCTCACTGATGGGAACATGGCGCTGGCGGACACATAACGGCGCCCACCGCCGCCGCCGCAGCAACAACAACAACAACAGCCACAATAACGACAATAACACGCATCCATCCGCGGCGGCAGGCCTGAACGAGCCGCGGGACATGTGAGCTCTTCGACCTTCGAGCAGGTAGGTGCGGAGCGTTTTTACTCGACAGACGCGCGCTGACGGATTTGGTTAAATGGGGGAGGGATGATAACAACAACAATAATAATAATAATGATAATAATGGTAACTAAAGAGGCTCATGCCGGTGCTGGTTTATTTTGCTGCAAAAAAAGAAGCGTTCATATGATGGTTCAGCTAGTGTGTGTGTGTGTGTGTGTATCGCCTCACGCCGAAACAGCAGTGTCATCCCGGGCGGGCTCGTGCGGCGGCTCCTCGCTGTCATTTTGTCGCGCGCGTGTCGGGCTGCCGGCCGCTGTCCTTGGTGTTGAACCGGGCGGACGCGTCGCGCCTCGTGCACGCTGCGAACGGACGGAAGGCCTGTGCGTGCCCGGTTTTCTTTAAATAGAGTGTGCTGCTTATAATGGTGGTGTATGTATGGTGGTGGTGGTGGTGGTGATGTGTGTGTGTGTGTGTGTGTGTGTGTGTGGTGGGGGGGATGTGGATTACTGGATTGGATCGGTGGTGGAAATGGAGAAATCACTGTAATGCACACACAGCCTTATAATCTGCCATGGGATCACTCTCTCTCTATGTATGTGTGTGTGTGTGTGTGTGTGTGTGTGTTTATAGCCTTAATGGACCTTTAGCTCTCTTGTTGCTTGCTGTGTTTCTTCATTTTCACCCTGACAGCATCTCTTTTATCAGCAGCACTCCTCCTCAATTTACAGCCCTGTTGTGTGACAGTGATGATGACAGTGCAAGACATTCATTTGCACTGCCCGTGTTTTTATTATGTATTATGTTTTTTTTTTCTTTCTTTCTTGCAGCCGGCCAGAGTTTTGTGTGTGCGCTCGGGCTAATGTAGGCCAGGTGAGGGCCGGGAACAGATGGGCTTGTTTTCAAGTTCAACGTGGCTCTCGGATTAGGGTGTGTAGACGAAAATTAAAAGTGGTGGCTGGGCCCTCTGAGCTGGGGTTCCCCCTCCTAAGCTCATAATCGTCCCTAACAGCATCGCTCTATTAATAGTGGTATTAATAACATGTAGCACAAAACCTCTGAGGCTGACAGGAGGCCTACATTCTTCCACAGAACATAGCTATGTAGACTGTAGTTTCTGGGAGGTACGCTTGCTGTTATAGGAGCTGACTGTGACCTCCAGTCAACAGCCGTCCTAATGCGAAGTACTGGGGAGCGCTCGAGCTCGCGTCTCTGACGTGACGAGGAGGATTTGCTGCTTGTCTTTCGCCTTGTGTGATAGTAGCTGAATAAATTTGGATTTGGGTTCAGAATGAGACAGCTGAGGACGCCACCTTGTGCTTTGGGAAATTGTCACGAGCATATGGCAAATGATTAATTGATTATAGGATTATTATAATCATATTTGGGGATGTGTTTCAGTAGTCTTTAGGGCAGGCACAGCTGAAAAATATGTGGCACTGTGTCTGCAGATTAATGGATGATAATAATCATAAATCGCAGCCCTACAGAAATGTTACAGTATGCAGTATTTTCATAGAAACGTAATGCATGCATTGCCAGTACTGTTGTCATACTATACCTTTATTATGTTAGTTTATATGTGATAAATGTGCACCATGAAAGCTACATCTATTCTGCACAACAGTATGGTAGCTAAACTGACACCAAACTGCTGCACTCTGACTCAATTATCATTCCCCCATGCCTTTTGTTTGGAAAAGGGGGGTTGTTTTTTTTCCAAGCTTTTTGTGAGAATTTTGGCTCCAAACTAAAGCTGAGATAACCTTGATGATATCATTGTTTTCTCAGACTTCGCAAAACTCCTCCATAACAAAAAATAGGCATTACACAACTCTTTTCACACGCTGTGCACTATCTCTTCTGACTAGTACACTGATCTTCACGCGTAGAACTGGTGGAGTGCCCCTTTGAATATCTCCATTGTGCAGCCTCTCAAACCGCGTGCGTCCTCACGTCCGGATCTCGTGTCAAGGTGAGACCAGATAAAAAGGCCCTTGTTGTTTGTCCTTTCGAGCCGACGGGACGTGTGTTTATTTTAAAATCGGAAAGAAACTTGGAAGCTGAGTCAACGTGTTGGTCTGTGTAGCGCTTGCTTTGCACACTCTCTGGTTATCCACTCTGTAATGTATTCAGTGCCAGTGCCGAGCACAACAGCTTTACATAATGATCAAAGCTTGAGGGATGCCAGAGCATGGCTTCAGCCTGCAGTAATAATAATAATAACCTTTGAAGTTATCACAATCCCACAACCTCATTCCCTTCATACTCTGCCTCTCTCTTTCTGTTTCTCGTTCTCGCTCATCCTTGCACGCGCACGCACACACACACACGCCCACGCACACATGCACAGACCCACTCGAAGGTCCTCTCCTGTTTAATGTTTCTGGATACGGGGTGAGTACTTAGAAGAGGATCGCGATAATGAACACATGACTAACTATTTTAGTCCCTATGGCTCTGCACTAGACTGCTCTCGCCTGTCTATGAGGAGGCAGCCTTCGCCGCTTGCACAAATTCACAATTACATAAGAGTCAGAGGGAGTCGCACATTGAATAATTTGACCAGAAAAAGAAAATGCAGCGCCCCTTTTGCCAGGCACACTGTATATTGAGTCTCCCCTGCTGATGCTACTTCCTCAACCTTCAAGGCTGACCTCGTGTGCAACTGGCCCACGTCTCTATCGTTAAACAGCATTTCAAATGCAAGGCTGGGAATGTGTTATCTGTAATTGAAGCGTCTGATTCAGCCCTCTATTTATATAGGGGCCTCTCGAAAGACTCATTGGCCATTTTAACTGAGTGTCTGGCGGACTCGCGCTGGTCGATCTTGCTAATCAAGGAGCGGAGCGAGGGAGCAGGCAAACAAGGTTCGTACAGAAGAGAGGAGAGATGAAAGATGAAGGGGGGGGGGGGCGGAGAAGATGAGACGTGAGAAGAGAGGTTATGAGAGCAGAACAGGTGACCACAGGAGAGGCGGCGGTGGTGGTGATGGTGGTGGTGAGGTGGGGGGGGGATAGAGAGATAAGCTGCAGCCCGGAGGTGGTGGTGGTTTAACAGAAGGAGAGCAGGAAAGGAAAATACAGATGGGTAAAGCACTGGGATGACAGAAAGGGGATAAACGGGGGGGAGTGAAGAATGAAGATGAGGGAAAAAGTAGAGGGAGTATAAGAGGATCAGAAGACCAGAGATGAGTGAAAAGAGAAGGAGCGAAAATATAGAAGAAGTGCCTGTCTGTCTATCCGTCTGTGTAGGGGGTCCGGCTTTCCCTCCGTCTGTCGTTTCTGCTCATTTCAGCTGCAACCGAGCAGTCTGTCTGAATGCCAGACTCGTCTTCAGATGTCAGCACTTTTGTCCCAGGTTATTGCATTTTGCTGTTTTTGTCCCGGGATTAAAAAAAAGAAAAAGAAAGAAGCTTCCCATGTGTTTTCTGCATGACTTGGCATGTCAGTAACAAAATGAGGTGTGCGTATGTGTGTGTCTGCGTAGTATGTGTGTGAGAGAGAGACAGAGGAAGAGAGGGAGAGATTGAGCGTATGACAGAGACATTATGACAGAGGAGGAGAGATGAACACAGAGCAAATTAGAGGGATATAGGAAGATATAATGTGTGTGTGTGTGCGCATGGGATCCGTGTGTGTCTTCTCAAGCTGTCGAATGGATGAACTCCATCATACGCTGCCAATATTTACATGTTACATGCGATCGTAAATGGTTTAGGAGTGGCGTCATGTCTTCATAATGTTAACTGTAAATCCACCTTGTAAACTGTGAGGGGAGGGGGAAGAAATTACGGTTAAACATCACAAATCAGGGTGGATCTGGTGTTATCCGACACTCAGCGATCTGTCATGGATCTGAGATGTGCTGACCGTCTTTGAGCTGTGTCATGTCTGCGTCCTCTTAGCCAGAGAACACGCACACAGACAGACACACACACATAGAAAGAGTTAACCTAGATACTCCCATTGCATCAGTATTGGAAGAAGAAACACAGTCCGCCATAACCTACATCCTCTACGGTTTTCTCAGTCTAACTTGTGTGTGTCTGAGCTCAATGAGGCTGTTCTACTTCTTTCCCAATTCCCCTCTTGTCCGAAAGGCTGGAAAGGCCTGACTAGCTCTGTGCTGGAAGTGTGTGTGTGTGTGTGTGTGTGTGTGTGTGTGTGTGTGTGTGTGTGTGTGTGTGTGTACGCTGTTGGTCATGGGGCTAAGGCATCAGAGGGCACTGATGAAGAGGCCCAGTGAAGCTTGAATACCCAGTGATGCCCTCAGGCTACTGAGTGCTGCATCTGCCTCTGTTGCAGCCCAACACAGCACTGGCCCTTACAGCTCTGTCACCCACCCTCCGGGCTGAAGGAGTTACGCTATTTCTGTGGAAGTGCGTGTGCATGTGCGTGCGGTGGTGGTGAATGCGTGTTTTCCCTGTGTGTTGCCAAAAAAAAAGGAGGGTGATTCTGCATGGTGCTAGGTGGGCAATGGAGGCCTAAATCTGTCCAATGTGTTTTCAAGCATTTCCTGTGCCTGTTTGCGTCCGCGTGCATGTAGTGTACTAGTAACCAGCTGTAGTAACCACTTGCAGCCTAATTCCAGTTTAATCACTATTAAAGCGATACCTGTTTAGCATGGGCAGCCTCGGAAAGCCAATTGCTGTGTCTGCACCCATCCCCCAAAGCTTTTGAAACTGCTTCAGGACCATGAAGTTTTCTTCGTCTGTATCGATCCAAAAGAAATCCAGGGTCACTTTCATTTGTTTCATACGCACTACGTTATAGAGGCGAGTTCTGCCCTTTCAGGACAGTCAGGCAGACTCAAAGTACATTTACACCGTGTTCCAAATTATTATGCAAATGATATTTTTCTCTGATTTTCCTAAAGTGTCAATATAAATGACAGTCATCATAATTT
>JBAJHX010000031.1:14225667-14244092 GCA_037176925.1 Amniataba percoides | reverse complement strand
TTTAATTGACAAACAAAAAAGTTTACCTTTATGATACTTAAACACAATTTGCATAATAATTTGGAACGCAGTGTAGTTCCAAAGACATATAAACTCTAATGTGAATTTAAGCTAGTGTTAAAGAATGTGTTCCTAAAATGAGACCAAGAATGAAAATGTAGTTTAAGGCAATGAATGAGTAACAGCTGACACAAAAGCTTCAATCTGCTGCCCACCTTGTTAAATCCCTAACTCTTAACTTGATTTTGACTTAGTCGACTCTTCTTTTAATTGAGCTGTACATGTAATCCTCAGACCTTTTTTTTTACTGTGGCTTAAAAGGAATTTTTAGCAGTGTGTTCCAAGTCCAGTGTAAGACCAAAAGTTGCATAGTAAAGCATCATAAACACAACACATAACCTGAAGCAGCAGCAGTTGCTGCTATGCGCAGCTAAATGCAATTGGCAGTCTATTGCATGCTTTGTCTATGAGATCCCTCTCTATAATTACTTACTTCTTTTGTTACTCCTGGCACTCTTTTCTACCTATCTCGAACACCGCAGGCTTCCAGATGGGCCCCAGACTTCTACAAAGCATGCCGACAGTGCCGCTGCACCTCATCTCATATGAAGTGTGAAAAAGCCATTTTGCTCATTTCTATGGCCTGACGCAGCAGGCTGACAGAGATCTTTGCAGTGAATTGCGAGATAAGCGAGATTGGAGCTTGTAATGTATTCAGCATGTCAAGTTTGTTAACAGGGTTATTGTTCTGCGGCGAAGATCGGCTCGGTGTATTTTATGATGTTTTAATATGTTTGATTTATCCACACAATGTACTGTTGAATGGACAAGGCTCACACGGGGTAAATTACCCTATAGAGCTCTTAAACATCTTAATTGGTGTTTGTCCATATTTGTAACACCAGGACTCAGTTCAGCATTACAACGATAAATTATGCTCCATCTGTTTAAATTCTCCTCTGGGTGTATTCTGTTCTTACAGACTCAAAGAGCTGTATTGTAGAGGCATGACAACCATGCAAGAGTGAAGACTTAAACATTAGTGCCAATGTAGACTCTCTCATAGGATTTCATCCTACTCGCTGATCACAGAGGAAGTAGGAAGGAAGGCAAGATGGAGCAAAGGGAAGAAACGGAGTAGAGTATCCTGGAGGAAACCTCAAAGTCGCTCAACGCTCTCCATCATATTGTCAGGCAGTATAGCTTTCATAACAGTTGTCAGCGAGCTCTGGCTGTTTTGTTCTGTGATTTGAGATCAGTCAGGTGGAGTTTCATCAAAGCAGACTTGAATAAGGACATTCATTATGGCTCAGCTTGATTCATTACCAACCCCCAGCTCCCACACCCCCATAGGGAGACTTCAAAGGAAACGGAGAGGTTGAAGATGCAGGCTGCTATCGCACTGAGGTTTGCATCATAGCATCCTCTTCACCATCCACTCTGTATCCGCCATCTGAAGAGGCATTTATGAGACGATGTGCAACAGTGGCCTAAACCTGATCATTGCAAGTGCATCCCTGAGTCTCACCTGCAGACCTTCTTCATTTGAACATATAGTAGTTTAATTTTATTTTAAGTGACTGTTACTGCAGCTGAGCCCTGCCCATGTGAATCACCCTATCAAGTTTTCTATTTTCCAAAAGCACGTGCAATTTGCCTTTAATGAACCTTTAAAATTCATAGTAAATCTTGGAGCAATATGTGCTTGATTTCAGACACTGGTAGACAAGACTAAGCTCCTCTTGTCTCACCAACAAGGGTTAAGACTTTCCCAGCTGTATGCTGCCTAGCAAACTGTAGTCCTTTCTCAGAAGGCTAAAAATGCTGTCTCTGGCTGATCTGTTCGTGTTTCCAGCTGACTTGTTTTTCAGACAAGACTCTTGTAAGGCTTCTTAAACATGAACTTGATGGCAATGCATGTTTTTGCATACCACTTTGACTACTGCCCAGTTATGATTTGCTGAGCTATGATTGGATAATATCTGTTCAAGGGAGGGATTTAGTGAAGAGTCCATGGCACTGAAGCCCACTAATGTGGAGGTCTGGTTTAAATAAACATCACACCATAATTAGTCAAAGCCACTGAGCTTAAAACTGGACAACTGCATTCTCATATTGACCAGCAAGTGCTTGAAATCTCATTTGTTCTGACCAAATGAGTGAAATTCATTCAATCAGCATTACAGAAGACGAATAGCATCCTGTTCCTAAGCTAATTATACAGAATAGATGACTTTCTGATTGGATGCAGTCAGTTGACAGTGATTTATACAAGCCAGGACAATCTAATCTATCCTAACATTTGGTTTGTGGCTCTATAAAAAGTGGCTCCATTCACTTCCCGGAGTCAGTTTTGCGATCAAGATTCTTGCCATGCTTTCGGCCAGCGGTGGATGTGCCAGCCGATGTGGCGTTGTAAACACAGACATGTCTTACTGGACGAGTGTGTCGAAACAGTGTTAATGTTTGTGTTTTGGGATGACGGTGCTGCGGGGATCTCCTGTTGTGCACCGCCTCTTCTCCCACAATCCCTCCTGCTCCCCTCCTCTTTTCTGTAACTGTGCAGAGCGGTGTTCCTCATCCCTCGTCAGTCAAAAGCAGCAATCCGGCCTAAATTTAGCCCTGCTTGGAAACTTTACCATCACATAGATTAGCGTCTGTGATGTGATTTCTTGATATGGCCCTCAGCCGGGAACCCGACGTGACTTGAGGCATACAAAAGCCCCTCATTATCCTCTCATGTCATCTTCTGTGTGTGTCTTTGTCAGCGTGTGCATATCGCGTTTTTAGCCCAACTCCTGCATGAGAGTGCACACGGACATGAGAGCATATGCTGTCAGACCCGTACATACTCTGTGTGTGCATGACTGAATACATATGCACTCACATGAATACTCACATAACCCCCCTCACATAACCCCTCACCAGCCACACACACACACACACACAAATACGCGTATTACGGCGGACGGCTAATGACGTAGCGTAAGACGGAGCACACAGATGCGCTGGCTGAATAGATTAAAGCATTCATCCAATGACACAGCTGTGCTCTCTTTGATGCCTGGGCATGAAACCGCAGGAAATTACAACAAAAGAGGGATGCAGAGACTTAGCTGATATAAAAAAAAAAAGAAAAAAAAAGAGAGATCCACTCTGACGTGTATGGCATGTTAATGCCGTGTAACTCGTCAGAGCAGCAGCTGCAGGCCACAGTTACAGTGATTGATCTCTATTTGTGGAGGACTTGCAACGATACGAGCTCAATGCGAAGTCTTGAACTGTGTTGCATTGTTAAATTACCGCCCAACTATTTGCAACGTACAACCACGTTATGCACCTATAAAGTCAACCTATTGTTAGTAGCATATAAAAGCATGATCGTGCAGATGGAGCTGGTTGCAGCAGCAGCTACTTTCTCGTGCATTTGGACTGACTTGTTAATTCATAGCTGGGTTAAATGTACCCATCTATTAGTGTAAGGAGAGGCTAAATGTGCAGCACATAGGCTTGTTAGCTGTATGTTCTCCGTAGGGGTTTACTGTGTGCCTGCTTTTTTTTTTTTTTTTTTTTTTTTCTTCACCGAAGAGCTCCAGCAGCCTTGCAGGGTTTTGGTTGTGCAGCATTCAGAGCGCTGCCAGCGTAGCTCTAATTAAGCCAGGCACAAGTTTCTTTTAAACCCCCCGTGTGTTTAAGAAGACGAAGAAGGAAAAAAAAAAAAAAGACAACTCCCTAAGTCAGCCGTGAGATGCAGGAAGAGGAGGAGGAGGAGGAGGAAGCCGCATGCTGCTGAAATATAAATGGGCTGCACTTCTTTTTGTTTGTTGTGAGTTTTGCTGCAACAGAACAAACAAAATGGTGGACCCACTTAGTGGCAACAGTTAGGCCAGATTTCTAATTGATGACCAAAGGCAGCGTGCGATTCTAAAGTGATCATCCTTGGATTCATTTGGGTAGATTAGGCCTGTTGTGTTGTCATTCCTAATGCGGCACCATGTGCTGCGGTCAGCTGCCTGCGTTTTACGTTATCTGGTTAAAAATAGCACGACTTCCTTCACCTAAAAAAGCCAACAGCAGAAACTAGGTCCTTCACCTCTTTCAGCCCTGTAAGCAGCTGTCTCATCTCTTTTGTAATGCTCCGGGAAAAAAAGGCAGTTCTCCTGATTGTGCAGTTATGCAGCATGTTACAATGCATTATGAATTATTTGGCTTTGTTTTTTTTTTTTCTTCTCCCTGTCGTTCTATTATCCTTCCAGCTAAGCTTCTTCATTTCCTCTGCCGCGGACGGCCGTGCCACTGTGCATTTCCCTCCCTGTAATTTATCCATCTGCAGAAATGGACCATGCGTGAGTGAGTGAGTGCTTGTTTGTGTGTGTGTGTGCGTGTGTGCACTGAGTAATAGGAAACGTTGTGTTTAAGGGTGATGATTGCTCTGGCCCTCGTGGTTTACAAGCAGACAAGGTAATGATGGCTGCTACTTTCTCAGCTAGCTCCAGTCAATCCCCCCCGAAGTGAGTTGGTGTGTGTGTGTGTTTGTCTATGTGTGTGTGCTGAGTTGTAGGAAATGGATCTAAGAGCTGCTGTGGTTTACACACAGTGGCTTGGGGTATTGCGAGACATCATTGGGAGCAGCAGTGTTTCTGGATGTTTCCGGCTGATTTCGTCAGCTGTATCTAGTTGAAAATGAATCCAAAGTGAGCGCCATGAACTGCTTGAAAACAGTGTCTCCAGCTGATTTTTTTAATGTTTATATACATTAACATCATCTGCAACCTGTAGCACGAGGTCAGTCTTTCCAGGCTTTACTAGAGAAAACTTGGCTTTTCTTTTCTTTTCATCAGGTAGTGATGCACATTGCATTGACACAAAAAGAAATAATCAGTACAAGCAAATAGTTACTTCAGTACCTTTAAGCATGTAATCTGACATTTCACAGGAAAAATGTCATATTTTAAGCATTTTCAGTAATTTGTCATGCTTGATATTAACACATTGAGAGAGTCCTTGAAAAAAAATTGGCATCGATGATGCCTGCTACATCTCGTGTTGCCCGTGCTCATGTGTCAGTAGGCCTACATATGTGTGAAGTGTATCCTTAGCTTCCACAAACAAAAACATGTATTAGTGTTTACTTCATTGAGAGACATTAAAGGGGGACCCCAGAGGATATCAGTCTAATTAAATTAAACATCAAATACTATGACAAACTGCCAAGAAAGAGTGACACAGTGTGAGGAAAGACAGAAAGACCAATAAAAGCTACCGTACAAGATACCTAAAATCAAGAATACACCCCACTGTCACTTTGTATGAGTCGATCTGATTTTCGCAGGCTCTGACTGTATTATCTACTCTTTCTCTCTCTTCTTCTTCTTGCTGGGATATGATGAGTAAGGCAAGGCTAGTTTGAAAAAAATAGAACCAAAGCATCCAGGGAAGTGCAGAAAAAGCTTTTACTCCTTTTACGCTTCAGTGCCATTAAGAAAGGTTAGGAACAGCTACACTTTATTTTTTACACTTTTTACACAGAATTAGTGCTTTAGAACATTTAATCTATTTCTGGCATACATTATTTATCTTGTATTAACACCGAGCAGTGACCTAAGTATACCTTTCTTTTATTCATTTTTAGTTGCCTAGTGTAAACTATGACCTGCCCCCTCTCTGCCCTGTCCTTGTCTGTGGCTTCTGACCCTTTGATACAGAAATGTCTCCCTAGAAACAAGAACAAAGCGAAGTCAAAATAGATTCATCAAATAAGCCGCGTTTCTCTAGAAGGACCCTTGTAAACATCTCGTGACCCCTTAGAGTCATGTTGCGATCCCTTTGGCAGGTCCCGACCCCCATGTTGGCAACCAGCTCCGCAGACACCCAGACACTTGCTGGAATCTGGTCACATAGCTGCTGGTGGGTGCCGCTGACAGGAATCAGCGGGTATATGGGGTGTGCATATCTGTGGCTTTTTTCCACGGATCTTAGGCCTGAGAACGGCGCTCAGACACACACACACACAGACATTCACAGACGCGCTCACATATCAACACTCGGTGGCCCTAATCCCGGCACGTTATCAGCGAGCATCGGTGTGTGAAGTCATGTGGACTGGTATGAGTCAGCGGCTGAGCCTCAAACTCTGTGCAGCTGAGATCCGCTGATGAGAGCATCTCCACTGGACGCACGTCGTCCTTTCACACCCCGACCCACCGATGCCTTGAGGCCCACATTAGCTCAGAAGCTGCTTGGTGGAGAGAGAAAAACTTTATCCGTGACTATATTTAGAAACTCAACAGTCATATGCAGTCAGAATTGTTAGCTTTTACTGGTCTATTTGGTACTGGACATTTCATTGGTCCACAAAGTCCAGCTTGTTTGAGTATTAATGCATGTACTGTACTCGGGCAAGGATCAACAAGCCGAGTCGTCTCAAGTATGGTTCACGTGCACTCGGGTGTCAAAACTACTGTGCCAAAACATGGAAGTGGACCGCTATTTGGAAAGGCATTTCTCATCGCCGCCTGTGCTTTATTGTTTCCACTGCTGAGCGTGGGACAATAGATCACCCGAACTCATTGTCTCTCTCTCTCGTCTGCCTGTGTTTGTTTGGTTTTCTGGAACATGACTCATTTTGTGGTGCAGCACTGTCACCATGTATAGGCAGGTCAGTTCACAGCGATGTTGTTGACCACTGACCTCTGTATTAGTTATCTCCTGCAGGTTTATGCTCATTGTGCGATTTTCATACATGCACTTTTCAGCTTTGCTATTCTATAACGCAACTTCACCTGCAACGCAATAGTGTGTCAACCTGTACCAATTCATCAAAGTGCCGACACAAACTGAAACGGCATTAGCAGAAAATTCAAGAGACAAAGGGCTGAAGCTCCTTTAGAGAAAAGCAAGGCTGCTGAAATGAAAGGGAATATTTCAAAGACAAAAATAAAGTGAACATCAGCATTACCTTTGCAAGATGAAAGGGGACGGAGGAGCGATGCAGATGTGTCTTATTGAGTGCTGCTGAATCTGGTGCTGTTTTTTGGAACTGGTTGAGTTTTCTACTTAGTTGACTGTATTATTATTTTGGGCCGGTGCCTAAATTGAATCGCTGCTTGTTAGATCAATAGAGCTGATACTTTCAGCCACTGACTGTCTTTTCTCAATGCTGACGTCGATGTTTTTCTTTGGCTTTCCAATATTTGCCAGGCAAATCCGCTGAAAATATATTATACAGTATGTTTGATACACGGTCTCTGTGTAATGTAGACATTGCAATCTCTGCAGACTTAGTTTTATATTTCCAAACTTGCATTCTGAATCCTTGCAGTGTATTTACTCTGTGCCGGCACTGAAGACTCACAGAACCCAAAATCACTCTGATATAGTTATGTTAGACAACAGATACAGCATGTGGGGAACATTGTTTATAACAAGCTGAAACCAATAAGCATTGACCTTCTCTCCATTAATGGCACTGGACCTTGTTTTCAAACAGTTCCAGGAGATAGTCTCTCCCCTCGTGAAAGTCAGTGAGATGTAGGTCAGCATTTTTAGGGTGCTGAGCAATGTTCACTGCCCTACAACAGCTAGTGTGGCATAAAATGTGTGAGAGCATGTGGATAACTGGTACGACTAACCGTCTATTATCCTTTCAGCGGGTCAGGTGTGAACATTGGAAAAAACATATGGACATCATTTTTGTTAGTTGCATATTTGACTCTGTTTGACTTCCTCCTTGCTGTAATCCTGACTGGCTCTCACTCTCGATTCATTCACTTGCTGTTAATAGTGCTGCATTTTGCACACATTTAACCGCTGTCTCGATAATCGATCAGAAAACGTGCAAAGATATGATTTGAGTGGAAATTTCTCACTTGTGTGCATGGAGTGTGTGACATGAGAAGCTTTGAAAATGGCAACAGAAAGCTTCGTCCCAAAGGAAAAGAATCACGAGTGCGAGCTCGCTATCATACCGCGCGTGCTTGATTGAACCACGGCGGTCCAGTCAAAGATCGGCCTGTCTCCTATGCATTTGCTGTGCTCCCAGTGGGATGGAAGCGGCGTCCTCTATCCAGGCCAGGCAAGACAGTGATAATGTAGGTCAACAGGTATAAGCCTCCATCTACCATTTGCGGCTGAAGGCAAGTGGGGTGGAAGAGGAGGCAGTGGGACGTAAGCATCGTACAGAGAGAGAATGGATAGCGGAGGGGGAAGAGATTAAGAGGGAGGGAAGGCGCATGATTGGTCCACGCACTGTAGTGGCGGCCTGATCAATGTTTTATAAGTATCACTACTCCGCTTGTAGGGTAGCCTTATCTTGCTTCTCCCATGTGTGGGCTAATGGTGGAGCTGTGAGTCATACTGGGCTGTGTTGTCGAGATAACCCCTTGAATTGTGCGTATATGCCTGCATATGTATGTATATCTGTGTGTGTGTTGTTTTTCCACAACTGTTAACCATCAGTACAATCAACTGGTGTTACTCTGAATTGTGAGAGTGAGTGAAACCATTTAATTTATGAAATCTGAGGCCAGATTTGTTTACGTTGCCGTGGTTGCAGCTCTGTTGTGATATAGAGCAGATACAGATGTGCCTACAGATGCTTTAGATATTTCACGATTGTTTTAGCACAGGGTGGCAGATAAATTGCGTGTGAGTTATTTCATACTAATGTCTCACGTCTAAGGGTTGATGTATTTGGTGAGAGGTGGTGTGACACTGCACACGGGGCCGCTGTTAGTTGTAAAATCAAGCTCAAGATGTCCCGATTCACCTGCCTGTTGTTGAACATTATCTCCTCATTATTCCCCTGCTCCTCATGTTCTTTATCTTTTCCTCTCTTTCCACGGGTGCACGGTCACATGACCTTTTTGCTCTTTAAAACGAGGTCACGCCGGTGCCTCTCCCCCGCCGTGTGCGGGTGGCTCTCTGAGGATTAATAGTCGTGGTAGAAGTGGCTCGAAGCAGTGGTGTAGACTGGATAGCCCTCTGCTGTTATGGCCAAAATCCTAGCCTGCGTCATCTGTCAAAGCTGACATTTTTCTCTGTGTCCTTGGCTGAAAGGTGAGGGATTGATATGCTGTCAGAGCCATGTTATCCAGCTCATAAACAGCAGGCCCCGCCGCATATTTTACAGAGCCGTGACCTCTGGTGTACCAGTATCGCACGTAGAACCTGTACCGCTCTTTCATGAGTCTCAGTTCGACTGAAAAGCTGTCAAGGGGCTGTTGAATGAAGAGATGTCTTGCTTATAAATTGACCATTTGCTTCATGTCTCCCCTGAATAGTGATTTCCCAATCATAGCTTAGCAACCTATGCAGGCCTGTCAAGATTTCCTCACATGCTGAAGTGGTGTGAATGTGGCTGTTGTAAGAATGAGTTTAGAGTTTTAAAGTCTGCCAATGCATCAGATAGTGTTTCAGATTTCTCTCAAAACATTACTCAACTATAAGCTGTAAATATATCCAGCTAACCAGCTTTCTAGCTACAGAAGTAACCTGGTCTTGCTTCCAAGGCCAGTCCCACAGTGTAGACGCTGCTCCTGGATGCTGCTGCAGGAGGATGTGGGTAATTAGTGGCTTTATCAGTTTACATTTCAGCAACCCCGGCCAAACTTGTTGTCTTGTTGCAACATGTTTGTCAGAGACTGGTTAGTTCTCGGTGCCTTTTATCTTTGACGTTAAAAATCATACTCTTTGAAAATACAAACAATAAAGAAGAAAACTAACTGAATAAATATCTGTCTTGCTTGTCCATGTAAGCTCAGGAGCTAAAAGGGATATGTTAGAATGAAATATAACTCTGACCTTTTTCTTTATTAAACCTGTTACACCAAGACTAATTAGTTCTGCACTGAAACACAAAAATGTTGTCACATGCACAATATTAGAGTAAAAGAAATAAAAGTAAGTAAATAAAGTAAAAGAAGACTTAAGACACAAGACATAAAATAGTGCAAAGGCTAAAAATACAGGACTAGAATATAGTATATAGAATAAAATACCA
The DNA here is from genome assembly GCA_037176925.1 of Amniataba percoides. Classification (NCBI taxonomy): domain Eukaryota; kingdom Metazoa; phylum Chordata; class Actinopteri; order Centrarchiformes; family Terapontidae; genus Amniataba; species Amniataba percoides. The sequence continues at coordinate 14,234,092 of JBAJHX010000031.1, read as the reverse complement.
AACACTGAAATAAAATCAGGAAATGGAAAGTAGAATATGAATATAATACAGTTGTGGCAGGTGTGCAGGAGTGATAAAACAGGTTTAAATAGCACTAATCAATATATATAAATGTATTTAAACAGGGATGTAGACAGCTAGAAAGTAGTGGGGTGGAGGTAGAAACACGGCAGCTGTCCTCTTGAGCCAAAGATAATCCAGATTTTCAGGTGCATTTTAAGAGAAACATTTTAAGAGAAACATTAAAAAGATATCCAACCCATGAACACAATGTTAGATTATGTAGGAGCTGCAAATGAGATGCCTGCATTTGTCTACCACTGTAACAACTGCTAATGCTAAATCACTATTCATGTGTTGTGCAAGAATGCAGAGCTTGTCGGGTGTAGTGGCATTGATTAAGGTAAATTGATTAGATTTGACAAATATAATAAATGATTTGTTTAAGCTGCAAATACTCAAATTCTTTTGACCTCGTTATAGCTGTCTTACTCTTGCTCTGTAAGAGTCACTATACTACCGTAAAACACAAGCGTGCACACACCACACGTACACTCTGACATGCAGAAAACATGTTGGGTCATCCACTTTAACGCACACTTTGCTCCAGCAGTTCTCAGAAGGAGGATATTTACACACAACAAAATGCACGTTAACGGGGCTTGAGCGGCCCTGTCGAAGGATCCCATGCCGCGTTGTGCTTGGCTCCGCACATCCTTAACCTACATCTTTTACATCTTAGCCTTAACCATTTTCCCATAACACCAGGAGGGAAGGCCTCTTGCCGAGCTATCAATAATAAACGATTAAGTCGTGGGTTTAACATGCTTGTGTAGATAATGGGGTGGAAAGGAGGAGGCTTTCAAAGAACAGAGTGCTTTTAGTCTAGAAAGCCACCAGCAGGAAGTACAGAGTTTTTAATGGTCAGGACCTGTAGGCTGCGGGTTACTTTTCAAGCATCATCAGGCACAGATGGTTGATGACTTATTTAAAATAGTAATTGTTAGTGGTAATGCACAGTTGGCTTTTCATTCTTTTCATTTCCTCCAGTAATTCAATATTAACATCTAAGTGATGAAAAATACACTACCATTCAAATCAAATCAGTGAGTCATTTTTAACATGATTATTAGGGACAGTTGATTCGAATTTTGTGTAATCAAAAAATTAGATTTATTTCTACGTTTGATTTATTTGTTAATTATAAGTTACGACAATGATATACATCAAGACATGTATTTAATGTATTTGTACATTAATTAATTGGTTAATCTGAACTCTTTCTCCAGTTTTCACAAATCCAGTCACAATTTGCCATTTTATTTGATGTATAAGAGGGAGAACTACTTTGTACTATGACACACAGCAAGTAAGAGAGGATTACTATGAAAATATACAAGTTGAAAACTGGGCTAATTTAGGTTGGAAATTGAACTGTTTATTATATACCTTTAGGTGATGTATTACCATTATTTCAGCATTTTAATAACTTAATTTCATTCTGTCATCAGGTCTTGCTACACGTTAAAATTTTGCCATTTAGGTACTATTGAAAATGGCAGGTTTGTTGCTTGAGGTTAAATGTGTAGGCCAGTTGGGAACAGTGAGTTTAGCGAGACAATAAAGAGAGACATTGAGACACGTAAGTCACCCTCCAGGTGTGAGCGCTTCAGAAGGTTTGTGACTTTTCTTTTCTTTTCCCCAACTCCCTTATATAGGTAGCTGTAGTTTATTGCTCTGAACACAATTCGAGTACTTGATAACAATGCACACTGGAGACAATCAGAAATAGTAATGAAATATAACAGAGGGTGCTGGATACTTGATATACAGTGCAGATAGGTAAAAACAGAGAAGATGCTATCCCCATTAACACATATTGGTAAAAAAAAACCAAAACAAATGCTGAGCTCTTTTTAAGAAGACAGTAAAGTTGCATTGTCTTCACTTCCTGTTCAATGTCTTAACTGTTCTAACACTGTAGAAATATTTCCACTATTGCTGTAGTTCACAGGGTTTGAATAACTGACCATCTCAATTCACAGTCACCCCCAAGCGCGCGCACACACACACACACACATGCCCACACACACACACGCACACACAGACACACACACACACACTTACCCAGATGCTAACATAAACAAATACTCACAGTGTGCCCTGCAGTGTTGCCAGTCATCCTCTTTATGTCTGACTTGACTTCTCATTGAAATGGCAAGTCTATGAAAAGACTGCTCTCAGTTTTGAAAAAAAAGAAACATTTGTCTCTTCGGTCTGGATATAGACGCTGTCTGCATACAGATGTTACTCCTGGGGCACTGAAAGTAATACCATATGGCAAAGCCTTCCTTTCACGTGCTTGATAGTGTTGATAGCAGGACTGAGAAATGGTTATTCGTTCCTTCTTTATCAGTGTAAAGGTTCTCTCGTGGCGTATAGAAACATGGCTTTATCTGCTTTCGTTTGTTGGCTGAGGTATGCAGCATGGTGTACTTCCAGCATATTAACAGCCGTGACCTCTCACAACAGGTGTTAAGGCAAGATACATTCTGCTGAATGTATCAGGTACAATGTTCTGCATTGACTTTTATGAAAAATCTCTCCTGCTCTTTTATTTATTTCTTATTGTACATTTTGGTTCACTGTGGAGGTTGCTGTTACTGTTGCAGCGTTTTGTCGTTATTCCACATCTCAAACCCTGCAAATTCTTGCTGAATTAATGCGTTCAAAAGCTGTATTTTTCAATGTCTGGACTTGGACCAGGAGGAGGGTTGCAGGGAAACAATGCATCACCGGAGAACCCGAAAAAAACGCAATCGTTCGCTAATGCATGCCTTTAGCTGTGATATGTTTCTGTGAAGAGTTGGCTGTCAAAAACAATGTTAGCAATTGGTACATTACAACATGCTGTAATGTAACATGAAAAATTCTCATTTTATGGAATTGTGGCGTTTATGTTGAAGTCATACAGGACTGAACCCTCAGGCTTTGTGTGACTCAGGAGTTATTGAAACAATATCCAGATCTCTCTCCACAGGTTATGGCTGTTCATGGAAATATTTAACTTTATTTTCAAAGCACTGCATATGTGTCTGCTCTGCTCTGATCTTTTTCAAACTGTGAGGTGTGCAGCCCCAGGCGGTCTGATAGGATAGGAAAGAGGGGCTGATGTGAGGCAAAGATGGTATCAGGTTGGACAGGTGCATACTGGTTTTATAAAGGCAACAGGAAGTTAGAGTGGTCTGATGATTTGGCCTGCTTATCAGCATGATCAGCAGCTGGAGCTCGTCATCAGTGCCTGATTGCCACAGTTTTCATCAAAAATCACACTGCTTCTTGGAGTCATAACTTAATCAGTGCCGATACGATAATACATATTATTATATCAAGTGCAACTTGTGTTTTCCCAGGATATGACTATCTGCAATATCTATTTCAGATCAATACCCATGAATACCAGTCATGTTTCTCTGTGCATTTATGAGTATACTGCAAACATGATCTACTATAATTTGAAAATGTAAACACACATAGTAGTTCTGGTTATCTTGAATTTAGTCTGAGGGCGGTGTGTTTTTGATGGGGCAGAGATGAAGAAGCTGAAGTGTGAGATCAACAGGTGGATTTGAATTTGCATTGTGGGTGTTGTGGTGAAGAGGGTGAACACCTGAAGGCAAAGTTTCTTCACTTGACAATGCGTACTCCAGCCTTAAACCTACGGTCACAAACTCAATAACCAAAGAGTAAGATTGTGCTTACAGCTGGAGTGTGATGGTGTCAGCTTGGAAAGCACTGCTCCCTCATGTTGAAAGGAGACAGGGAGGCCTGTGATGGTATTTCAGGCACTACTAACTGGAAGCAGACCCAGAACATGCCGGTGGGATAAAATATTCCACACAGCCTGGGAGCGCCTCAGGAGGAGCTGCAGGACGTGGCTGGGGAAAAGGATGTCTGGGCTAATCTAGTGGGCTAATCTAACTAAAGTGTCCAGCAGAGGACCAAGATAAGTGGAAAATGGATGGACAGCATCGTTTGGCTTTTCCCCATTTAGCAAATCTCTCAAATGACTCATAAGAGCACAAGTCTCTCTTTTGTGCCTTGCATGCTTCTTCATAAGGCAGAAATACTAAAACGCTGCGAATCTCCCAGTGAGATTTCATCTCAGATCCACATAAAACTCATTGAATAGAAGAGACACTATCAGAGGCTCAGTTTTAGTGCTTTAATGTTCTTTTAAAGCCGGGACACACAGCTGCACGCAGTCCCACATGTGCGCACACTCTTTCTCAGACAGTGACACACGCTCCTCTGTCCTCAGGACTGCAGAGATCTCATTTAGATAACTCTCCTGATCTCTCGTTACCTCCCAGAGTCGCCCTTCCCTGCTATATTCATCCATTATGTTACCACATGAGGAGATAGCAACAACTTTAGCTGATTGCTTCACTCGATAGTGAAAGATCAGTGAGAGACTTGAAGGCAGCGTGTGAACTGGATATCTCCCTTTCGCAAATTCCCTGACTGTCTGTCTGTCGCGGGTGAGTGATTCTCGGTGTCGCTTAGCATCACACCGCCGAAGAATAACAGCCCGGTCTTTGCACTAAAACACTTTTTATTATCATTAGTCTCACTAACAAGCATTCATCTTGTGACAGTTATGATGTAGCCGCCCATTAGCCATGTGCAGGGTGCAGCACTGATGCTTTAAACGAGTGGGGTACTTAGCATAGCCAAATCAGCCCTGACTGCCATAATTCTGCTTGTCTCTTTCTCTATTTAGTCTGCAGCTGTCCCTGCAGCTCCCCACCTCCAGAGCACCCTCTGCATGTGTGCTTGTGTTTGGCAGAGAGAGAGAGAGAGAGAGAGAGAGAGAGAGAGAGAGAGAGAGTGCATGGATGAGACCCTTGAAGGTGCCATGTGTATTTATATCCAGCACTTGTGGAGGGGTGTGTCTGCTGCTCAAGTCTTTTAACCATCAAACACATTCCCTCTTCCCATAATGCTAAAGGAGCTTTGTGGGCGAGTGGGCTGATATCAAAACGCCGTAAGATACAGGAGGTCAGTCACAGGCCAACTATCACCAGATTTGCAATAAGCTTTTACACTTATCAAGAGCTGCAGCAATTGATCGATTTGTCTCTTCACATGAAATTAATCAGCAGCTATTTTGATAAATGATAAATTCTATAAATAGTCTGAACATTACAGTTTATCGAATATGACATATTAATCCTTTTATTAGCCTTATATAACTGAAAACTGAAAAGGTTTTTATAAACCATGATAAACCAAATGATGTCACCCTGGGCTCTAGGAATGTGAAAGTTTTTTATTGTTATCTGATGTTTTATAGACCAAGTGATGAATAGTCAGATTAATCAATAATGAAAATAGTTATTTGCAGTTATTTTAGCAGAGGATTTCTGATATGATCCTGAGGGTGAACATATCATCTCGCGTGTGTTTTAGTTTGCCACTGAGAATTTAATGTGAGCTGATAAATGACCCGGTGAATAAGCTGCACAAACTCTGTGAAGCTTTGGAACTTGGCTTTCGAACAGGCCACCTCTTCAACTCTTCACTCAGAAAGCACTGACCTCAAAAGTTACTCAAAAGTAAATATGTTCATTGTTTTGTTAATTAGTTTTTTGTGATTCGGCGCACAGCCTTGCAGAGGTGCACTGTGTAATTTCCCATGCAGCCTCTCCTCGCCAACACTCTCTCCCTCTCTCTCCCTCTCTCTCACTCTCTGCCTTTCTCTCTCTCTGTGAGGGAAAATACGTCCAATGTAATCCTGACAGCCTACCACTGCCTGTGCGAGTGTGTGTTTGCCCTTAGCGCGGGGCCCGTCCCCGGCTGCCACCGCTGAATGTCCCCTTAGCTTCGGCAAACGGCCAGACTCTGTCACAGCGGCTGACTGGACCAGCTGTTTGTTTCTCTTTCTTCCATCTTATCTCCTCCGTCACACTATCTGTCTTCCTCTCCGTGAAAGAGGCAGTGATAGGGCGCCTGGTGGTGCAGCACTTGACACCGAAGTTGATATCCACGCATGCTGGCATCAGTGGGAGACGTTTTTTTGTGTGCGTGTATGCATGTGTGCGGGTGGGAGTGTGTGTGTTTGACAGGGCAGCCAGGACACAAACAACATCCTGTGGATTGTGGGAACACAGAGGACACTTACACTCTCTGTTGTTTTTGCAGTACTGTTGACAGACCGACAAGTGGGAGGAGGACAGTGAAGGTCAGAGGGTGCTCAGTTTAGGACGTGGCCGGTCAAACCCAGTTAGACAAAACAATGAGAGAGAAATGGGATGGGCCCGGGCTTAAGCTGTCTGGCCGTGCCTTGGACCGGGCTGCTGGCGTAGGCACTTTTTTGTGCCCCGTGCATCTCACACTGGGAGTTATCAGAGCGTGCAGGCAGGCAGAGTCACAGCAGCAGCAGCAGGCTAGCAGTAGTAGTAGCAGCAGCTCACTGGGGGCTGCAGAGGGTCCCCGGATCTGACCTGATTTGTCAGTTCGATAACTTCACTGAAGTATCGCTCCTCCAGGGAATGATCGGCTTATAATTCAGCAATCATGGTCCACGCAGGGGACTTGCTGTTTCATGTTTTGCTGGAAGAAAATTGAGCATAATGGATTTATCAGGAGTGCAATTTGACATCAAAGCGCTGGATCTGAGGGGGCTCTGATTGTCCTGGACTGTCTCGCCATGGCTTACCCAGAGCACTTTGATTGGCTGAAAGAAAGCATCAGTTTTTTGCCAGGTAAGAGCACCGACGCGATGAGTTTACGTGTGGGTTGAAATAAAAATACCAAGTAGTGCCGAGACGAGGCACGTTCATCATCAGAGCTGTAATTTAACATGCTGCAGCTCCGTGATCATCCCAAGCCTGTCAACGTGATCTGAATGAGGGATGTTACAAACTTCTCAGAGTGTTGTAAACACTGTGCAACTGCTAAAAAAAAGAAGCATCTTCTGTGGTTGAAGTTGTTTACTGCTACTACAAATACATCTACGGGGAATGGAAGGTGAAATTCATGTCTGTGTAAACAGTTTTTGGAGCCAATTAAATCATCTGAAGGAGCAAGGCCTGGAGAGAACAAGTGAATGCAAATGGGACAGAATTTAACATTACACAACAAAGAGGCGCAAGACAAAAGAGGCGAAGGATGACGGCACCAAGACACTGCTGATGAGGATGCGGAAGAAAGAAAGAAAGAAATTTTCATCCTCTTCTTTTTCTTTCATACAAAACTAGTGAAGCTGTCTTCAAGAACACTGGAAAGGATAATACCTTGTTCAAAAATGTACCATCAGCTTTTGGTTTTCCTTGCCTTTGAAAGATTTGACCTTTTAATTAGATTAAGAACTCCTCCCCTTCCCTGTAGCGCCAAATGAAGCAAAGCATTGCCCCTCCCTCGACTTGTTTATCAGGAGGAACTTGTGTCCTTTTCATGTCGCATTTTAAATTATGCATGAAACGTTTTTGCATATTTTTGCACGCATGAATGCTCTGAATGTCAATACCAATTGATGCCTCTAAATTACAGTCTAAGAGATGCAAAGTTAATGTGGATTTTGGAGAATACATCTTTCTGACGCAGAGTGCTAACATGAGCTTGGGCACCAAAAATAGACGCAGAATATATACAGACACAAGACATGCACGTTTTGCTGTAGTGTGGGGCAGGTTTCAGTGAAAGTGTGTGTGTGTGTGCGTGTTGAGGTGTTGTACAAAAGGGGAAATGCCTGTGGAGGCTCAGATGGTGACAGATGGTTTGGAGACAAATCAGCCTGGGAGTCAGGATCTCTGCCCTGGGACTAGCGGCCCTTTAAGTATGTTTGTGTCGTTGTGTTGTGTGTGGAGTGTTTGCGCTCTTTGCGTGTGGCTGAGCATCTCTCCGTTTTGTGCGCGTTCGCAGTATGTTAAACTTTGCAGATGCGTGCACTTGGTTGCGTAACGCAGCCACTAAAAGCGATGAATGAATGTGACGGTGACATCAAAATATATTGCTTTCACGTATTTAATGGGAACGCACTCATGTGGCAGAACAGTATACATTTGCAGCAATTTGAGCCTCTCTCAGTTCCAGAGCCCTTTGAGTTGTGGGTTTATAAGTGGACACGTGTAACACACTCGCAGATAGACACACACGCAGTCACAGCTCATTCTAGTCTTACACACCTAGATTAATGGAGTTTCATAATCTCTGCCATATATATATATTATCAGGTGCAATTTCTCATCCGGGTGACATTGTTACTCTTTGGCAGAATAACCTTGCAGGTGTTAGTCTGAAACTTCACAAAGTGCTTTACAATCTGCCCATAAATTAGAGCTCAAGAGGTGCTTATGTGGCAGCCAGGAGAAGTCGTGCAGTAAGTAGTTCTCCTGGCCTGTGCATGGAGGCCATTCTCACA
>JBAJHX010000031.1:14206347-14216936 GCA_037176925.1 Amniataba percoides | reverse complement strand
GTGTGTGTGTGTGTGTGTGTGTGTGTGTGTGTGTGTGTGTGTGTGTGTGTGTGTGTGTGTGTGTGTGTGGCTGTGGCTGTGCGTGTGACTGACCCTGTCTCCAAAGGTGGACTGGGTTATTTATAGTGTCTCACCCGTGGACTGATATACTTCTCCTCTGGTTGCCCCGACACTTGATTGACATAAGGCTTCCTCTGTTTGGCAGACTCCCCCAGGTCTGCCTGCTGAATATGTGTGTATGTGTGTCTGTGTGAGAGAGTGTGTGTGTGTTTGTGCACACACCAGGAGGGTGTGGATGAAGCGGTCTCCAGTCTGGCAGTCCTCCAGTGCTGTCCTCACCAAACAGTAGAGAGGGACAGAGTACCGTAAAAGGTCAACATGCTGTGTGTGTGTATATATGTGAGTGTGTTTGCCTGTGTGCAGGTGTATATATATGATGTTGTGTGCGTGCATGTGCGTAGAGCAGTCAGAGAGCCCGGCGCGGCCGTAATGCTGAAATAACTACTACCTCTGCCCTCTGGCTTGTGCGCTCATCGTTTATTCACAAGGCTTGTAGCCTTGTTGTCAGACCGCTCATCTCAGCTGAGCATTAGTATTGCTTAAAGCCTTGGCTCTCATCTCTTTTCTCCCTCCCTCCGCCTTCCTCCAGCGCCTCAGCACACATGCTAATCCAGAAGTATAGGCTAACACCATGCCCTAACAGCATTTCCATGTTTTAAACATTGTGCTCTTAAAGCTTCTGCAGTCTGACAATTTGAGGTGTGTGCGGCGGTGCATAAGTGAGTGCACCATAACCTCCGTGCAAAAGGTCTTCAATTCTGTATGTTGCGTTTCTGGTTTTGGTGTTGACGGGGATGGTTCAAATGTGTGTGTGTGTGTATATGGGTGTGTGTGTGTGCGGGCGGGTTGTCGAGTGATGCAAGGTTACATGTGTGTTAATGTGTTGCATTCATTAGCACTAGCAGGGGCAGTGCCGTTGCTATTATTGATGGAGGTCTCATGTTGCACCTTGACTTTGACACCCTCAAATTACCGACTCCTGTGGAGCTGAGGAGGTAATTTACCATTACAGTGTGTGTGTGTGTGTGTGTGTGTGTGTGTGTGTGTGTGTGTGTGTGTGTGTGTGTGTGCTATCTTCCTGTTCCTTTTCTCTGACGTTTCCTGAACCATGGGCCAATATTAGATCTTGTCTGAGTTCTTGTAAATGAGAAACAGAATAACCTGCTTAGGAAAGGTGACACCTATAAAGGCAAAGAAGTTTAGTGGGAGCAGATTTGTCTGTCAGTGGTCTTGTTTTCCGCACTTCCTGCCTCAGTTAATCGCTCTGTGAGGATCCCAATATCTTCAGTCAGATTCAGATGCTGTGTGTTATAGAAATGGTTTATTTCTTGCATTGCCAATTCTGCAATCAATTAATAGTGTTTATAGAGAATGGGCCAACGCCATAATAACCTGCAGTGAATTAACAACAGAATTGTTCTGATGGGATTCTGTTAAGCAACAGCAGTAAAGTTTATATCCTTTATATAAGGTCAGGACAATGGCAGCCAACTCGAGCAGAGAGACCGTAATACACTGAGTAAAGCTGTGGAAAGTAGTAGCCAATGGGGTTATAGCCAAAATCCATTTGAGCAGATGTACGTTGGTGCAAGTGTTCTGCTAAATATAATAAATAGTACTTCGTTTCCACCTCCACCTCAATGCATGTTTTATTTAAAAGCTACTTAAATTCTGTGTCTTGATCCCAGAGTTACCAAACAGCCCTGAGGACACAGATATCAGTCAGAGTAAAAGAAAAAAAAATTAAGGATCATCACGAATTCCTGAGACCGACCTAAAGCCGATTTCTCTTAATACTTCCCTCGCTGTAGAAGAGAGATGTTCACGTTCACAGATAGTAAGTGAACCTGGAGGGATCACAGGAGTAATATATGCGCATCATATTTTAAGGTGGATATTTCTCTTTAATACGCCTGTCTTCTTCAAATAACATGCTTCTCTCCTGGATGAAGATCTGATCCCCTCCTTGTATCTCCTGGTATCTGAATTTCTCTCATTATTCTTTCTGCCTTTGACAGCGAGTGCAGCAGAGCACTGGCTGCTTACATGTATATTTCAAAAAGTGTTTTGCATTGCCGCCTAAGTTATAACACTCTCAGCTTGAACAATGCGTGGTGTGACACTTAGACAATGGCTTTGTAATAATATTCATTTCTGTCTCGCTCTATGAGTTAATGTGATAGTAGCAGAATGACTGGAGTTGATCTACAGGTGTAACAAAATATTATTAACATTACAGACTGTATAGATACAGGCTGATGAAAGGTACCTGTCTGTATGTAGATTACATGTTCAACATAATACATCAGAATTTCTTGACTCTTTGTGAAGGTCAAAGAAGACGATGTTAGGGATAAACTGGTGTTTGACTCAGGATGTTGTTACCGCTGCAGGGGCTGCAGGAAGGGAACCATGTGGTGAGTGAGAGTGCGACATGCCAAGTGTGAACATCACTGGTTTTACATTAGAACTAACATTTACGCATGTACTCTGGTTCAGAGCCAGTGGAAGTCCGTGCACATGAATCAGATACGTGCATACTCATATGTTCTCTAATGAAGACTTAGAGGCAAAAGACACATTTTACAGATACATCAGCGTGTGCATTTCAGGAGTGGTTATGCAATGAAGATGTACTTTACATTCTGATGTGCCGTCCTCTCTTCAGCCTGCCTGTTCGTGATCTCTTGCATTTCCCAAAATGACTGCTGACAGCCTCCACGGTACATGCCTAAACTTCTTGCATTCAGCTGTGGGTTACATGTGCTGTAGGTAGTGTAGGTGGAGAGAGCTCGGTGATATTTTAGGTAGCTGAACATCTCTTTGCTGTCAAACCCATTATAGCCGCGCTGAAAATACCTTGTCCTTACATCACTTTGGATACAGAAATAATGCAACAAAATGCGCCCAGAATTGTTACGGTACCTTGCCAGTAGCTGTTATTTAAAAAATGTCAGTGTTTTAGTTGTTTTTTTAATCGTGGGTTTATTTGAAGAACAGAACAGAATTGTAGACTAACACTTTTCAGTACTGTGAGGTTTCTGAAAGTCAGTCTGTGATGTCAGAGAACATAAAATTATGTCTTTATTTACTTTAATTCATCCATAAAAGTCATAAATCAGTCGCTTAAAAATATAATTTTATATTTTGTCATTGGATACTTAGTCTGACTCAGCCTGTCACAGACAAAGGAACAGACTGACATGATGAGGGTGAAAGGCACGTGACAATTGGCATGACACGCAGGGCGATAACTGGTACAGCACTACTGTAAATGTCAGTGGGTCAGTGGTGACAGAGCACAGCTGCCCACCTTCCCCCACCGGCTCTTTGGCAGGTGACGGGGGAGGAAACCCGATCATTGGGTCTCTCAGAGGAGGAGCTGCTGCGGGAGCAGAGGGCCCGACTTCCAGTCCAGTGGATGCAGCTGCAGCCAAGCACAGTGTCTTATCATGGCGGGGGGGCGAGGAGCGGCAGAGACCGGGGCCGGCGCGAGCAGGTGGACGGAGGGGCCGCGAGACGCCATGAAGCTGAGGCAGGTGGTGGGAGCGTCGGTGGAGGCGGCGGCGGCGGTGGTGTTGGTTAGACCCCAGGCACAGACGATTCATAAACAGTTACAGGTGGGGTGTTTGGCTGTTTCTGTTTCTGTTGAGCCAAGACTGCACGCTGGTATGCTGGCTATGCAGATTTGTCCGTGCAACAGGTCTCCGCTCTCGCTGCCAGCAGTTCCCTGCACTTAGTGAAAATGCATTAGACCAAACACTGATGGTGCAGGTAAGATAGTCGCCGTTCCATTCAGCTGTTTATTCCCTTGTTTTGTGCTGACAGAGATCGGGTGTTTAAAGGGTCACATAACCGACTGTGCTTAAAACCGGTTTCTATTTTTGTTGCATTTTTATCACTAAACTGGGACACTCCATGAATTATAGCTGTACAGAGAGCAGGTTGTTTTCTCATGTTTCCGGAGAGAGGGCAGGTTTGTGCTCTAAGCAGCGCATGGCAGAGTTATTTTGGTAGCTTTGCTTGGTTTGCTGTATGTATACATATGGAAACGGAGCTCGGCGAGATAGTGTTTCTGATTTCACAGGGGTCACCCAGTCCTTGCTTCAGGGGCAGAAACGCGAACCTGTGTCTTGATTGAACAGAGGAGCAGGCTATTATGGTTCTGACATCTGCGCACTTGGAGCTGTTAATTTGAGGAGGCATTTTATTGCAGCGTGTATTAATGATATTGGGTGAGCTCCAAGGCTGTCTGTCCAGACGGAGAATGAATGAGGTCTAGACAAGTGCTTAGATGTAGAGCAGCTCCAGAATCACGTCCCATCATTACGAGTTACACGATTTTTTTTTTAATCTCTTTTGGATGGACACTGAAAGTAAATGTCTCTGATGACAATTCATCACTGTACACGTAACGATACACACATACAGTACCTTATCTCTTTGTTCCAAATCTGTCAAACTGCATTTGCGCTCCGGCCTGTCATGCACAATGACTGTGGCATTCATTCAACTCCTTAATGGACGGAGAAGAAAGTTGGACGCTGTGATTGATACGCGTTTAATTTCAAGTTTAATTTGAAATTGTGTCAGTATGTATTACATTCTGTCTAACATTGATCTAGGATTAAATTGGTCAAAGCAGAAATAGACTTGAAGGAAAATAACTCCTGATTGATGTGAGTCTGCGCAGGCATACACTCACACACACACACACAAACAGACAGAGAGAGCATCTGTCTTTCTTGGCACTGAGCTGAAGTGGATGGCATTGATTTAGGCCTCTCTCATTCCTTCCTTCATTCTGCTCCTCCTCCTTTGCTCTCTTACTTTGTCTTCTATCACGGCTGCCATTCACAGTCACACTCTGCAAATCACCTCTCGCGGAGGCTTCGGAGCCGCAGTCAGCGGGGAAATTTTGGCTTTCAGCAGCGCTCGCCGTACTTTGCCAGGGCAGCTCAAAATGTCCTGGCTAACAACCATCCTTCAGTGTCTGAATGTGGGTTTTTTGGAAGGACATTTAGGCTGTGAATTTTAAATAGGGAAGGATTGTTGCAGGAAAAAAATTATTTGAGTTGACTGGTGTGTCACACTTTAAAAGCTGCGAGTTTGTAATGGATTGAAAGTGCTTTCCAGTGCCTTGATGAAAAACTGGAGGGTGACTTTTCAGAATCCTCATCTTTTTGAACATGTTAATACTTTGAGTCCTGAGGCCAAATATGCTTCTTTTTGTCATTTCATAACCGTAAATTGAATATTTGCACCCTATTGAGATGAACTATGGCAATTCAAAATCAGTATCATCACTGTGGATGGGCTGTTGTCTCTCAAAATAGAAAAACATGGTCTTCATAACACAATTTGCTCACATTGTTTCTCAATCAGCAGATGCTACTTTTATACTCGGTGCGAGGTAATTTAATGACTGAACCTACAGTATCCTCTTGTGGCCAGATAGTAAATTACAACTCACAGTCAAAAGATTTTTTAAATTGCGCTCTTCCTTTTTCTGTTTTGTGGAGGAATACAGAATGAAAATCTTTTAAAAAAAACAACAAGATCTATCTAGCTTTTAGGGGCAGATTAGAGTGAGCATCATTTTGTCATACGCCTCATTTGTACTACTATTGGATGTATATTATGGACTGTAGCAGACTAGAAAACTCATTTTCATACAGTCAGAAATGTGCATGGATAATACTGTCTTTACAGAAATGGAAATTGAAAAATTATCTTCTCATATTTTGTTTAAATGAATAATGCATCATTACTTTGGTTTAAACTGTAAATTACTTTGAGAATGACTGTTGAACATAAATCTTACCCTTGGTTTGCATGCTATATTGTGAACACAAGGATATATATATATGCTATACAAATATATATATGCTATAGAAATGTAAACATTAGTTTATGTCTAGACCTATACAGATTTCATTCACATTCATAATATAATATGCCCTCAGTTGATCTTTTGATAGTGACCTTGACAATTGCAAGTGTAAGACACATGGGATGAAAGTATGTGTGTGTGTGTGACTGAGAAAGTGTGTGGAAGAATAAACAACAGGCACGCGGGCTAATGAGTGGAAAAAGGAGTAGAAACTGAGCTTTGAATGAAGAGGCTCGGGGCGGCGATGTGACGCAGGGGTCTATAACTGGCTGACGGGGCTCAGATTAATGAGCGCTGGTGTGTAATTAATCTATAGCGGGCAGCTGTCTGTTTATCTGTCTCAGAGTTGACAAGAAGATAACTGAGGGACATCTAATTGATCCCCTCTTTTTCTTCTTGCTCTCTGTCTCCTCTCCTCTCCCATTCTATAGATCAGAAAGTTTCCCTGACAGTGACGGACGCACTTGAAAACTCCTCGAAAAAAAAAAGGAAGACTATGCCAGAAAACCATTTAGATCACCAAACGCACTGGCAAAGATGCAGTACTGCAGTTTATCTATGCAACTTAATATTATTGTATTTTCTAGAAATCTCTGCCAGCTATGTTTCTGAATCGGCCTAAATCTGCCAGTGCTTAGAGGGATGAAAAAAAAAAAAAAGAAGAGTGTCCAGGCTTTTCTACACTAATATGCTTAAGGTCGGGGATTTGGTCTGACTTTACGTTTGTATTTCATTATGCTTCCACCACTAATCCATTTTGCTGGAAATCGTCCTCGATTCCATGCGTTGCGCCCTGTGTGACTCATGGCTCCTGGAGCTTGTAGCTGAGGATCTACCCAGCTGAGGTCAAAGGTGACTGGGTCACGCTGGTCTGAGCTGCCGGCTGGGGAGCTGTGGGGGTCGGAGGCATCGCGTTAGAGGGGGAAAACGTAGCCGCAGATAGTCACCAGCTTGTGTAAGGGGCTCCACATTCTGCCCTCAGCGGCATGATACACATAAACGCACACAGACGTGGGGCATTAACCGATGCTACACAAACTGATATATGTGATCCCATTGAACTCCAGTCACTGGTTCTTTATGGGGTAAAATGTACATAAATGCACATGTGACAAAAAGGCAGTTACTTCCCTGGAGAAATTTTGCTGGTGGGATATAACAGTGGAGTTTTTATTTGCAACCAGGTACAAATAGTCACACAGCAGCTAAATGGGTGTAAATGGGTGTCAAACACTTATTGCACTTAGTTGTTAACACGGATCAATTGCATGATTTTCACAGAGAAAACCAGGGGTCCTCTCCCAGGGGAGGCACATACTTTCTTACTGTTTTTATACTTTGCTTTTTTTTCAAAATTTTCAGTTGTAGTTTGGTTATTTTACGGCAATGAAACTACTCTGCACAGTTTAGAAAAAGGCCATGGTTTGGGTTAAAATCGAGCCTTTCACAATATTAACCACATGTTAGAACGTGTGCCCGGGTGCTTGTCTCTCCTGTGCTATATCCACCCAGGTGTAAATAGCCACATTTGTTATTCCACACCGGGTGAAAATAGCATTGTTGGCTGCTGACACCTGGTTGCAAATAGCATCTTCCTGTGGGATGGGATGTAAGCAGTTATTTAAGTAGTTGCTGACTTATTATTATTATCTTTTTTTTTTTTGCTTCTCACACCTTAAAATAAAATGTCTACTTTTGACCCCTCATTTATACAGCTGTTTGAGCTTATTCATAGACTTATAATTCATTTTCATTTGAGTGTTTCATTTGAATAGCATTTAGAAGACTGTAGAGGTCAAACAACAATATTTGAAAAAAACTGTGTAGCAGAAGTTCTTTTTGTGTGGTGATATGTTGGTAAAAGACACGGTAAAGGGTCATAATGGCTCTAGCATAGGGTTAGGGTTGGGGTTAGGGTTACAGTCAAATGTTTGCCTCTGTGTGATATTTTTCTCATCCTCATGCTATATCAATTGTTAACTACGCAACAATTATGACAAAATTCATTATTTCTTAAACTGTGAAATACAAGAATTCTGCAGAATTTGAAAGATAATGAATGATAAAACAAATAAACTACAAACTAAACAGAAATAGATTAACTTTAAATATTTGCTTAATGGCAAAGTTTCACTTTAAGTTTGAGGTTAAGATTATGCAGACCCCATAGATATATATCACTAAAAATGATTCACACAATCAGCACACTTAGACTTTGCTGGAAGTTACTTGTAGCTTGTTTTATATGAAACTTCTTATATATCAGCCCTGGTTTTGCCTTCCTGTAGGTTGTGTACCACTGTATGATTAAATACAGTGAACTTTCATGACCTTAACATTCCTTGTTTTAAATGTTTTGTTAAAAGCAACGGCTCTCATACTTCCTTTTATCTTATATTTGTATGCAGGGTGGCAGACATTCAGACATTGTAAATGGCTTTAGCGGAATCATTTTCACATCAGTTTTCATAATTATGTGTCGTACGATGGTATCCACCTATTCTGTGAAACCCTCAGCGTGCAGCGTCTCCTGAGCATGTTGAGATGATGGTTATTAACTACTGTAACTAACAGGCAGCAGTATGGCCCGAGGAAACAGGTCAGCTCACAACCTATTAATCATGGAAATACTCCAAAATCCGCTCCTTGAATAATCCTGTTCGCGTTTGCTCAGATCTCATCTGCAGCTCCGCTAATAACATGTCAAGAAATCAACGAAACTGTTCTGTGAAATCCTCAGCTAAGTAATGCAGGTGGGTCAACCTGACAGCCCGCGCACAGATCTGGGGTCACATTCAGCTCGGTTTTGAGGTCAGGATTAGTCGTTCTAATTAATAACTGAGATCCAAGATATGTGCCTCAGGGGATCCTATTACCAAAAGCCTCACTGTACTTTGTCCCTTAATCAGTGAAATTAACATCCACATCATTTTAATTCACGCTTATTTAATTGACAGTGAATGTGCTGGTTCAGATGTGAAATGCTAAGTCAGACCAGCAGAGAGCAGCAGAGCTCTTTATGCCTGGCAAACAAGCTTAACCACTGCTCTGATCAAACACTTTAGTTTTAAATAGACTTTTTAGAGAGTACCATGAGAACACTGAACAATTGTTTTCTATGCGATCCTTTTCCTTTTTACTTTCAACTCAGTTATTGTGTGCATGTTTGTTTACATAAAACACAATCTTGGTAATAATAATAATAATAAGGACACATTTTATCTGTTTCCATACTTAAAAAACTTATTTAGATTAGATAACACCCTGCTGATATTTTTATATTAACACATAAGTTCATTTGAGTTGTGATGTACCACAATAATAATAACATCTTTGTATCATTTGCTAAATCTCATTTAGATCAAAGTTTGATTAACAACCTTACTCAAGAAATACATTATTTTGATGTCATTGTGCCTGACTATAGTGGTGACAGGGGGCTTCCTGTTTTTAACCACTGAATTAAATAAACAGTATTAGTGGATTAATGACATTTTAGCTCAACCAGTTTGTTGCTTTTACTGCTTCCCTCCAGCAGATAGAGCTATAGGATAAAAAAAACCCCACCTTCATCTCACTGTTTACCTGAATCATGTGAGATTATCTATTTAAATCCACGTCATGTTTGCTCTTGATTCTCGCATTGTTGTTAAAGATACGAGCCCTCGCCATTATCGCCCACATCAAAGAGGCCGATACAGACCAGTGACAATACTCCCAGCTATTTTTATCGCTCCGTGAGTGATGGATGTTTGCGTTTTGCACGAGCGATATCTTCACCCTTTGTTTATGCACCAGCCGTGGTAGTTACTGCGTCTGAGCTTTCATTAATCAGCACTGCAGGTCATGTTTGGCCCTTAAAGAGAAACTCAAAGGAGAGTTGTGAGTCGTCTCTTTGCCTTGATGTCTCAAGGGGCTCCTCGATGTTATCTTTCTCAGACGGCTGTGAATAAGCTTCCGTTCACGAATCAGTTACTGATTCAAAATGATGCTGCACTTCAGGAGCAGCGGTGGTGGCGGCAATAGTAGAAGTGTGTGATGACCATGGGTTTTTTTGTGTGTGTGTGTGTGTGTGAATACCCACGCGTGTTATTCTCTGCAGTGTGAGTCGTGACAGGGAGACTCATAGAGTAGAGAGGGTGCCTGATTTAACACAAAAAAAAGAGGGGGAGAGAGAGAGGGAGAACAGAGCCATGTGGACGAAGGGAGAGAAATATTATCTGTTCTAAGTACAATAATATCACAGCATGTCAGCAAGTGTGTCCCAGTAAAACAACGAAAACAAAACAACACATCATTTCTATGTGGCAGGACTGAGAGTTGAAAGTGGGCGGGTTGAGTAGGCGATGTTCTGCAGTGTGTGTGTGTGTGTGTGTGTGTGTGTGTGTGTGTGTGTGTGTGTGTGTGTGTGAAGCAGAATGAGAGAGTGGGGGAGTGGTAGGTGATGAGCTTTCATGTGTGACTAAAGACTTGCAAATGGGAGGAGTTATACATCTGCCTGTGTTGTTGTGCACGTGTGCGCCTTTTTAAATGTGTCAGGATGTATAGTATTACTATACTGTGTGTGTGTGTGTGTGTGTGTGTGTGTGTGTGTGTGTGTGTGTGTGTGTGTGTGTGTGTGTGTGTGTCCCCCCCC
>JBAJHX010000031.1:14145877-14189824 GCA_037176925.1 Amniataba percoides | reverse complement strand
ACACACACACACACACACACACACACACACACACACACACACACACACACACACACACTCACACTCACACTCACACACTCGCTGACCTTTTCTATTGGTGCCACTCCTGCCACTTGTCAACAGCCAGTGCCAGAAACTCATCATCATCAATTACCACTCGTGCCCCAGTAATTAAATCCCGCCTAATGCCTCCTAACGAGCTGATAAGACGTGATTAATTAAAGGATAATTAACCACTAATATGGGAGATTAGTGTCTTCCATGAAAGCTCTTCATCACAATGGGTCAGTGCACTCCTTGACATCAAACACAAAAGCATCTGAACTTGTGCGGGCTCTACTGTATGTCCACACACAGTCATAAGGCAGCGTGGTGTTTATGTGTGTGTTTGCAGATCAAGCTATCAGACTTCGGCTTCTGCGCCCAAGTTTCCAAAGAGGTGCCCAAGAGGAAATCCCTCGTGGGCACGCCCTACTGGATGGCTCCAGAGGTCATCTCTAGACTACCTTATGGGACCGAGGTGAGGATGACACACACGGATTAACACCAAGTAACACCAAGAGCCACACACCCCGTTTTTTTATATGCTGTTTTACTGTGCTGACAGAATGAATGTTTTTCTGCATGTCCAGGTGGATATTTGGTCTTTAGGCATCATGGTGATCGAGATGGTGGACGGAGAACCCCCTTACTTCAACGAACCCCCTCTGCAGGCCATGAGGAGGATACGAGACAACCTGCCCCCGCGGCTAAAAGAGTCGCACAAGGTAAGAAAGACCACGACTGAGTTTTCTTTTTTATTCTAGTAATAAAGAGAGTCAAAAGATTCACTTGATAGATCATTCCAAAAACAGAAAATTAAAATATCGTTATTTCTGCTGCATGATACACTGCACTAACCCCTCCTGGAGTAAAAAATATTCAGTTTAACTCATCTCACTGCCTTGGTATTTCAAAACCAGAGGTGAAAATACTACTGTTTCTACAGTTTTCATTGCTGTAATCGGCAACAAAACACTCCGTCAAAGCTGCTTTATTGATCTGAATCTGAAAAAATAAAGTTTTCTAAATGTATTTAACAAATTGTAATGTCAGTACAACTCTAAACAAACCTCAAATCTCAGTGGTTGTTCCTTACTGGAGTGCTACTCAGGACTCATCAGTTCTCTGATGAGAATTCAAAGGTATACATACATATACTGTATATATTTCTGTGTGTGTGTGTGTGTGTGTGTGTGTGTGTGTGTGTGTGTGTGTATTTGAATGTATACCTTTGAATTCTCATCAGTGAACCAGTATTTACATCCAGTGTCTTTGCAGCTGTGATTATTGCGATAGCTGGCAGGCTGTCCTTAAACAAAACAGAGTTTACAGTCATGCAAGCAGCTCTGCTCGGCTGAAGTTAGGCACATTTTTGAGCTACATGCTAATGTCAGCTAGTTAACCTGTCCAGAATGAATGAATGTCCATGTTAATGTGCTGATTAGCAGGTAGAGTGTTGTTCATGTTAGTATTGGACACATAAAAGTTTTGACTTGACGATTAAAGCCGTTCTTCCTGTGTTCAGGTGTCCTCGGTGCTGCGGTCCTTCTTGGACCTGATGTTGGTGAGGGAGCCTTCGCAGAGAGCCACGGCCCAGGAACTCCTCCAGCACCCTTTCCTCAAGCTTTCTGGACCCCCCTCCTGCATCGTCCCCCTCATGAGACACTATCGCCACCGCTGACATGACGGCCCACAACCTGCCCTCCTCTACACTAAACACACACACACACACACACACACAGACACTACCAGGGTGGCACTGTCCTCACCCAGCCAAAACACCCCCACCGCTCGGTGGACGCACCACTAACATTCACACCTGTAACCGTGACGTAGATTAGCTAGAGGAATATCTAAGAAACACATTTAAAAAAAAAACACGCACACACACAACAGAGAAAAGAAGAAAAAAAATCGTCTACCATTTTTGAAACTATGAACTGGAGTAGAAGAGTGTACCGTGCCAGAGGAACTTTCCAGTAGAAACGTGTGGGCTGGCTCGCCCTGCTGCAGTCCTCTTTCTTCCTAGACTCTGAGTGTTCAGCTCCACGTAGAGTTGTAGTAGCCATCAGCAGGAGCTTCGGAAGGGGTGCGGAGAGCTGCCGACGACGCTCTGCTCCGGACCGGAGCGGCCGAGGGCAGAACAATCAAGCTGCGTGTAGAGAGAGACGAGCCTTTTGACTGGTAATGACTGTTTGTACGGCCGCCGCGTTGTCAGTCCACCTGAAGGACAGGCTGCCGCTCAGCTGCTCAAACCGAGACGAGCTCTCTCGAGTCTCACACACTAACAGTGAAAATGTATTTTAAAGAAACTTGTAAGTTTTTCTGTACAGTTTTGATAATTTGCAGTATTTTATCGTGTCGTAACCATTGTGATATGAGCAGTATTAAATAGAGTTTCTGCAGAGATCTTTCCTACTGTTTATAATCCAGTTTTTGCTTAAAGATATAAGAGATATCCCAAATAAACCCACTTAAACCTAACTGTTACTAAAAATACTAAATATATTTATTATCTTACATTTGTAGACAGAACTTCCATTAAATGTTGGAAAAAAAGGGTAATGTCAGAATTTTGTATGACGTTTTAAAGTATTTATTTATTTATTGGAATTGAAGGTTTATTTTTTGGTAGTGTGGCCTTTTTTTTTTTCTTTATTTGGTTTTGGTTTTTTTGTTGGATTTTGATTTACATTTCTAAAAGCGCATCGGCAGACAGTGGTATCAGTTGTTATATCATCCGAGCAATACCCCCCAACCTATTTATGAATCCATGAAGCCCTGTATTTATGAGACTGTAATTACACCATGCATTTAAATGTAGCACAGATTGAGTGGATTTGAGGTAAAAAAAAAAAAATAATAATTATTCTACGCAGACCTGTTTTCTTTTATATTAGGAGTCTCATCCTGTTTCTCTAAATGTGAAGAGGCGCCCATCCAAGGCGCCCGCCTCCTACCGCGCAGATTTTAGGATGCTGATAAAAAGGTCTTGTTTTCTACTCACATCCTCACTGTCATCATCTCACTCCTTATCCCACCTCAGTCAGACACACACTCGCTATCACTGGTACTGCGCTGCCATTCTCATCTCTGGTCAGAGCCGGGAGAAAACAGTGTAATCCCCCCCCGCACCCCAACCCCTCGCATCGTTTTTACCCATCATTCACTGTGATATGTAAATATGACTGTGCGTACGTGAGTGTGAGCGCGTGTTTGTTTGTGCGTGAGTGTGCCGTCTGTGTCAAAGAGCAAAAGAGGTAGAGAGTGTTTATCTCTGTACAACATCTGAAAGTGTGTGTGAGTGCGTGTGCGTGCGCGTGTGCGTGTGTGTGTGTGTGTGTGTGTGTGTGTGCTGCTGGCTAATCCTTGACAATGTGTCAAGACTTGAATGAGTAACACTTATCTGTGGTGTTGGCTTGTACAGTGATATTGCATGTTTGTTATCAGTGAAGCTGGTTTCAATTAAAAAACGCTCATAAAAACATTGAGATGTGTTGCATGGATTTTTCCTTCATCACCTTCTACAGTCTCTTCTTCTTTTTCTCTCTGTGTCTCATATCAAGCAGAGATTTTTCTTTAAAACAGCGCACTGTCAGATTATTCGAGGGACTTCCCCTTCAGTCATCAACTATTTATTTTCCCTTTTGTTGTTTGGGTCTTCCATATTCTCTAAATTCAACAGTTCTCATTTCCAACTATTTCACCCTAACTTCACCTCCAAGCAGAGAAGCAGAGAGACACATCCCTGGATCGGTGTTGCCATAATATATGAGGTTATTTATCTTTCTTTCCTCTAAGCCATTTCCCTCTGAAACACTATAATGGGATATTGATTTAGCTCAGACAGAGAATGGAGCTTCTTTCTCAGAGAAAGGTCCAGTAAATAAAAGCACAAGTACCGGGGCCAGTGGGACTGCGGGGCATCAATGAGGATCAGACTCAAGACTGTAGAGTCACTAAGTTACCATTAAGGTGAATAATGAAATACATCCACATGCTCTCGAAAGACCACACTCAACTGCTCCAAATCCTCAGTGTCACATTCAAGGTACAGGTAACTAAAAATTGTACATTTGTACTACCTAAATAGGTTTACTGGTGGTCTCAAACTAGCTTCAAATGGCATCAACTACTTGTACTTTTATTTATTTTTTTTACAGCTAACTAATACTGTTAATTGATAGCTGCACTCCAGCCCATGACTATCATTTAGGATTTTGATTGTAAGAAGTTGAAAAGGCGTTTGAGAGTCGATTTGTTAAAATGTTTTTTAAACAAAACAATTAAGTTGAATTTGAAAAAAAAAAAACATTTTTAGCAGTATTGACAAAATGTAGCAGCAAAGTTTATTCGATTTTAAAGACAAAACTTAACAATTAAATGGATAAATATGATGTAAATGCTTGGGCCCCGTTGGCATTGTGTTATGTAGAAGCTCATCTCTGCCAATGTGGTGAAAAAAATCCTATAAATCACTGTAATGAGAAACTTAATTTAAATGATGACCTACTTTTCTCAGTGATCATGAGAAGCCTTCTAAGTAGCATAAAAAAATGAGATCTTATGTTAACTCATATAACTTATGTTATAACTCATAATTTTGAGGTACTCAGTCATTATTGGAGAAGTTATTTTAATAATATAAGTCATTACTTATTCAGTCCTTATTTTGATGTACTAACTATATTAAGAATGAGTCTCATAATTTTTAAGACTGGTAAGTCATTATTTTTGAAAAACTGACTCAATATTTCAAAACTGTCAGTCAATACTTTGAGATATTATTCTGACATACTATCTGATTAATGTTTCAATAAAGATTCTCATTATAAAGATTTACAGGAAGTTTTTTCCCCCCTCGTGACGTCGGCGGAAGTGGGCCTCCGTACAGTAACTACACGCTGGTTCCGTGTTGTGTCGCAGAGTCATGATTAGTAATATTTGTTTCACCTGCGTGTTTCCGGTACCGACGAATCAGAGTCGCGGGCATTTAACGCCACTTTTAAAACATTTCAGAGTTTTATGACAGTGAAATGTCCAAACATGGAGAGTTTTGACCTTCTGAACTGTGGCTGAATCCTGTTGTCAGCAAAGTTTTTTTTTTTTTTTTTTTTTGAAAATGGCGACCTGCTGCAGCCTACAAACTGCCTCTGGAGAAAGTTGTTCGTGTGTCTGAGTTTGTCACTGCTGGAAGTTCAAGAAACTTGGGGAAGAAGGGGGAAAAAAGGATATTTCCATCCAGCGAGGATTTCTGGAAAGCAACCTGAGAGGACGGCGGCTCTTATTTTGAAAGCACAGCAGCAGGTGAGTGTTTTAAATGAGCTGGTTCAATCTATGTGTTGTATTTTGTCACATGTGCTCAGTGTGTTAAAGTCAGAAAGCTCTGTGTGCACTTTTGTTCATGTATTGTCAGAGCAACCTCACTGTGTGGGTCCTTCAGGTGCATTTCTTGGCTTTGATGGATGGATGATGGATATATATGCAGAAAAACTTCACTAAAGTAACTTGAAATACTACACATAATTATCAAATGTGTATTGGCATAAGCTAGATTTAATGTGAATGCTGTAGTTTGTGCAAGTCTTCTGTCACTCTGCATTTTTTCTCTCATTACTTGTATTATTTTATTGTTGTCGTGTAGGGTCAGGATGTGTTGGGCATTTGTAGAAAGTAGTCCCTTGCGGAAATGTATCCATCAGTTGTGGTCAAAAGTACTGAAATAACAATGGAAACTGCTCGTAGTGATCACAGTTACAGTGCTCGATTACTTATATGGATCAATAAGTTTGGGAAAGAATGATTCTTACAGTGGTTGCTTTAGGTCTTTCCATGTTTGACAGTATGTGAAGAAATATTTTCTCTGAAACACTAGGTTTTAAGTTGACCTTTCATTACAAAGAAAATATTTCTTTGGGATCATTTCCAACAACGACACGGCCAGTCTGAGTGAAAAACTGGATCAGTGGCTTTGACTTTGGCATCCTGTGACTGAGGATGATGTATGACGTCCGCGCTGCTGAAAAAAAATAGGTGTAGCTGACACAAATGCTCTATTTATTTTCAATTAGACTTGTTCATATTGCGTTTCCTTCGAAGGCCCAGACGCCAAAATAAATACCTCATCCCTGCAGCGTCTCCTCTGACAGGAGCATCAGTCACCCTTTTACAGTCGCCCTATTTCATCTAAACACTGTAGTTTGATTTTATTTCATTAAAACCGTGTATTGGAAATGCGATTATTATTATTAGATTTGACAGATTGAAGAGAGTGGACCGTAGTGGTGTGAGAAATAAGCTGACAGGTGTACAGAGATGATTCCAGCAATTTATTTCAATGAACAAAAGAAGACTGCACAAGATTGCATCAGCAGAGGTTTATGCATAGACTTTGATTCTGAAAATATTATACACATATATATATATATATATATTTTTTATTGAATAACCTCACTGCATTTTCATAAACACTCTCATATGGCATTCTGATAAATCCTTCTCTATTTAGTACAGAATTTTTGTCCAGATGTTTTATGTATTTCTTTCTTCCTTTTTTTTTTTGATATGTTCCATACATTTTTGTGGATAAAAGATTTGTTGAAGTCAAAGCAAAAACATCGCGACTCTGAATGCCACTGCACTGTACACACTACAAGACTTTGTCCACTGTGAAACACTATGGCTGCATTCAAAAATGAAATAAAAGGGACTGTTGTACAAAAAGAAAAAGAATATCGAGGTTAGCAAATACAGAACCAACAATAGGAATTGAAATGATTTAGCAGCAGTTTCAGAGAGAGAAAGAGAGGAGAAGACAACAAACTGTTGGCGAATGACTGCAGAAGCTCTGGCAATTTCTGAAATTTATTTAAAAGTTGGATAAAAATGGCCGAAGTCATAAACTAGGTCCCGGTGATGTTGAGAGAAAAAAAAAAAAGTAAACTGTAACCTCAAGATGGTGATTTTCAGATGACAAACAACCACAGAATCTGAAGAAAAATCAAGTATATCTTCATAAAAGTATACATTTCTCTTTTATTTTCATTAAAATTCTAATTACTGTAATGCAGACTATGAATTTATGGCATTAAGATTTAAATCAGCAACTGGGAAAATTAGGTTTTGATGGGTTCACCCTCCAACTACATCCACGCTAGGCCCCAGGCTGTCCCGTTCGCTTCCAGTGGTTTCGGTGGGCCCACAGTACAGGTTCCACACATTTCTCTGTCAGGGGTTCAGTCCATCGCACGGCACTTTCCTCTGCGGTGTTCGGCCTTGGACATCGAGGAGGCGAGTCTCTTATCAGGTTAGCTTTGGAGAGAGCCGAGGGAGCCGCCGCTGCGCTGCCGACTACATGTTCTTGTACATGGAGCGATCTCTGGGGAGCTGGGGCTGAGTCGCCGTCAGCTTCAAGTGGAAGTGGTAGACCGTGAGCGTGATGACGATTATGAGGGCCAAAATGAAGCCCAGGATGAGGGGGAGGGTCTCCTCCAGGCGCTCCCGCTGGTCGGTGATGCACTTGTAGGCTGCAAAGAGTGGAATAATGACAGTCAGCATGGCGAGGTGACTGAACATGACTGACAGTGGTCCCAAAAGGCAGAAAACGGTGTGTAGATTGATTCAGAATTCATGTGTGATGTTTTTTCTGGGGGGGGCCTAGTGATCAGTTTTTTAATGCAGTCGTGCCATTACGATTTAATGATCGCAGCTAGCAATTGTCATTGTTCTTTTTTTTCCTTTATGTTTTCTTGGTTGATTTATTAGTTGTGCAGTTTGAAAAATTTCAGCTCTCAATTTCCTGAAGGCTTATTTGATATCTTCAGATTTGTTGTCCGATCAGAAAGCAACCCAAAGCCAAATGTATTCACCTTACTGTTGCGAAGGACTGAAGAAACCAGCAATATTCACATTTGAGAAGCTGGAAGCAGTGAATTTTTGGGCATTTTTGATTAATAAATTACTTGAATAGTGAATTGACTATGGTTGATAACCGTATTCTATAAAGTTTCTCTGACACCTCTCTGACTGTTTAGTAATCATCTAACTACTTGTTTAATTTGGTGATTCCAATTAAATGTCTAAGTAGCTGAATGAGTGGATCGAGTTTTGTGTTACACGTGTGCAGAGTTGTTTCTTATCTTTGTGTACAGTGGAACATGGAGAATTGTACTGATCATACATTTTAATCAGTTTCTCTCTGTTTTGGTTGTCTTCAGTGGTTGCAGTATGAACCACACACTCGTGTCAGGTTTAGTTGTGGTCGATGGAGGCATCCTTACTTTATGTACTGTGTGTGTGTGTGTGTGTGTTTGTAGAAAAGCAACTCTTTCTGATGTTTTTATTTGCTAAACACAAATTTAACACACATTTTTCTTCTCCCTTTCAATTATACAGTCAGTCACACTCAGTCTTTTTCTCCCCCCTCTTATGTGCTCTGTTAAATGTCCGTTAGCACACACGTCTTAATCTTTGTCCATGGCTATCTGGAAGGGGGAAGGAGGATGCCTAAAGCGCAGCTGGCTGCACCGTGTGTGTGTATGTGGCTTAAAGTTGAAGGTGTTCCTCCCTGTGGACGGCAGTAATGCACACTCGCAGCAGGGCAGTGAAGCATAGCACAGCCTAGTTTACAGCAGCTCAGAGCAAATGATTCTTCCAAGGTGATTGGCTTCAGAGGACGACCCAGGTACATTGAGTATGTCTATAAAAGCTGCATTGAGGACAAGGATACGACTGCACCCATAAAGTCCTAATGACCCCCCATCCTTTCTCTCTCTCCCTCTCACTTTCTCTCTCTCTCTTTCTTTGCATCTCTTTTGTCTCTCTTGCATCCCCACCCCCTCTTTTTTTCTCTTCTACCCTGTCTCCCTCTCTGCAGCCCTGTGTTCTCCTCATACTGCAGCAATAAACCCCCCAGAGGTGTGTGTGTGTGTGTGTGTGTGTGTGTGAGTGTGAGTGAATCAGTCACACAGAGAGGTAGATGTAAAGTTGTAATACCCACACCCACAGGATTTCTCATCATCATCATCTTTTTGTTCATGTGTGACTAGACAACAGCGGTAAAAGTACTTTTCGCTCAAAAAAAAAAAAAAGAGGTCGTGTTGGTTGTTCTTACGTTCGCTGAACATGAAGTCAGAGGCGATGTCGAAGGGCTGGATCTGTATGTCGTACATGGAGACAGTGATGCCCTTCTGGTGGTCACTCGAGATGAGGGTGAGAGTCTGCTGCGCCGTGCACACGTAGGAGCGCCCGGCGGGGGTCACCAGGGCCGACAGGCGGTGGGTGCTGGCTGTGTGCTTCCCAGCTGGAGAGAGATAGAAGATGAGTCATGAATGAATGTGGAGCCATTATAGTGTGTGTGTGTGTGTGTGTGTGTGTTCACCATACAGGCCTGTGTGAATGAAAAAATGAAAATACAATTTAAGATATAACATTTTCTAGAACGAATTTGGGTGGATTCACTGTATCTAAAAGTAAGAAAAACAGAAAAATAACAAAAAATAATAAAATAAAAACGAAGAAGAAAAAAATTTGAATAAAAAATATATATTTCTAGGTGACAATGAAATTAAGTTTTTTTTAATGATAGAAGTTAAGTGTAGAATTGATTGGCCTTGCACTAAAACGGATTAATTCTCATAATGTTATATTAATAATGTTAATTAAAATGATTATTGACGTCATTATTATTACTTTTATACAGTCGAATTAATGATTGCGCATATTTTCCAGTAAAAAGGTACAATGTAACTCAGCCGGGCACTATCTAAAATCTGTGACTACCACACACACGTCTAAATCCGTGCATGAATCAGCCGTGTAAATGTGTAAACGTGTAAATCCAGCTGAACGCAGCCGGGAGGCGACTGAGGCTCAAACACTGCGGGACACTCACGGTTGTACGCGTTGATGAAATGCGATGTCTCCGAGGTGTCGTAGACGAACTGGACCTTGCTAATCTTCCACACCTCGATGCCCTTGTCACGGACCTCCTGCGAGACACACACACACACAGAGGCGTCAAACTGGGCTTTTCCTCTGCGCTCAGGGGCAGGTTGGCCTAACCTGAGCGAAAATCGGCCACCTCATCAGTCTCATGCCCACTATGTAAACACATTCTGACAATTTCCTTTCAACTAAAATATTTCCCCATAATTCATGACCGGATCAGGACGTGGATTACATTGTTCCACCGTGCGTAATTTGATTTAATTAAAAGGTGTGAAATAGCAAAAATGTGACATCAGTGTGTTCGTTGATATCAAACTGTTCATCCAAAATAAAATAGTCCCAGGAGATTATTCATTATAGCCACCCTTATTGCATATGGTGTTACAGTATATGTACAAGACAGCCCCCATCCCGACGCTCTGTCGCCCACCTTAGAGAAGAAGATGCGTAAAGTGTAGGCGTTGTTCTTCCAGCTTATGTGGATCTCTGACTCCGTGCTGCCACATTTGCCCTCGATCTCTGCGCCGCGGGGCAGAGTGAACGACGCCTGCTCGGTGATCAGCTGCAAACAGAAAACAAGCACTTGTGTGTTTAAAAAAAAAAGTTGACAGATGAAGACAAATTACAGACTGTAAATGTCGCCGGAAGGAGGTTTTGGCAAAAAGACTCCACTTTTTACGCACGAGCTTACGGCGAATCCAAAAACCAGGAAAGCAGGAAGGATTATTTCAAGGAGATGTTCTCACAAGCACAAATAAAGAAAATGCCATTTAATTGATTATTTAAAAAGTTGAATATTGAAAATATTTTCCTTTTCCTGATGATGAGTTAATGGGACGTTGCCATTTTACGCACGACTGAACAATGCAAAAGCAGTTTCCAGATACAATTTTAATGTTCTCAAAATACATTTTACTTTATCAGTAATAGAAAAAACAGTGAATTTTGAATAAATGACTAAATATGTTGCATTAAAAACATTTTCCAGAGATGCAACCACCTTTACGCGCAACGTCAGCATAAAGCAGCACTTTATTCCGCCAACATGCTTCAAAGACTCTACACTACAATGCACGGAGTGGTGGTGGTGGAGGGTGTGTGTGTGTGTGTGTGTGTGTGTGTGTTTGGGTGGGGGGGGGATTCCTTACGTCTATCCCGTTGAGCGCGAGCACGTCATATGGCACGAGGAATTTGACGGCGAACTCCACCATCAGACAGGTCGTGCCGTTCTCCCGCACCGCGAAGATGGCTTTGTCTGGGTTGTCGGAGAGCCCCGACAGGTTCTCCCCCTGCTGCTCCGCCAGCACCACGGACAGCGCCAGCACACCTGGGGCAGAACACGGGGCACTTTTATGAGAGAGGGGTAACAGAGGGGGGCACACACACACACACACACACATACAGAAGAAAACGTGCAGAATCAGCAGAAAAAGACTGATGTGCTGCTCTGAGTTTATCTGAAGAGCCCCCCACACCTTTTTTTCTTTTTCTTTTCTTTCTTTTTTTTTTTTAGACTCACTGACTAAATCAGCTCCGTTTCCTCACGGCAAAGTCAGAATCAGACGGAAACAGCGGAGAGTGAAATCTGCAGTATCAGGGGAGCAACAGCACGCCAGTGGCTGCGCTCAGAGCAACGTCAGGAAGTGATGGACCGCAACTCACACCGGCTGTGGACGACTTTCGCGTCAACGGGAGCGGGAGAGAACAGCGAGGACACGCAAGCACCCGGTCACGCCTGAACACGCACGTAGGCGCGCGCGCACACACACACACACTGCAGTGAGGAGTCACGACAACATCACACACACACACACACACACACACACACACACACACACACACACTCTCTCTTACCAAAAACACCCAGCAGCAGAAGTCGGGCGCTCTCCGTGGTGCTGAATCCGAGTCGTCCCATCGCGATCAGCTTCCCCAGTGCTGAAAAAAAAGG
The DNA here is from genome assembly GCA_037176925.1 of Amniataba percoides. Taxonomy (NCBI): domain Eukaryota; kingdom Metazoa; phylum Chordata; class Actinopteri; order Centrarchiformes; family Terapontidae; genus Amniataba; species Amniataba percoides. The sequence continues at coordinate 14,177,886 of JBAJHX010000031.1, read as the reverse complement.
GGGGGCCGACTGACTGGGCAGCCTCTGCTGAACCCACCAAAAAGAGAAAAGAGAGAGCGAGGAGGCGGGATAGAAAGGGGGGAAAAGGGAAAAGAGAGAGAGAGAGAGGAGAGCGAGAGAGAGAGAGAGAGGAGGGATACCTCTACTCGGCGCTCAGAAGTCACGCTCAGATCATCGTGAATGCAGCAAAAAAAAAAAAAAAAAAAAGTCTCCAGGTTGGACGTGAGATCCGGTTTGCTCTGCAGAAGCAGCCGGCTCCGAGGAGTTGTGTCTGTCCAAACCGACCCCCACCCCCCCACCCTTTTTTTTTTTTTTTACTCCTCCAAGGTTGACAGGGTTTAGCCCAGTGACAGCTGCAGGACTGAGCTCCTGCTGCGCACCATGACTGACGATCCTCCTCCAGAAGAGAAAAGTCCGTCACCTGAATTTGCCTCTGTAAGAAAGGACTCAGCCTCGGTCAGTCCCGCAGTGCTGTAGTCTCCATCTCTGTGGCAGCAGCTGTAGGCTGGGCTACAGTGATGTATGTCTGGAGGGAAACGCCGACCCCCCTCCCCTCCCCTCTCCTCTCCTCCCCTCCCTCTCCAAACTCCACTTCTGCAAGGTTGCAGCTGAGAGTTTGTGAGAACGTGCTGCAAAAACAATCTCTTTATCTTACACGCTGACTTAAAATGCTCTTAAATGTATTACTAGATGGATCAGGATTTAGAAAATGTGATAATTAACTGAGCAAACGGATCTTTGTTGTTTCAGAAGTTATGACACAAGTGAACCTGACACTGGATCATCAGGATATCTTTGCTTTTCTTTCCTTACGAATCGTCATTTTGACACTAATTAACTTAATTGGCACGTAAGATCAGACTAAACTGCAGCATTAGTGACTTGATATACCTTATTTTCTTTGTGTCAGAACAAAAACATACTGAGCCCTGTAACTACTGTTCTCATTAAAGCTGTGATGGAGCCTCTCTCTCTCTCTCTCTCTCTCTCTCCCCCTCCCTCTCTCTCTCTCTCTCTCCCAACCCTCTCACCCTTATCCAACACAGGACAGCGTTTTTATTTCAGAAAATGAGACTTTATTCATTGCTGTAGCCATTAGAACCAGTAATGTCCTAACACGTGTCGAGAAATGTGAAAGATTGGAGCACAAGACGGATAAATGCTGAGTATTAAAAAAAACTTTTATTTATTGCACATCACCCCTCCACCTTCGGTCTACCCCCGCCCTCTCTAAAAGGAGTGGCAAATGCTGCTGAACTCAGAAAAAGCCACAAACACTGAACCTAGAAGTTAGACGGGGCGCTTCACTCCTTCAGTGCAGTGTCCAGCTGGCACGTTTACGCACAGAGTTTACGCACAGTACTTTCGATTTTTTTTCCAGTGATTAGAATCCTTTAGGTTTATTTTTCTTCTCTCTCTGTCATTTTGTTGATAGTATGCAGATGTAAAATAGCAGAAACTTTAGCAGGGGCGGATGTATTGTCACCACTCTGTTGTGAATATTAGAAATCGACGCAGCTGGATGTTTTGATGACTTGCAGGAAGGCGTTTTGTGTTTTGGATCAAAAGCATCAAAAGACACATTTTGGAGGCGATTTTAGAAAAAATAGCGTAATCGAGAGTGGCAGATGATGTTGTGGTGTAAATATGTCTAAAAGTAACGTCAAAGTGGCAAGAAAAGTGGCGGCTAAGTAAAGACAGACTGCTTTTTACGCATGACGCACCGTGGGTTTTTAAGAGTTCAGCACTCTGGAGTGAAAGTCAAACTCGCACTTGACCGAGCTGATGCTGTCGATGCTGGGTTTACTGCCCACCTGGGGATGTTTTGCACCCTGAGGAAACGTCTCTGAACGCGGCATCCGCCTCGAGGTCACCGCCGGATCCTCCCCAAACTCCCTCACGTCCTTTTTAAACTCCGGGGAGGTTAACCGGCGCAAGAGTTTGTTGCTCAGCACCGAGAAGGTCGTGGTGGAAGCGGCGGCGGCGAACTGAGGAGGTTCAGCCCTGCAGGGAGACGCCTCACGCCGCCTCCCGGTTCTGGATTTACGCGCAGGCACCAGCGCGCGCTCCGGAGGAGAGGGGCTGAGCACGCTGGTCGGCAGACTCCATCTCTTCTGATAGTAGCTGTCGTGAAATCTGCGCACGCTGTCTAACACTTTTGACTTCTCCACCGCGGGTTCATTCTCAGTTTTGTTGGCGAGAAGGGGGGTCAGTAAGATGTCCAGGGCGCAGGGCGCGCCGGGTTTGGGGCTGTTTCTGCCGGGCCGATGTGAGAGAGTAGATTTCCTAGGCTCGCAGCTGTGTAGGAGAGGGGGGAGGTGATCATCACAGGTGCTTTTAGGACGCGTAGAGTAGGCAGACTGGTCGGGAGTTCTTGGAGGGGGTTTGGGGGTTAGGACTCTCGAGAAGACCAGTTCCTGTGGAGGCGAGGTGGGCCCCTCATTCTCCCTCTCAAACTCTTCTATAGAGTCCATCGACGGCAGCCGGACCTGCTTCGTGCGAGGCCTCGTTTGCCGGGAGCAGTTTTGACTCGGCAGGCTCTCCGCGTCCTTACACGTGTGCAGGAGCTCCAGCTTGTGCGCCAAGTGCGCGACCCTCCTCTCAAACCTGTCACCCGCATCAGCGCGGCCCGGCCCGGCTCTGCCCGGCCCGGCTCTGCCCCCCTCAGCCTCGCGGCCCCTCTTGGAGCCGTTCGTGAGCGCCCGGATGCAGTCCGCGTGTCCCAGAAACTCGGCCACCCCAACCGCGGAGTTTCCGGCTCTGTTGTGCCTGTGGATCTGCAGGCCGAGCCGCTTAAAGGCGCGCACCAGAAACTCCACCACGGCGCAGCGCCCCGCCGCCGCCGCGTACATCAGCGCCGTGTTCCCCCACGCGTCCGCCACCTCCGGGTCCGCGTTGTTCCGGACCAGGATCTTCACGGCGTCCAGGTGGCCCCTCTCGCAGGCGTGGCTGAGCGCCGTGCGGCCGTGCTGGTCCTGACAGTTGACGCTGGCCCCCCTTTGCAGCAGCAGCTCCGCGAACCTGCAGCGAGCCGGGCCGTCGGGCAGCAGCACGGAGGAGATGAGGGGGGTGTGCGCGCCCTCGGTCCTGGAGTCCACGATCTCCCCGTCCAGCGCGTCCAGGACGAACCTGGCCAGGTGGACCTGATCCTTGGACATCGCCTCCAGGAGGATCTTGGTGCCGGTCCGCCCGTCGGACTTCCCCTGAGCCCTGATCATGATTCAGCTGCGCGTCCCGAACTTAGCCCATTAAAGCCATCCTGCTCTCTCCCCCCACCTCAAAATAAAAACAAACCCATTGCTGCTGTTTTATAGTGAAGCCGCGGAGTTGCCGGGCAACGCAAACATAATTACTGCGCTTTGTTGGTCTTTCTCATGGAAATACTTTGCTCTCAGTATAATGACAATGAAGAGCTGGCACATGAATTCATCATCCACTTGTTGAATGTGATCACAAGGCAGAGGTCATTGTTTGGAAAAGAAGTGCGGGGGTGGTGTGTGTGTGTGTGTGTGTGTGCGTGTGCGCTTAACAATAAGCCTGGCCCACAGACACAGTGAGACATTTTCAGTACACCATGATCAGACCTCAGCAGGAAAACACAGACAGGATGAACAATGTCTGTTGTTGGCACTGGAACAATGTTTTAATGGTCAAAATGAACTGACAGAAATATAATTCATAGAGCACAAAGCCCCTTTTATGCACCTTACTCTAGATATTCCTAAAATATTCGTACCCCCACCTTCCCCCTAAAACACCACTCTTTGAAGAAAAACAAACGAGCCACGTGGTTCTGTCCCATTTTAGACCTGGATTTATTGGTACACATACTATAAAACAGTATTAAAGGAGCTGGATAACAACAGTATTTTCATTGCTTTAAGTTCAACAATACAATATAAATACAAAAACACGCACAGAATGGTTTGTCGACGAGCTACAGTTCAAATAGAAAACAAAGGAGATACAGTAGAAACTGAGGAAATCAAATCGGTGACGTTGCTCTGCAAAAATAATCTGCTTTTTTTTCTTCTTTTTTAAAATTTTGACAAACTAGAGAGCCAAAGGTTACATGTAATCACACAACAGAAACATTCAACTAGTGCAAAAAAGCCTCTAACAAACATAATAATCTTAAACTACACATTATATCTAATATATATAATATATATATTCATTTATTTATATATATCTTCATATAAATAACCCCTTAATTTGGCATTTTATCATTCATAAAATAATTTTAACATCCTAACAGACACTGAGTGGCACATTTGAAAGCAATGGAATAAAATTTAAAAGCACTTTTACTCGTTTATCTCTGCACTAGATATGTGGTGAGAGCTTTATACTGTGTTGTGTGGTGCAGTAAGGGCAGACAGGAAACCAGAAACAAAAAGAACAAAGAAAAAAAAAATACAAAAAAACCCAGTGGTTGATAAATGTCTTTCCCCCCTGACATCCAACAGACCCACTCTTTCACCCTGAGCCCTTGTATGACAGAACACAATTGGTCAAAAAGCAAATTAAACTACATACATTCCAGTATATACAAGAACATCCCGTCTACCCTTTTACGTGAGTTACAGCAGAATAAAACAGAAAAAAAGTCTTTTAAAAGGCCAAAGTACCTCTGTTTTTAGGTGCTTTTATCCTCATCTTTTTGTGTGTGTGTGTTTTCATATTATCATTAGATTAGATTTTTGTCATTTTGGTCGATCTTTGTTAGTAATGTGCCGTGCAATGTGAATGTCTGGCATGACCATAGGTGCACAGATAGTAGACAGTGACCCTCTGGATTACTTTACAATAGTTCTTCATGTCGTATTTCTTTCTCTGCAGTGGCTTTTTTTTTTGCGTACATCAGTGCTTTCTCAAGCTGTTTGGGTCCCCGTTGTGGATGAGTGTGTGTGGCCATGTCGCAGGCTTCTTTACAAATCTGTTAGAATTATTCAGTCCGATCTCCCCTGCAGGGAAATGATGAGGATTACAAACTGAGGTTGCCAACGTGCAGTCAAGAAGCTATTAAGGGAGCACTTCCTTTCAACAACGCCCTAATGAGTGGGACATTTTGACTCCCGTCTGCAGGAGTCCTTGTCCGACAGTGACGGGCCGCTCAATTAAAACAATGTACTGCAGCAGAATTAACACGCTGCCAAAGATGGATTTTATTTAGTTACCAGTGTATTAAGTAATTTTCACAACAGTTTCAAATGCAAAACTCTTAATTGCTCATGATAATAAGCAATTAATAATTTAATGCAAAGACCCATTTTAGTTGTAACTACTCATGTTGTTTAATAGTTTTTTTCTTAAAACAGCCCTTTTCAGTTACTGTTATTGTAATACTTTTACCTGTACTGCTTTTGGTGACCATTACTGTCCCCATTCATTCTCTGTATTTTGTACACCTTATACTTTGAGGGAATCATGTATTTCTTAATCTTTTTCTTTTTTGCATAGTATACATGATTTTGATCGGTAAACTAGTGATGACTGTGCACAAAAAAATAGTGCTTCATTTTTATTTGAAAATGTTATTTCCAAGTAAAAGCGGAGCACAGCACACCTCTTCTGAATCTGACTGAAAAATCGGCCATAATAATCCATCAATCCATTGTGATACCTTTATAGTCTTCTATCTCAGTAACATAATGAGCCTTTTTTTCTTTAAAAGTGAGCTCTAACCTTGTTAACAAAAAAGTTGTTAATACATCTTTGTGAAGTCATACAACTTGCATTGTGGGAACAGGTGACGTGGGGGGTCTGCCACTCCATACAGTGATTTTTTTTTTTTAAATACATTCTTACTGAAATACAGAAAACCTACAGTAGTGCACTGCTACATTTTCCACATTGTTATGATGGCCTATCACATACAAAGTGCTCAGGACAGGACTGGTGTGTAGCATACAGTGTATTTCACAAAGTTTATTCATTTGTGCTGAATCGACATTAAATCTTACATATATTCTTCTCCCCTCTTCCACGCTGTTTCTGGAGCAGTTAATTGGGTACCGTTTTAAAAAAAACCCCAAAACAAACGAAACAAAAAAAGCAAAAACAAACAAACAAAACAAGTCAAAAGGGGAACAGATATCCACCAAACGTGAACGTGTTTGTGCATGCGTGTGTGCGTGTGTGTGTGTCTCCACCAATAGCTGCAGCTCGTGACGCCCGTAGGAGGCAGAGAACATCGAGGGTGATAGAAAATTTAAAACTACATACAGCAGAGAAGGAGGGGACGCGTCTGACTGTGTTTTTTTGTCTCCGAGGTAACATTTCCCATCTCGATAAGTGGTTAAACCCCCCGTTAAACAGTGATAAGCGCCAATAGCTCAGTGGTACGAAGTCAGTGGGCAGGGTGAGGTTGCAGGAAATGAGTGGTGGGGAGGGCTACCGTGTGTGTGTGTGTGTGTGTGTGCGAACAGAAAAGCACAGAGACAGTGATGTAGGCAGGGTTAACGTCTCTGGGTTGTAGAGGGCTATCCACGGTGGAGTGTTTTCTGCACCTGCGTGTGTGTGTGTGTATACATGTGTCCGTGTGTGTGAGTCTGTGTGTGTGTGTGCTTGTGTCGGTCTCAGTCGCTCACACCACCGTGGCAGGTCTGCGGTCCATCTCCTCCTCCAACTTCACCATCTGCTGCATGTCCTTGGCCTTCGAGGGGATAGAAAACATAGTTAGACAAACGCACAGTAATCGCAAGGATAATCATTTTCTTAACATGTGCTACTCTGATGTTCAGTCACAATTTCTGAATGCCGTGTTGCTCATCAGTTTAACAGTGAGAGGGAAACCTCTTGGAATAATAACAGCATTAGTAATATAAAGCACATGCTTAGGATTGACGTGTAACGGATGCCACAAAATGTCTGCAGTGGGACACTGTCACATACTATGAAAGCAAATGACTCTGAGTTGGAGTGAAAGCACAGTAGGGCAGGTTGGGAGCTGGCTTTTTTTTTTTGCTTAGTAATAGCTGGTGAGTCATGGTGATAAATGACTCAAGCTGGTAGTTGGCAGTGCTGACACCCCGGAGCTGCAGACTAAAAATGTGGGAATGGGATCTCACAATACAAAAGAAGAAGAAGAAGTAGTAAAAAAACTTTCTTTCTTTAATCTCGCAATCTAGTCTAAGATGGGCCAGTCGTGTACTATTTCCCCACTTTACTCAGTGATGAGTCACCTCGAGTGCTCATTATAGTAGCCATTTAAATGGCAGGGTGGGAAAAAAAAAAGAAAAAGATAAACCTGCTCAGCATGAAACTGAGGTGAGAGAAAAAAAGTAACATGAGAGAGGTAAGAAGGAAAGAAATGGAAGGAAACACGATTCACTAAGTGGTGCACTGCAGAGTTGAGTGAGATGGAGATGCCTACCTTGAACCTGTTTGTTTGCATGATGTGATTTCAAAAGCTGTGCCGGAAGAAGCAAATCATATTAAAAACAGATGAATACGTGCATACGTGTAAGACGTGTACAGACAATGGAGTGTGGCAGATGGCAAAATAAAAAGATGGAGATATGACCTTCGTATGCAAAGTGAGCTTCACTTTTTGTAGTTTCTACTGCTAAGGTTTACCCTGAGGAAACACTTGAGTGCAAAGCTATTTGACTTGATGAGGAAGTTTACAACAGTGCGTCGTCACAAGAGAGCTGAGACTTTGATTCTTGAATATAGACTGTGTTTATTCTTTGGGACCAACAGTGCTGTTTGTCTTTAGAGTCCCTTGAGGCGACTCTGATGCCGGCTACGTGGAACATTTCCTGCAAAACTAATTACAGTTTACATCACAAGCAATACAAACTGCAGCCATTATCTGGGGAAGAAATCAGCCAGAGAAATGCACCGGTCCCAAGTTTCATTTACACTTCAGAAGCCAGCAGAGCACAAAGGACCATAAACTGAGATGTTCTGGTTTATGCACCTCGGTCTAATAATGCTGTGGTTAGAGAAGCTGAGATCATAAGTTGGACTGCAGCTTTGCCAGTTATCTTTCAGTACCTATGACAGTATCAGTGAATTTCTAACTGTAAAAGGTTCATTTGTCTTATTTACTGTGTTTGTACCTGCTCATTGAACTTCTCCAGTTTCTCCAACTGTTCTCTCTGGTTTTTCTCTAGCTGCTCCATCTCCTTCTGATGCTTCATGGCCAGCTGCAGACACACCAGAGACAAAGAGAATTAATTCAGTTACTGTCCAATAAGAAGAAATCACTACCAACTGAACAGTGAGTCTCACTGATACTGATCACAAATGACACCAAAAACAATCTCACATCTCCTGAATTAGATCAATCTTTTATTTGCTTTAAAGTATTTGCCCAATGTTGTATTTGTATTGCTGATTTCTACACACGGGGTGAGAGGCCAACAGGTTGTGTCGCTTCAAAATCAATTTAGATTTTTATTACTGTGATAAATCATACTTGTTTTATTATTTTGTTACGGAGCCCCTGAGATGACATGGTCAAAAAAATGTTTTAATTGTGGCCACAGTATAGCTATAACCTGTGGCCATGAAATATGTAAAACGTGCGCACGAAATACTAACATATTATTAATATCATTCCTGGACAGCTGGGTAAACAAATTGAGCGCACCTCCTCTAAGGTCAAAGATCGAGGCATTTGCATAGAAAAGGTTAGCTCGATTTGTTTATCCAGCTATCCAGGAGTGATATTAATAATATTAGTTAGTATTTCGTTCGCACGTTACACGTATTTCATGGCCACGAATTAGTAGTGGAACGAATTAGTATTTCGTGGGAACGTTATAGCTATATTGTGGCAACAATTTAATTTTTCTTTGACCATGTCATCTGAGGGGCTCCATATTTTGTAGTAGTTAAGGAAAGGTTAAGGTTAAGTTAAGGTTTCATATCAGTATAAAAAGATTATATGTAGAGATCTTTTCTTTCCCAGTCAAAGAAAGTGGCAATGTTTCCCTGTGCTGATGGTGTAAAATTAAACTAAAATGGAAGAGTAGCTAAAGACATCCACACATCTGTATGTACTTGCTAGATCATTCATTCGAATATTAAAAATTGTAAATAGTCATCGACCTACCCTCTTCCTCTCATCCAGGAACTTCTTGGTGTTGCTGCTGTTTAACTCTCGCACTCTCCTAAATAGCAAAAAGTGAGCAGGATTATGTTACAAGTGTCACAGAACAACCTCAGCATAACAATTTAACATCCAGCAGCTGAGTGAAGTTAATACTGAACAGACCAGCATGCTAATAGATACAGTCTATTTGACCCACCTCTCTCTCTCTGCCTTGTTTTTTATGGTCTTGTCCTGGCTGATGGCTTTACTGTTTTCCATGGACATCTTTGCTTGGTTGGCGCGCATCTCTTTGCTCTGTCTGAAATAGTAGAAAAAGGTGCCACGTGTACTGTAAGGAAACTTGATCACAACAACTGAAATACTTAGTTTAACAACCTGGGGCTTCAGTTTACCAGTTCACAGGATTGCTGCCCCTCCAGGTCTGGTCACTTACACTGAATGGGTGGTAAATGCATGCATGTGTATGTGTGTGTATGTGTGTAGCTCTCACCGTTCATGAATGAGTTTGAGCTGCATGGTCTGCTGCTCCTGGACAGTGGCCAGGAGTTTCTTGAGGTGTTCGCACTGCTGTGTGACGTGGCTGTCCTTCATCTCCTGCTCCTCGCTGCTGTGACTACTGATCAGCTCCGACCACTCTTTAGTGTGCTGCGCCGTGATGTCCTTTACCTGCAAACACACACACACACACCTCACTTATTTATCTGCAGCTGTCATCACAGCTAATTTGTGGAGAGGATGCTGGTTTTGGAGTGAGGGACTTTGTGTTACCTTGACTTTGTGATCGGCGACCAGCGTTTGAATCTTATCCTCGGTCTCCTTCTTCAGCTCCTGGCAGTTGTTTTCCCTGAGAAGAAAAGTCATACTCAGATCAGGTCAGGAAATGAACAGCAGAATGGACGAGCCTGTACTGTGCTAGTTTTACTTTACTTTACCTTTGGGGAAAAAATGGTCACTGCTCACACATTATCCATTTTTGTCTGATTTTCAAACTAGTTTTTGCATTTTCCCACCAGGTGAATGACAACTTTTGGCACCTCTCAGAATTTCATGGTTTCTTAGTTTGAACAACTCGTAAATGATGCAAAGCTTTGGCTTTTTAATAGCTTGCGATACTGCTGTCTTTTGTAGAAAATCACTTCCTGACCCCCACCTGCAGTTGTTACCCTAGCAACACAGTGACGCGACATCATATGCAAACAAACATTGGAAAGATTCAAGTTTTTTTTTGTCTTTTTTTTTTACATGATGACGTTGTCATCAAAATTATTGCTTCTTACTCAGGATGGAAGTTCACATTGACAGATTGGTATTCCTGAACCTGATCTAGGAATTTCTTTCAATAATGTGTATTTTTTTTCTTCTTTGTTTTCTCCACTCACCCTCGTTTCTTGATGGCTTTCTCTAGTAGTTTCTCCAGGGTTGTCTTCTCCTTGTCGTGCTGAGACACCATCTTGTCCACTTGGGTGCAGTGGGCTTTCTGCATTGTATTTTGATCCTGTAGGGGGAAAAAAAAGAAGTATTATTTCAACGTCATTCATAAGCAGATTTGTAAACCAAAGCAAAACAGGCAGCTGCATTATGTAACCGTAATTATCATTTTAAAAATATTCATATGTTGTTGTTGTTGTTGTCTACATCAGGTAATGAGCCAGCAATCCTCTTTATTCACTCAATAGATGGATGGATGGTACGATTATACATGTGTTACACAATAGGACTTAATACAGTGATAATTAATGAGCCACTATGAATGAGTCAGCACCCATCATGGTCTCTATGGTAAGCGCCGGTCAAAGGAAAAGCAACTTTAGCAAGTCTAATTTCTTACAAAACATTAATTATGTGGCTGCATCTACGGGTTTGTTTCTGTGTGTGTGTGTGTACAGGAGATGAAGCAGCGGGCAGAGGGAGATGAAAGGTGGAGACACCTCCCCTCGCTCTCTTCCTGATCCTCAGAGCATCAATGACGTCCAGACTAAGCAGCAGCCTTTTTGCGTTACCGACAGAGAGGTTCGGCGCTACAACAATCACTCACCTTTGAGTGTTTCTTCTTTAAAGCGTTGAGCTCCTTCTGTTGCTTTTTAATCAATTTAAGGTACGTCTGCAGGGGGAGAGGAGTGTATTTATCTTGTGCAGATCAGGGTAAAAATAACCTTTGAACATACCAGACTAGAGCAGCATAATAACTTAATAATAATTCTCTGGCAGCGTGTATATAGAGCAGTGGTTAAATAATTACCTCGTAAAACAGGGTGATTACAGTTGTGTCATTTTAACATAAGACAACAAGTATTTCCAAAATAATTATAGTTTAGATAGATTCAAAGAAACAGCACTTTATTATGTGCTTGTGATTAATACTATTTAGTTGTAGTAACAAAGTAAATGTGCATAATTTTTTTTATTCAGTAACTCTGACACTGTTGTATTAAGTGTGGTCACATTACACTTCCATCCTACAAATGTTCAACCTGTTTACTCTTCAGCTCTATTTACAGCCTATAAGACTAATTCAAATGTTAACCTTTGTTCAACTTTGATGTGCTCAGTTTATGGGATGGAGAAGTTAAGTTCCACTTATTAAATATATCTGCAGCATTTAAGACTGAGCTGTAGGAGTATGGAGTTACCAACCTTCATTTGTTTTAAGTCATCAATGCTGACATTAGGCACAAGTGCAGTATCTGAAACACCAGAAAAAAGTGAGTTCCAACTTTGTCCGCACAGTGTAAATAAGTACGGTGTTTGAAACCTGTATGCTTTAAGTCAGTATTACCCTTCTTGGTTTCTGCTGTGTTATTTTGGGCAGCATTGGAGGTCTGGGCCATGTCTGAGCTGGCCTGCGGTGTCACACTGGCCTTCACGGTGTCTCCTTTACCCTTTCCCTTCTTGTCGTTCTTTGAGCTTCCACTGGGAACATCTGCGATGTCGTTCTATAAAAAGGGAAATAATTCATTTAGGTGGTGAGGGCCACTGTTGCTTACTGTATTACTGCAGTTACATCTGAGTACAGAGAATGCATAAGGTTACCGTGTCAATCCCCAACGCCTTCATCTGGTCTGCTCTTTTCTCTGCAATGGTCAAGAACTTCTTTGGGTCTGATAAAGCGTCCACAATTGCTGAAATGCACAAAACGAATGATTGAGAAAATATCCAACCATCTTCTTATAACAGACTATAAACTACTTTTATAAACTTTTATTTCTTCCATTTGAGAAGCACCTTGAAGAACTTTCGCTGAAGTGGTTAAAATAACATTTCCTCTGACTATAGCAACCAAAATGTTGTTTTGAAATAAGAAAGGCAGTAAACTGAGTGTGTTAGATGTGCTCACGCAGATCTATATAACTCTCACAAAAGTTGTTTTACTGCTCCCTCCTTATGCTAAGAAAGTATACTTGGCTAGGCTAGGATCTCACTACTTGTGCCTCTGAAAGAAATGGTTTTATTTTGAGCCTTTCATACAGTGCTCTGTGTGTGGCAGGGAAGTGATTCTGGCAGCAGATCTTATGGAAGAAAGTTAATGGTTACAGTAATGGCTCCTCAGCACAAGCCCCTTGGCTTTATTTAATGACAACTCCAATTGTCCTGCTCATTTGTATGCTTCTGCCTGTTTTAAACTGTCTATTACTGCAGATTCACTGTCATCATCATTTGCGCCATGCCATTACTCCGAATGTTCAAACCAACCTAAGGCAGAGAGTAAGTGAGCGGGAGAGACGCGTGCCTTTCCTTCCTTTTTTTTTTTTTCCTCCCTACAGGCTACAGAAGCAACTTTATTATCAGCCATGAATAAAGTGAGCAGTAAAACAAAGTGTCAGTATGAAACATTCCTGTGATCCTGCATTTATACATTAAACAACATGAAGCAATATACATCAGGTTTTGTAATCACTGTGTTTGTTTGTTTGTGTGTGTGTGTTCTTGTTCTCCTCACCTCCGAAGCCGTCCGGCACGTAGGTCTTCAGGATGATTTGGCAGAAGATGGTGGGCAACGACAGGGGCTTGTTGCCCTCGTTCCTCAGCGAGATGTGACGGTAACCAGCCTGCAGGCCGTCCAGAGGCAGGATGCGCTGGCCAATCAGCTTGTTGTTGTCGTCGTAGACGGCGATGCGCAGTACTGCCAGATCCGGTAAGATCACCTAGGAGGGAGGGATGAAGGGGAATGGAGGAGGGTGGGAAGGAGAAAGGGGGTGGAAAAAAAAAAAAGATCGGTTGAGGAACAGTCGAGGCAAAATTGGGTGTGAGGACAAAAAGTGAGGCGAAAAAAAAGTCAGGAGTTTCTCATCAAAACTGGAACTGTGGGAAGTCTGCTTAAATCATTTTGGTGTGAGAAGTAAAAGACAAACTATTCAGCAACCATTGCAGTAAAGCAGTTTCACTTTTAAGCTAAAGCAGAAACAGCATCGTTGAGGGGGAAGGTCAAGGATGAGGCTGCAGGGGACACTATCAGGGGACGGTCACAGTGTGATAAAGGAAAATGGCATGATAGCACAGCAACACACAGCATATCTGACTACTGACAAGGCCTTCTCTGCAGCTTGTACGCATATAGAGAGTATATCTTGTAAATACGTGTGTGTATGTGTGTGTGTCTAACTTGTGTCTGTGGAAGAGCTTATGCGTTGGGGGAAAAAAAAGGGGGAGCAAGAGTCTTAACTGGCCTTGTGTGTGGAGATAAGTGAACGGAGAGAGGAGGATGATTAATACCTAGAAGAAGGGGAAGGTAAGAGATAAGACCGAAGAATACTCACTGGAGATGAATGGGTGGAAGCGGCTGTGTGTGTGTGCGTGCGTGTGCTTACCCAAACATAGCCTCACTGATGTACTGTACGTGAGTGCTGCTGGTGTGTGTTGTTCACTCTGAGTCATCTTGACAGTGCTGTGTGTATGCATGCATGCAAAAAGGTGTGGCGGCATTTGAGGGCATTTGTGTCTGTGTGTGTTTTGAGTGTGTGCGTGGATGTGAGGTACGAGTCTTGCCAGCAGCTCTGCCTCTGATGCCCCTCTTTGATAGCACTGTGTAAGTGTGTGTGTGTGTGTGTGTGTGTGCAGAGCAGCACTGCGGCAGGCTGTGATTGATGGTGTGTGTTAGGAAGCTGGAGTCACAGTCATGGCTGAGAGACTCCTCATTCTGCTGAGAGCAGCACTATTACACACACACACACGTTTCTCTCTCTCTCTCTCTCATTCCCTGTATCTCCAATCTCTCTCCTTCATTCTCCCCTTTTTCTCTTCCTCTGTCCATAATAATTTGCTTCTGTTTGTTTACGTTGTTCATTTCTTCTTGCTGCCCTTAGCCTCCCCCCCTTTCTTCCTCTCTGTGAACCAAAGAATAGTTCTTCCTCCTCTTGTCTTGCTGTGTCTGATTTGTGATACTTTTTCAGATGACCACAATGCGATGCAATTACTTCTGTGTTATTTTCTGGTACTGCCATCTCGTACTTATCTTTTTCCTTCCCCCTCTTTTTTGCTGTGAGGTGGAAGGATTGGCTTCCATTGCCACCAACCCGAATCATGACTGTCCTCTCTCCTATTATTCAAATATCACAGCTATCATCACATTTGTTTTACCTCACTGTATCCGTTATCTCATCCCACCCAACAATTTCCTTTGTTGCTCTTCTCCCTACCTTTCTGAAGACGAAGGGCTCCTCGTTGTAGGCTGGGTTCAATCCGTTGTTCATCACCATACGTGTGCGGAACTCCTTCCGGATGGTGTCCGTCGGCAGCCCGTACATGTCGACCTCAACGTATGTTCCGATTTTCTTGTCTGATAAGAACTGTCCAGAGAACACCTGGAGCAAACAAGAGGACATCGTAATAGATATTTTTGAAGGTACAGATCTCACAGGATTAGTATTCAAAAAGTAATTATTTGTTTTGATTTCATCTTGACACAGGAAGTACAGTATGAGATACAATTAAGCGCCATCTGAATCACTACAGAATCTAAATGGTTGGATTATGATTATGTGTGTTTAAGTGCAAGTGTCACAACCCCTGTAATATCTGCAGGTGCAAACGTTGCGAGGAAAGAGGCTGTTAACTGCCCTCCTGCAGTAGGACAATACAACACACCACGTTGTGAGGTAACTAAATCTGAAGCTCCCCCTTGTGTAAATATTGATAAGTATATTTACCTTTATGGATAGTTTTATACTAAATTCAGTTACTTTTATTTTCATAGCATTAAAGTAGTTGAAGTGTCAGATGTCCTGACCTGTACACTGCAGGTTGCAGCGATTACACCATCCACCGGGGTCTCTGAGAAAGGGTCAAACATCCTGTCAGACCTCCGCATGAAGTCAGGCTTCAGCAGGTACCTGATATACACACACACAGTAAAGATGAATGAGGAAAATACACACAGCAAAATAAATCTACCTATAAGATAAAATATGGAAACGATGTTATGAAATATTTCATCCTAATTATTAAATACTGTAATGTTTCTAAGAAATTTTTACTTTCAATTAAAATTTCTACTGATCTATTGGGAATAAAGCGGCACTAAGGCTTCGTGTGTGTTAACCGGGGGGGCCCAGCGGAGTGACATTAGTAATGATGGGTGTCTGCAAAAGCCCTGGATCTTCCCACATATGAGATTTTCAGCATTAGCAGTAAAATCTGTGCCCTCGGGGACAGTATTAGAGCCGAGGGACGGAGACAGCCATGGAGAAAGGAAGAGATAGATGACTGCAGAAAGCCTCAGAGGCGGGGGGGAAGAGGAGCTCACTTCCCCAAAGCCCTCATTGGTTCTCGGGGCAGACAGTAGCTACGGTCGCTGCTGGCAACCACTAATGAGATGTGACATGCTTTAATTGATGAGCTTCAGAAAGAGGCGGAGAAGGGAGGTATGGGATGGATAGGGATGAGCTAAAGACAGGGGTGAGGAGCTGTTCTCACCCGCAGGAGCCGTTGTACTCAAACTTTCCCTGGTTCAACTGCATGGCCAGATCTGAGAGAGAGAACGAGAGTAGCGTTTAGAAACTGGGACAGACGACACATTCTCATATTATTCACACAAACATCAAATCTTAAACAAAACAATCAACAATTCAGTTCATCTGTTTCTGAGGAAGAGAGAGATGACATCTCTCTCGTTCTCCCCTCTAACCTTTTATCCCTCCATCACAGAAACTCCACCCCGTGTGTGACCCCCACCCTCCGGCATCGCACATGCTCAGCTCCCAACAGGCCATATGGTCTGACCCCTTTCGCCTTTGGCCATGGGGCAGCAGCTGTTTTCCAACAGGCATCACTTACTGTATAGATAGGTGTGTGTGTGTGTGTGTGTGTGTGTGAAAGCAAGAGCATATAAAGGTGTGTGATACTGAACAGGAGAACCTGATGCTCCAAAATGACACGCAAACCACTTGCAGAGACTAAGAACATTTTTTTCCCCTCCCCTGAGTATGTATGCGTAAATAAAACAATGATTGGTCCAGTGAGGTGAAGGACTTATTCCTCTGTCACAAACATGGTGAAAATGCTTTAATTATCCAGTATGGAGTGGACATTGTTTTCACAGGGTAGTATGGCCAGAAATAACAGCATGGTTTCCACAAAGAATATTCTGTATTCTTATTTTCCTCAGACTCAGTTCACCAAATAGTCCAAGTAAAATCTGATCTGTGGGTTATCAAGAGTAGCTGGGACCTGAAGAGCATGACATTTTGCTGTTGAGTGTTTCCAATTTTATTTTTCAGTGCTTTCAGCAACACAAATTAAATTCACCCCATTGAACTGGCGTGGAGGCAAAAGTGTCAGGAACAGAAAACTTGTCTTAAAAAAATCAAAACTAGCAGTAAGAGAGAAAATTAGCTTTTTTTTTGTAAGTTAGGTGAAGTGACCTTTTTGACAGTGTCACACATACAAACAAGTTCAATTTAACACTTTTTCATACTTTTTAAATGGAGTGAAATTTGGAATGAAATTTAAGACTAAACCATTATTCAATCCTTTTGTCATTAAACTTTTTCCCCATTTCCATAAACCTAAGACCTTACTGACAAGCAAGGCCTCAGCTTAGTGATGCAGACTGACTGCATGATCTAAATGCGTAGTGGGGTGAAAACAGGGGCACAGTGTGCATACTGGAAATTCTTCCTCTTTGGATTATGCAGACCAGATGTTACAATGGTGCATCGCTGCCCTAAATTCTTATTGTGACATGACTTACATAAGTCTGAATTTAAGACAATCTGATACCTTTTAAGGCCATTTAATAGCAGATGTGTCTTTAAGACTTTCAGGTCACACAAGAGTCATGCTTACAGAGATGCTTACAGTACGGTGCATGTGTATGTGAAGTAAGACATTCACTGCATGCTGCACTTTCTTACATCAGAATGTTTTGTTTGTATTCATATATTCATGTGTGTTTGTAAAGTATTAGATGCGGAGTACTTGTGTGTGAGGTCAGAGGTCTCATGTTATGTGCTGTGGTACCTGGGGTCTGGAAGTTGAGTGAGACCATCTGGCAGCCCGCGTTCCAGAAGATCTGAGGCATGTAATTACTGGAGTCCACCCGGCCCCCTTTGGGGTAGATACGGCTCATCTGACGCTTGTTGTAGCTGCACTGACGCTCAGGAAAAAAATATTTTAAAAAAAGAGAGGAGGGGGGGGGGCATGTGTGTTCCAGTACATGTGTGGATATGCATTTGAGTGCTTGAGCGTGTGCGTGTCAAACAGACTGCAGGACTATTTTTAGTGTGAACAGCTTGGGTCAAGCAGTCCCATTGGGGGGAGAGAGAGAGAGAGAGAGGCAAAGTGTATGTCTATGTCAGGCCAAGCCACACAGTCCAAAGGCACACTGGCCTCTAGAGGCCTCCAGTTCTTTTCCGACAGCAGAGCGGAAACAAATATGGCTGAAAAACATCAGCTCTGACCTGCCGTTCAGCTCACATTTAGGTGACCTCAATTTATCAACTTAAAACTTTATTAGAAAGGTTATTATGGTTAAAATATGTTTCCTTCATGTGTGGAATATGTGGAAATAGTGGTGGTTATATCAAAATACTGTTTAGGGTTATTTGTATGGCTGTCGTCAATTTCAGTCACCTTGAATTTAAAAAGCTCAAAGGATACTTGACAAACTCTATGGCATTGGTCTTCAGATAGCCCAGACCAACAGACTCATTAAAGGATGACATGTTATGGTGGATGTTTCTTTCTGAAAGACAGAGAAAAGGAAATGAAAAGTGTTACCAGTGTTTTGCTTTCACTCAAAGCAACATATAGATAATGATTTTATGTGTTCATGACCACTAAGCCTGTGTGATAAAAACAGAAACAAAACTCACCTTCTGCCACATCAAAGCTCTGAAACTTGACAGGCTGTGCGTAATTGACCATTGCTGAGAGATACGGGTGGATGTTGGTGGTGGCTCCCACATAGGTGTACTGAGCTATCAGAGCCTCTTCAGAGTCCTCCGCTTCCTCCCCACCCTGCACCGGACAGGTACAAACACACATAAATATCAACATTTCACACACACTTAAAACAGGATTGGTGTGACGTATTAACCGGACATGACAGTGGTTAAATGTGTGCAGTGGCAGTCTTGTGCTTGCCTTCTTGTTATTGTCTTGGTCAGATGCCTCTGATATATCTGTAGCGTCAGTTGCTTCTGTGGCTTCGGATATCTCCGTCACTTCCTCATCAGGCACCTGGAAACACAGACAGGTAAAACACACAAAGTCAACGTCTCATTAAATGTATCCTCCCAATATCCATGTCAGCATATGTCAGGGTTAAGTTACTAAAGGGAAGCAACCATTTAGAGTTGTAAAGACGTTTCTAAATCTCATTGCCTAAGGCGTTATTGGTTTATAGTAGTGTGAAAAGCTTATTTTAGTATTTCAGAAGCCAAACATAAGTGACAGCCTACCTTCTTGATACTGTTGCTGTTTTCTTCCTCTTTCCTTGAGCTGACAGCGTTGCTCTGGGAAACACTGTTGGCCTCTTTCTCACTGGTTGGCTCTGACACACTGCTGGGAGCCTCTGAATTCAGATCTTTATCCTCGGCCTCCTTTTCACCTAAACACACATTTATTTTGGGACACAAATTTACTTCTGAATGACTTTTTTCATTACTTGATTTCTTCTTTATTTGAACAAGCTGTAACACTAAGCAACTGAATTTGATGCATCTTTTGGAAAATGTCTTATTTGTTGTTTGAAAACCAAATTAAAAGCTATTAAAATGAGTTTTCCCTTTAAACACTACTGTCTCAAAGATCTTTGATAAGGTGCTATATTGTGGACATTTCGGCATAAACTCTTTTTTAACTTACAATAACTTCCTATATATAAAAACAGACAGGTTGTCATTTAGCTGACCGTTCTCTGTTTCCTCTTCATTCTCCTCTCCCATAATGATGGCAGGGGTGTTGGTCTCTCCTGCCTCCATGTGTTTCTTAAAGGCCTCTAGCTGTTCTGTATGACACACAAACACACACACACATTAACTCTGTTCATAATGTGAGTTATGTGTTTAACAAGTGAATGTGCTGAGCTGTGCACTTACTCTGTTCAACTTCAGGTTTCAATCGTTTGTTTTTGATGAGGATTTTACGTTTGAGGTCATTTGGAGATGGTAAGGGGCGCCCAGCTTCAATCTGCCAAAGACAGCATAATCATATGTTACATGTATGTATAGATGACTGTCAACTAAATCTAAAAAAAAAAAAACCCAAAACTTGGAGGCATTGTGAATCAGAACTTACCGGGAAGTTTTCCAGAGGCTGTTTGAGGAGAAAATCACCAAAGATCTCTTCACAATACTTGGCCATCTTGTACTGCTGTGGTTTACTGGAGATTACCATACACAAAGAGAATGCAATGGGTTCACGTATCGTATAAGAAAAGAAGAATAATAATAGCGGCAAAACCATTATGCAATGACACCCTCAGCAATACTATCTGCACACATACCTGCAATGGTTCTCAAAGGACAAAATAACAGGGTAGTCTGAAGTAACAAATGCTGTCTCCTTGATGGCTTGGATAACATCCTGTTGCAGAAGGAAGAAGAAGAAGAAAAATAAGTTAATAGACAAAGAAGAAAGGAGCATGAGGAGAAAGAGGCTGTGTAATATCACACTTACAACACAAGGGGGCAGTCATACCTTACACACTAATGACAAGTGAACAGTAGTATTATACTGCTGTTTGTAGGGGTGTGTGTGTTCACCTTGAACAGGATGTCTGTGCACATGGCCTTGCCGTGAGTGATAATGGGCTCCTGGTCCTCTCCTTTCCCGTCCCAGCAGTCCAGCTCCACACATCTGACGAGAAGGAGAGCACACACAGACTGTACAGACATGCAGGTATCCAGTGATGACGTACACACAATGTCGTGTAAATGTAGAACTGAGAATAGCTTTACCCTCATGACATAAATTCAACAGTGTATTTTTATATACATATATCCGCCACATTAGCCTACCTGCATCCAGACAGCAAGACCTGGCGGTACATCTCTACTGAAGACTTCCCTCCAAACTGTCGCCCTGTCAGGTAAGTGTTGTGGGAGGAGCTGATGAAGTAGTGGGCCAGCGGCTGGTCCATTTCCTGGTACAGCTCCAGCCGGTCCAAAAAAACTGGAGCATTTTCGTCTGACATCAGGTACCGGCAGAAGCCATCACTGGACATGTGACCTGGGGGAGAAGGAACAAGGGTGTATGAGGAGTAAATACCAATGCTGCGCTATTATATGAGAACAATATAGAAGTGCTTATACTTGAGTACTGCGCTGTTTTTATACACTTTGTATTTCTAGACAAGAGACATAAAATCCAGGAGGCAAATGTGAATGTTTTTTTATCATTGTTTCGACATATGACATTAAATATGATGCATTTTAGTATTCAGTGTTGGAACAGTCAATATCAGGCAGCTCCAGATACAAAACAGATCCTGTTTAGTGAGAGTCCAAATGTGCAAAAATGAGATTAAATAGCTTTAGGATTATTTATCATTTGATATTGCTTTGGGCCTGAGCGTGTATTTAGATAATTAGTAGCACTGCTGTTAACTGTTTGTCAGTTTGGCACAATGATAGGAACCCTGAAAATGATCTTTTTGTATTAGCAGCGTTCTGCTAATAACCTGATATAACATACTGCAGTTTCAAAGGTACACAGGCAGATGGCAGCACAGCTTAAAATATCTGCCTCGTTTCCCTCCATGCCTCACTCTTACCTTTCTTCTTAAGAGCATCATCTCTCTCGTACTTTTCAATGATCTGCATGGCTCTCTTTGGATCGTAAAACGGGAACAGGATCTCATTTAACCTCGGGTCACGCTGGTTCTGAGGAGCAAAACATTCACAAACAGATTGATCCACCAAAAAAAACCATCTTGCACTGACACAAAGGACAGGGGGCCGACTTAATGCAACACAGGACAAGGTGCCAACAGTGAACTGTCATTTTCCTATTTGGACTAAAGTTAATCAACACAGGCTGTAACAAACAAAACATAATACTAAGATGTTCATGAGAAACAGTGAGCCACACTAACAGGTGCAATTGTTAAGTGTTTGCTTAAAAGCAAGGGAGTTGTACATATTGGATTGGTTCAAGGGGAGCTCTACTTTAACAAAACAACAGCATCAAAACATCATAATGCCACTGCCCACTCACAAAGCCTGTTGGGAATGAATCTAATCAAGCTTTGGCTCCCATTGCGGACCTACAGTGTGATGAAGCAGCACACATGCGACTGCACAGCGGAGGGACCAAGCAGGTATTCAGCCACAGAGACGAGCACGGCCACAGAAACCGACACAGACAGCAGGAAACAAAATGAGCCAAGCGAGAAGCAACAGGACGGAAACCTCTACCCTCCCGTTGCCAAGGCAACACCAATCAGACACAGGGAGGCAAGCCGCCGTTAGGGAGAACATGGAAAACGGGACGAGGGTGGGAATGCAGAATAGCGGAGTTGGTTGAAGTTGCCCTTGCAGGCTGACTGGAAGTTAAATATTTTTTTTGCCATCTCATGTCCACGTCTGGGCTGGAGGGCAACTTCTACCAAAAGCAGGGCGGAGGAAAAGCAGGGGCATAGCGAGGAGGGGCATGGACAAGCAAAATACACAGAGAAGTTAATGAATGATAAAGAGCTTACTTCATTCAGAAAGCTGACTAACTGGTCTACAGTTAAATAATCAGTTTTGTTCCCATTGCTGCAAAGAAATTAATTAGAAAACAAAAACAAAAATGTTATGCTTCTTGAAATAGACACCCTCACAGTCGTTCACAGTCAGTTAAAATTAGAAAGCAGTCTTTAAAAAGGGGATCGTAGTTGAATGTTACACTTTTAGTAATAATATGTTAATCATCACTCATAATTAATGTTGAACTGTGGAAGCAGGTTAGGCTTTCCAGACATAGTTAGTGCAGCAGGCGCAGAAATATTTCTCCTTATTATTTCCAACAAGATGCAGTAGCTCACAGTTGGGGAATATTACAATACTGGATATCATTGTTCTATTTGGGCACAGACTTACATGGGTATAATACAATGCAGTGCAGGGGGTACTGTTAAGTTGTTTACTTGGAGATTTTAAAAAAA
Source organism: Amniataba percoides (assembly GCA_037176925.1). Taxonomy (NCBI): domain Eukaryota; kingdom Metazoa; phylum Chordata; class Actinopteri; order Centrarchiformes; family Terapontidae; genus Amniataba; species Amniataba percoides. The sequence goes on along the minus strand of JBAJHX010000031.1, from coordinate 14,155,234 downwards.
ATCATTTTTGGAGGTAGAAAATCAGTAGGACAGGGAGGTTGAACAAAAAAGAGAGACTCACATCTTCTTGAAGAGTTCCTCTATGTCTGTGCGCGGGCAGATCTTCTGTGTGAGCGCGTAGAAAATGTCAAAGGTGAAATCTGATGGTTCAATCTCATCATTCTGGGAAGACAAACAAGCCAGGCAGTCGTTATATGTGTATACAGATGACGGATACGAACTTACAGTTTAAAGTGCAAGAGAGCGCCGTAAATGATCCATCTAAGCATTACAGTCTAATGTCAGGGTTATCTGACCTTTCCACTGGGAAGGCCGAGATCCTTAAGAGCCTGAAAGATCCCCTTCTCTGTCTTTCCTGATGCAAATGTTCGGGTAATGCTATAAGAGAGAAGAGAGAGAAAAAATTAGTAGCTGTTGTAGTAAAATGGGGTGGCACAACAGCTGAATGTAAGTTTACTCTTACCCTCTCACAGGAATCTTCCCATTCACATTGGTCAGGAAGCACATTCTCATCCAACTAAACGAGAAAGAGTAATCAAAATAGACCGTTAGAGAAAAGGCCAGGATTACAGGAGGTACATTTTAGAGGGCTTTTGACATGCTGCAAAAAGCACTCACTGTTTCTTGAGGCAGGTCATTGGACAGACGTTGTTGGCCTTAAAGTTGTGAATCACTGACCTCAAACCCTCGATCCACTTCTGCAAATAAACAAGCACAAGTATTCAGGACACAAACTCTCACCACACTGAACAACCAACGGCTGGTCCCCAGACGAACACACACACACACACACACACACACACACACACACACACACACACACTGCAGGCAAGAGGGTATCTCCAGAGTGTGCGTTGTGCTTAGAAGCAAAAGTCTTTGGGGAAATAAACACAAGCAAATTAATTGCCTCTTAATACACACACATGGGCGAGCTCCTTGACAGGACAATCAGGAACACACACACGCAAACATCCACACAATAATAAACACGGTGAGCTGTGGCAAGGCTACTAGTGACGGTAAACAAATGGCTGGAGAAGGCCTTGTAACTACGCATGAGCACACTGCTGGCGGCACAAACACAAACGTCTCTCAGGGTGATAATCGGAACAGTTTTGACCCGTCTATCTTTCCATCTCTGACCGTCTTTGATTCCAGCTCTCCGTCTTTTTGTTGCATCTCTCCTCGACTTCCACAGCGAATTATTTCTAACATCATTATAAGGACATTAAACGAGATAAGGAGTGCAGCAGGGGTAGTCTGTTTTGGCGTGTGTGTGTGTGTGTGCTGATGTAAATAACTCTGTCATCTCCCGAGGTCTGCTACTTAGGGCCACCTGCATGCTGGGAGCTGGTGATGGTGTCATGGTGCGTTGGCGTGTGTGTGTGTGTGTGTGCGTGACAGAGACAGATTGGGAGGGGGAAAGTAATGGAAGGAATAAATGTGTTTTAAATTGTGGGGGACGAGGGCGTGTACCTGGATCGGTGTGTGTTTGTGTGCGTGTGTTTGCGCTTCAACCATAAGGCTTCCCTGCTGCAGGCTGCCGCATGAATATCATTGGCAACCCCGTGGAGCGCAAACATCATTTATAACACCCATCACCACAAAAACACCCCCTCATGGGAAATGCATAAACGCCGACATTGCCGTGCCAAGTAACGGATCCGCGCTGGCAGAAAACATGCACTTTCAGTCTGCATTGAAACTGGCTGTGATTTTGAATTCTGGGAATATTTTCTGTCAGAAGTGACATCTTACAAGACATTTTGTAAAAATATTTTCATCAAGGCTAGCAGTGTGCCCCGACTTTTTATCAGCAGCACATGAATAATCTTCCGAAATAAACAATGTGGATGGCATATCCTGTGCAAGTCTATGAAAAGTAATGTGTGTGTTTTATTCTGGATTGACAACCTTGAGCCTGAGAAAAAATGCACTCACTTTAAGTGCTTTTTCTTGCTTTGGTTCTGTGTCTTTCACTCACTTCTGAGCCTTTGGCCATGAATGGACAACACAGCAGACAGCTGACTTTTACCGTTTCTCCACAGGTTGTCTTTCCTTTGAAGCTGCATATCATCCAAACCTTTCAGAGGATAACTGATGATGTTCTGCACTTTATATATTCAAGAAACCCCATGAAAAGGCCAAAATCAACAATGAATTTATCCAAACTAATAAGTACTGGCTGTGGAGCCAAATCCTGATAAAGCTTACTCTTCTGTGCAACGAAAGTACGCTGCCATCCAAACACTATTAAACACACATCAGTGGGCCACACTGTTGCACTGGGTGACATGTGCCTTTATGATGAAAACCGGCTCATTAGTTTATTTTGAGTCTATCCCACTTGCACCGTCCTGCTGCTGTAAATACTTACTGGCATACCACATGTGAGTTAATCTTCAGCTAAAAATAGTCCCAAACAAATGAGTACTGTTGTAAAAACAGCTGTTTTAGGAAACTACTTTTAAAAATGACACTATACATCATTTGTGACTCATTTTAAAAGATTGACATCTTTAATAAGAACAAACGGGCTTAGAGCTTAGAGCCACAAACAAGGCAAGCTGCAGCCTCATTCCTGGGATTGGTCCCCATTATAGGAGTTTTCCCCAATCTGGATTAGTCTGGACAATCCAGGCCGGCTGGAAAAGGGTCTTGACCTTTTCCTCTCTCACATCACCAGTCCAGTCAGTGATTTCTATTGATATAGATAACTAATTTAAAAATGACAGTGGTACCGTGAGACAGATAAAGTAATCAGGGTTTTCTGGCTCATTTGACAAGAATCCACTATGACGGAGTATTTCACTTCAGTTGCTGCTCCTGCTCAGGCTTGCAGTGGTCGCACCAGTGGATAAACATCAACCAACCGACAAAACAACGAGGAAAAATCTGTTTACATGAAAGATCAGTAAACAGAAGAAGAGCAATGAAGAAAAAAAGCAATTTAAAAAAGAGGGACTCAGACCAAGCAGCTTTGGAGCGGAGCTGGTGCACACTGTAGAAAGAGGTGAAGGGATGGGGAATGTATGCTTACTCAAATTTTCAAAACAAGCGTACTTTCCTCTAATCCCGCCAACCATTGCTTTTGTTTTGCTTGCATTTTCTTTGACTTTGGGGTTTTACCTGCTGAACAGCTGTAAATGTAAGGTGGAAGAGTAGAGTTTCTTTTGTTTGTTTAATGATTTTTTTTCTGTTTGCTTGCTTTCTACTTGATTTTTTCTTGTTCCTTGTTTAAAAAAACAAACACAAAAAACAATAAATGGTGATCTCCGCCGGCCTACACCATCTTATTTTCTCCCCATAACCACGGCCTTCATAGGGATGTCACAATGACCATGCTGGCTTTAATTCATTGTTCAGTTTTAAGCATTTCCATTACGTTGCCACAAGCGGACATGGAGCGGTTTCATTCTTCAAACCTGGGTCGATTCAACTCCAGGAAACAGACATTTAATCTGCACATACGCTTGTGTATTCTGGCATAAACAGGGTGTGTATAATGTTTGGACGTCTGCCAGTAGGGGTCAGCAATAATAATGTCTGCAGATTAAAAAAGGGAGAGAGAGTGGAGGGGGAGGCATCTGTCTGAGCCCAAAACAAAAATAAGGTGATGAAAGAGAGCGAGACAGCGAGAGTGATAAAGAGAAAGGTGGGGAGGTGTTTTTCTACTCAATATGGTAGTCAGCTTCCTCGCAGAGCTTTTTCCTAGATGAGTGGGAAGAAAAACAGAATGAGAGAGAGAATGAGAGAAGACGGAGAGCAAAAAAAAAATTAGAAAATAAGAGCAAAGGCAGGAGAGCAGGAGGGATGGAGGGAGACAAAGATGGGTAGAGACAGGGAAAAATGAGTCATTTCAAATGTGTCTATTTATCAGAGTGAACCAAGGCCAGATTCACCTCGTGTGGGAGTTGGCATATGAACCATTCACCTGGCAATTTGCTTTGTTTCTGAATTAAACATTGGTTTTGTGGGGGGTGTTCTTTCAGCCTTTACATGACGTGGAAATGTGGAAGAAATGAGTACTCCAGGTGCTGAGAGGAGTTTTCATTGATGTTGAAAGCATCTTCAAACAACAATAACAAAAAAAAAATCACCACCTTCAAATAAAAAAAAAAATCAAATGTACACATCTTACACAAATCTACACTACCAAGTTAGACTTGTCCTGTTAAAACTGTTAATGTATATAAAGAAAATGCACTGACTAAACAAAAAGAAACTATAGTGCATGCATTTACCCTGGCTGTGTCGGGGCTCTCCGCCACCATGAACATGAAGTTGAGGTTGACCAGGTCTGTGCCACTGCAGATGCAGATGATGCAGCCCTCTAAGTCTGCCTCTGTCTTTCCAATGGCCTCAAACGATGACAAGATCTTGGGGTCCTGTGTAAAATAAATAAATGAATGAATTAATTAAATGACGCAAGACAGATAGGTGGATAAATGCCAGCACAGGTGGACAAATATCCACAGAAATAAACAGGAAAACATAAAGTATGCTTTCCCAGTCTAGAATTGTGTTAGAAATATAGTGGGCAAGTAAAGGAAATGAAAAAAACAAAATAAAATAAGGGATGAGGGGGTTAAATCTCCGACTCTGGTATTGTTGCAGTAAATAGTCACTGACAAGGAAACACAATGGGAAATGAGCTTACTGAGAGGTTGTTGAAATGTTTATTGCTGTTGTAGAAAAGCCTCAGGATGGTGGAAAAGTACGATGTACTGCCGCGTGTATTGCACTTGGGAGTCTTATAGCTCCGTGTCACTTACAATATTGAATTCAAAAAGAAATCTTTGCTGCTCGAAGAGTTGCACTGAATCCAGATTTGGATGCGTTTAACAGTGCAGGAAAGACGACGGTAAGCAGAGGTGATGGCAACTGAGATCCACACCTCTCTTCCATTTAGTGCGCATGTTGAAAAATAGAAATCTGACATTTAAACATGACTTTTAATGTCAGGGGGATCATGGGATTTTAATGTAAATTAAATGCCGCACCCCCTGTAATGCTTCTATGTTGTGTCAAGGGAGTATTGAACAAAGTGAATCAACAGGTTTCAGATCACAGTTTTATAAGCCTTTTTCAAAGCTATCCTGTCAGTAAAAACAAATTAATAACCAAAATAGAATAACTAAAAGACAGCGAGATCAGACTGATTTGAGCCTGCAAAGTAAGAAAAAAAAAATCACAATAGGAAATTACAGTCTCTGATACATGATGTCCAAACTGTTTGGATGCACTGTATTAACCCCATCCAGTGGCTTTTAATCTACGAATAAATTAGTATGTGGGTCATGCTGCATGTTATCAGCTAATTATGTGTGGCACCATAGGAAAATACAACTGACCCTATAATTAGTCCAAATTACATGTATTGGTGAAACTACAACAAATAAGAAAACCAGCATTATACACTTAAAATAATACCTAATCTAGATTTTTGTCATTTATATGTATATATCAGGTTTTAAGAGAAAGGGAATCACAACAATGCTTAAAAATGAACACACCAATTATGTTAGCCTATGCTTTGTAAGACATTTGATGTGCCGTTTCTGACATTTAAAGACCTATAGTTACCCTTGTTATTTTCCACAGAATAATCTACATCCCCCGCCACAGTTACACCATGACATAACTGCAAACTCACTCACAAAATCCATGAAAACATTCTCTCGCTATCAGAAACAGCACTACTCCTCCCTTTTCCGATGTCAGTCTGCTGCCACCGTCACCATGGAAGATGGTAATGTATTTCTGTTATATGATTGAATTAACAGCAACAGGCAATGGGCCTCTGTCGTTTTGAAACCCCAGCCAGCCAATCATCCAAGGCAATTCATCTTTTCTCGCTCATTGGATTATCTGAAACAGCTCTCAGGGCTTGCGTAACAACGTTAGCCTCTGAGGAGAAGCCCTGCTATCGGTTGTTCTTAGTCTGACACTTAGAAAACAGTATAGAACGCTTGAACAAAAGGAGGAGCTGCTATCGGGCTGCAGTATCTGTGTACGTGCCCTTACACATGTGCGTAATGCACGCACACACACATGCGTCCCTGCAGAGAAGCGAGCAAACAGACCACCTCCTGCTGTCAACAATACGTACACAAGTTGGTGGTGGTTATGTACACGGTACACACCAGCGGCTCCTGTCAGGCTTTAGACTTTTAGAGGCTCGACAGGTTTGCATCCTAATTAGAGGCACGCTTCCACGCGGGCATTCCCGCAACAGCTTTCATAATTGATCTGGTCCGCTGCGATGGCAAACACGACGTAATGTGTCACTGTCGAAGCTAAGCTGCATGAATCAATATTTAATATACAGAAAAATCATACAGGTTCGTGTTTGTGCATCGGATTTCATATCAGCTAAATAAGTAACTCATTGGTTGCCAGCTGCCCTGAAAAAATACAGAATACAAAATGCAGCTGGTTGGTACATGCTGTATTTGCTATTTAAAGATGAGTTTCCTATTAGAGGATAAGGAAAAGCCATTTGGACCCACTCAGAACATCTTATACCTGCGAGCTTTTGATCTCATGGTGTGAACTCCTTAACCTAGTGCTACTCTCACAGCCCGTCATAATAGGGCTGGAAGCACAGTTTATCATTATTCTTCTTCGGGTCAAAAGCACAAGGACTGCAAAAAAAAGTTTCAAATACAACCTGGAGCTAAACCCAGCCAGGGCTGTATAAATATTGATGAGTTAAATATTTCATGTTTATGTTCTGCTAGTGCCCCTGGTGAATCTGGTATTTGAGAGAGAAGCTCGGCAGGGAGAACTCAGCTGAGTCCCAGATCAGTGAGTCGATCGATAGAATACACTATAGCCTTTGTTAATTAAAGCATGAATAACGCGCCTGACGTGGCAGTCTCCTCGGATTATGCCTGTAGTGTCACAGTAGGCGCGGGAGGACTGAATGTTGAGGTGGGGTGGGCATGAGCCGTGAATGTTGTGGAAACACAAGCAAGGAAATTGTCTTTCCTGAGGTCTCACCTTTGGGACGGCGCCCACGCGAATGCTGTTGATGAGGGAGCACTCGAGAACCTGGCCCTCCTGCAGGAAAGATGCACAGAAAGATTAAAAAGGGAGAGAGGCAGAAGGAAGAATACGGCAGCAGGTGAAGAGGGAGATGGAGAGAGACATTAATAAAACAAGACAGATGGGTCACAGTGCATTTTGTTTGTGATTTTCACAATCATTTCTCAGACTCAGCACACAGCTGCAACGCCGCTACCTCTCAGGATCTGACAACAGTTATTAACGTAGGTCATTATGACCCAAGCATGAGTAACATCTCTGCGTCTCTCATAATCGAGTTTCCAAAAGTTTCCTCCTTTGAATGTTGCTGTCAGATTAGATGTTATAACAGTCAGCGGTTCAATTTGGGAGTTTAATTCCCAGTGAGAAAGAGTCCTGTGTCTTGCAGGATGAGGAGGTATAAAGAATGGGTGGAAAGATATTTGTATGTCCTCCAGGTTTTGCTGTTAAACAACTCAGCGACTTTGACTATGATGGATTACCTTTATTCTCTCCAAGTGGATTTTAACACTGTACTGGCATGCTCTATAAACAACCGGCTGCCTTTAAAATGTGCCTAACAAAAAGTGTTATTATTTACATTCGGTTGTAACTGAAAGTTTAATAAAAGAATATTATTAACAAACATGCTAGTAGGTGTCTTTCTTTACAAACTCTGCTTTTCTATATGGTTTAAAGCTTACAACGGGCTGACAAGGAGATAAAACTAAAAGTATTCCTGTATAACTCTGCTAGGTCAACCTTTTCCTTTCTTTCTAGACTACAAAATAAGATTTTCTTTTCTTTGAAAATAAAATAACACACACAAACGAAGAGATTGTGGCTGTACCTTTCCCTCACTCTTCCAGGTGATGAAAAAGCCATACTCATCCACCCTCATCTGACAGTTGGGCTCAAAGATGTACGGGTCCTGCAGAGGGGAAAAAAATATCTTTTTATAAGAGAGCCGGCTTCATCAATCACGGGGTTTTATTTGACATCAGAAGACATTAAACAGCCAGCCTGTTAAGACACACGGGGTTTACGCAACCAGACAAACAGACGTAGCTCTAATTCATTTTCTAAGATGTACGTGCCTGCCAAAGGACATGCGTGAAAACACACACACAAGGTATACGCAAATACATTCAGTATGTACACACACACACACACCTTTGCAGAGGAGATGAAACCTATTGCTAAGGCACAAAGTGAGATAAATGTGGACTGTTAAATGCTAACATCGTCTGGCTGGAACACGGTGCGGTGCATTAGAGACCGGGGACATCCCTGGGTGAGATGCACAGTGTGTGTGTGTGTGTGTGTTTGTGCAGCCACTATGCTGCTGCTGCACACATGTGCTCTAATGTTCCACCTATCAGATCGTGTGCATACATGTGTCGACCCCTGCTCAGTTCAGCAGGAGTGTCGGAGCAGAAAATCCAGCCAGCTTATCTTTCCTAAACATTTTTCTCTCAATCAGCCGCTGGAAGCTGTGATTGCGCTGATGAAAGACTGTGTTAAAGTGTGTGTTTATAAGCGTGTGTGTGTGTTTCCCCCCCCCCCCTTTCTGCCACTCAAATCACTCTTTTAAAATGGATGAAATGTAAGAGAAAGATCAAATAGAATTGGAGATGGCTGCTGGGTTGCTCTAACAGCGAGATATAGAAAAACATCAGTTTTTATTTCAGGGTGTTGCTCTCATGAGACACAGCTGTAAGTAGGACTGAGCTGGATTGTTATTTGGGTATATCATGTCATCTAATGCCACCATAAAGCCCAACTGTACAATCCTATTGCCATTTAGGAAACTGCTCTAAGTGCAGTTAAAAGCTTGACTCCCTTTCATCTAAATTAGGACTGACAAGAGGCTTCAGCTGCACGTAGTGAAGTCGAGGCTGTGGACGAGAAGGACCCGAATGAGCCCTGATCTGCGATGAACCTACAGAAGGCTGCCGTCACACTGTCAGATGGTGTGTCCTTGTAAAGACTGAAGGTTTATGGGAACACGCCGTCTTTCCACATGCAAAGGAACAATTAGCTGAAGATCCAACCGTGTCTGGGTGGACGTGGATGGATGGAGAGCCCTTGTTATGGCAGTCCAGCCCTCACTAGACATGTACATTCTTTCCTAAGTGCCTGGGCAAGTGCAGCCGAGAGTGTGTGTGTCTGCTGTTGATTCCTATCTTGTGCCCCCCCCCCCTCCATCCGTCACCATGATCTTTTAAACAGCAAGAGCAAAACCCAAAACCAGGCACACACACACACACACACACACACACACACACACACACACACACACACACACACACACACACACACACACAC
>JBAJHX010000031.1:14133336-14145460 GCA_037176925.1 Amniataba percoides | reverse complement strand
ACACACACACACACACACACACACACACACACACACACACACACACACACACACACACACACACACACACAGGTAAAGCATATCAATGATTAATGTTACTATAGCTGCACTGACTATATATTAGGTTGAGCTGAGTAATTTAAACACACACACACACACTGTTGTTAACATCAGAGTCAACTGAAAAAATTTTTTACTTGTTTTCAGCATCTCTGCGTTCTGACCTGTTTTTCCTCCGTTTTCATCAACAGTCTGTCAATATGAGGCTCTTTAGTCCCCATGGAAACCAAACATCAGCCAGATCTTAAGTGATTGACTTCCAATCAGTGAGACAATGAGTGAAACGCACACTCAGAGGAAGCCCTGGGGCTTTTAGCATGACTGATGGCTGAGGATCTCATTGACCGCTGACCTCTCTGCTCTTTGACTTGTCAGAGGGGAAATACATCTGAAACATCTCACTCCAAGACAAAATCTGAAGGATTATTGGCAATCAATAGGGCATCTACAGCCTTGTAAATGAGAGGTGCCACTGTCACTGCAGCAGTTTAAAGAGAGGAGCATAACTAAATCATTCTGGGATGTGAAAACACAAATTCTCCATGATGCATATTTTTATTTTGGACATGGTGATATAGCGCTGAGAGACACCTGCACATTACCTGTCTCTACCATCTGTCACTCAACAGGGTGTTAATCAGTGGAAGATGTTTTGTACATAAAAACATTCATGCTGTTTAGCATATTTTGTGCTTGTGTGTGTATTTGTGTGTGGGCTTGTGTCTTTAACGACCAAATGACTGATAAAGAGCTTGTCTCTGTCTGTGGGTGGACTTAGCATACGTCATTTCAATGGAAGCAGATGTTCCATGCAGGCTTTGTATTTGTCAGGCGACAGCGAAACTATTCACTTACTCACATGCACACAAACACCCACAAGACATTGCTACACCATCTTCTTAATGAAGCATTGGTTCAGAGGTAACCAGAAATAAAAATGCACGTATAATGCATGAAGGACTGTAACTATTCACTGCTTGGAGTAAACTGCCAAGCAAGAGTTGAAAATCAAAGATGTAACTAATGTCTAATACTGACTTTATTCTTTAGAAGAAAGAAAATGATAATATTAGTAATTCATATTGTTAAATATATAGTGATTCATTCATGACAAAATGCAGTGGTAAGAAAGTAGTGGTACATCCCAGCTGACATCATTATTTTTATCCTTTAAGGTGACAATGACTGACACCGGTCGACCTTATTACCATTCAGGCCAGTCCTAACCCCATCCTGCCTAATCCTGGCGCGTATTCACAGCAGCGACACACCGAGGACCTTCTTCAGAAGCATGCCGGCCCAGTTTCATGGCTCACTTTGACATGGCTGTGGATTTGATGATGCTTTTCCCTACGCTCTTTCAAGTTTTCTTCTCTGCCTAAGAGGGATCCTCCTCCCCCCACTGATGCCCACATAAACGGACAGGACTGAGGGGATTTCCTGATGTGTGCAAGGGCGCGTGTATGTCTGTGCGCGCTTGTGTGCGTGTGCTCGCGTGCGCGTGTGTGTGACACACTTTGCCTTTGCTCGGCAAATGTCCTAGCTAAGTGTCCTGATTAAGTTAGTCAGTGGAAACGTGGGCAAAAAAGACAGGAAGATATACACGGGGTCATATAGATACACACACACACACACATAGAGGCACACAGTGCAAGATGGATATTTGCTGACACTAATGTTGTTGCTGGATTGTTGTCTGATCTTTAATTGGATTGACACTGGATTGATGTGCAATTTGTGTTTGTGGCTGCAACTGAGCAATCACTTAGATCATTATTCTGTTTTAAAAATTTGCCGTTTTCAAATAGCTTTTAAGGGATTCATTAGCTAATGTGTTTTTTTAGTTTTTGTCTGTTGGTGTTAATATATTGTGTTTTTCAGTGTTTTGTCTTTTGTGCAGAACTTCGTAACTGTTAGATATCTTGACATATCCCAATCTTAACTCTGTGATACCGATATGTTTCACTCTCTGAGATCACATGGATGATCTTTTCAGAGTGCTAGTTAAGACTTTCAGTGGACGTGTTGCAGACATGCAGTCGCCACACTGCAGTTTCTCAACAAAGCTGATCAATGTGGCCTGCCTACAACTAGAGCTCTGACGACAAAGATGCTTCCGTTTATGGAGGAGACGCATTGCTACGTTGTGTGTCTGTGTGTGTGTGTGTGTGTGCGCGCTAATGACTGACCTGGGGACGGTCATTAAAGTTGAATGATGATAATAGCGACAGAGCAAATAACCTATGTCAGTATCAACGAGGTCACTGAAAATCTCATACGGCTCACACAGGCTAAGCCCTGCAGGCTGATCATTGTAACATGAATCAAAAAAACGGTTTATTTTGAGCTGTTCTATTTTAGCTAATTCATTACGTGTTCTAAAAACGTCATGAGAAGCCAAGAAATGCATCGTTTTTACCTCATCAAACCTGTCGAAGGAGGCGCCTTCCTGCATGAACTCAGGCAGGTGCTTCTGCCAGTTGAACTCGTAGGACTTCGTCATGGCTGCTCACAAACCTGAGAGACGAAAGGCGAGAGAAATGGATAGAGACAAAGACAAAGAGAGTCAGACCAATAAGAATTAATTAAAAAATATATATGTAAATGTCCCTTAGAGGTGTCAAGGACAGAAACATAACACACAAACACTATCTTCCTCCCTCTTGTAGTCACAAAGAGATGCTGAATTCAGCGGGCACAGACACTGTACCTGGCCCTCCAGGGGTTCATCCAAAAATATCTTTTGCTGACAAGTAGAACTGCATGATAAACTAATTACCAACCAACAACAAGTTCTGATATGCAGGATTTGGGGGCTATTTTGAGTTAAACACTTAAGTGGAGTTTAATGACTGACATCTGCATAAACAGAGACGTGATTATCTCATGCACAAGGTAAGAAAGCATTGATATCCTTCTTGGGCAGTTCACGGTTACACTTGTCTCACTGAGGATTTCTCTTAAGTCATTTCTTTTTGTCTTGGATAACCTGATGAAAGAAGCCGAGTCTGACTGTCTGATGCCTGGGGTTTCTTCCTCACAGAGTCCTGTAGTATTGTACTCACAGATGTCTGACATGGACTTACTTCTACTTCTAGTCTGGTGTTTCCAGTCCTGAAGAAATAACCTCTCCAGACGTTCTCTCAGCACAGAGATGTGGGCTTTTACATTAGAGAGTCATTTTAAACAAAGTCACGACCTATTAAGTGCTGAGATAAAGGGTAAGCTGTGGACTGCTGCACAATGACATTGATGGAAATCTCCTAAAGTAGAAACAAATCAATCACCGCAGTCATAAAATCTAATTTTTCTTGGCCCCTAATCGCACTCGTTTGATTATGCAGCTACTGGCAAACTGACAGCAGATGTTTTAACAAACGCATCTCAGCACAACCCTTCTTCACAACCTCTCTAAACATGTACCTTATTCAGCCTCAAAGGATTTCGGGGTAACGTTTTAACCGACAAGACAGTCGTTTCTCGGTTGTTGAGTTGCAACCAACGGTTTGAATAAATAGATTTCTTTTTCTATTTACGCTTGCAGGAATACAAACTGCAGAAACTCGAACTGCCAAATTGCAGAGCCAAGCAATTCCAGGAATATTTTAAAGTGTTTCAAAATGTTTATCTTGGGCTTGCTCCTGACTAGTAAAATTTTATCAACGTGATGTGCAGTAATACATCTACATAGTTATAATGGAAACAATTCACTGTGGAAGATGCAAAGACACCAGCAGCAAAACTGTCATTTGTACAGCATAAGAAGTGAAGTTCAAATCGTCACAGGATAACCCCTGGGTGAAAATGAAGGACACAGGTTAAGCGTAACTTGCAGTTTAAGAGTATCTGAGAGTGGAATTTTCCATTAAGTCTACTTTTATCTCGCACTTGGCCTCAAACAGTGTGGATGTGCGCCGTACTCCACTTGAAACTCGAAAAGCAAGTGAGCCTTGATTCATGTGACACACCTGCACGTGCAGCATCACGTAAGACATCGGGCTCAGGGAGGGGAGGGGGTCCTAACAGGAATACTGTAATATTGTTGATGACACCACCCAAATATAGGCTCCATTTACGTCAGCCTCAAATGTGTCAGGCAAAACTGAGAGGGAGATGCGCACTTGAGAACGTGACACACTATGTATAGTCTAAGAGCTCAGCTGATATTAAGTCATTATGGGAATACGCTGAGGTGTGATTCACTTTTGATATGGAGGGATTTCAGTCTATAGGGCTGAGATTCCTACATGATAATAACAGACAGAACACATACATTGTAAAAATCACATATAATATATAATCACAACAATTATATACTTTTCAGTTCCCAAGGCTGTAATTTAGTCTCTATATATATTCCAAACGAGTAGCGAAGGAGAAATGTTATTGGTGAAAATCTCCGCCTGCATGAGTGCGTGTGTGTGTGTGTCTGTGTGTGTGTGTCTGTGTGTCTGTGAGTGCACCATGCCATTAATCAGTGCAGAGAGTCCCACATTTCATGCAAACACCCGTCCTCCTTCCAGGGATAAAACTGGGGGAACCTGAATGTTGATGGGTGAGATGAGAAAGCTGAAGGTAGAGGTGGGGTAATACAGAAAGGCAAAGACACAGGCCTAGAAAGAGAGTGAGTGTTAGAGAAAAAGAAATAAAGGCACAGCGGGAAAATGAATGGACAGATGAGAAAGACACGGGAGAGAATATGGGAGAAAAAAAAAAGTGGTGAACTGCGAGATATGAAATCAGGGAGGGGTATGGATAGGTGAGAGACAGAAAACGATAGATGGGGAGATGAGAGACGGGGAGAGTGCAGCATGAGAAGCACAGAGAGATGAAACAGAGCAGTGGTGGGCAGGGTGAGATGGACGAGTGAAACAGCTGTGTGTGACAGAGGCTGGCTGGAGAGGCTGGGGCGACAGGGTGGTGAGTACAGCGGGAGGTGTGTGTGTGTGTGTGTGTGTGTGTGTGTGTGTGTGTGTGTGGGGTGGGGTGGGGGGACACGTCTGCTTTTGATGTGCTGAACACAGATCAGACACAACATCAACAGAGGCTACAGAAAACTACAGGCTGGGTGGGCTGCAGTCCGCCCCCGGAATGACAAATGCAGATGAGGGAAGGCTTTTGAGATGTCTGTAGGCTGTCATTATGAAAATACAGAGCGCTTAAGGAAGGCCACGCAATTATACAGCAGCTAATAAGAGCTAATCTCACCCCCATGTGCAGGATCATTAAAAGATACAATTACTCTCGGTGCAGAGGCTGGACCTGCCAGAAAATGAGAAGACTGCTCCTTTTATTTGCTTGGCTTTTTGGGTCCTGACCCTGCTACACGTCACGGCGCTGCAGGAGACGCGAAAGCCGGGCCAGGTCAGTGCACCCAGGGATGTACGGGGAAAAAAATTAATAAATAAAAAAAAAAGGAGCCAACTTCATCAAACCCAGCCCTCAACCATCTGTGGTGTCCTACCAGGGGACCGTAACACAGACACACACATCCTGTCAGGGGAATGAAAACACAGATGCACACTTCCTGTGGAGATTAAGAACCGAAGCCAGGCAGGGCGCCAACAACAAAACCCACAGAGAGGAGGCTAGTGTAAATAGGCTGCGCCACGTCTAGATTATTAATACAAATCTGAAGGAAATGTTATATATATTCCTAAATCGGATTCAAAATGCTTCAGATAGGATAAATTGCACATCTAATTTGGACTAATTGGGTTGTGCGGTCCTGTCTGATGTTAGCCTAGATCTTGCCACTCTCAACAGTATGCATTAGATAACATGCTCCTCAGCGGGATGAAATCTGTCCAATAGCAGTGCGGCACGCCGAGGTTCTGTAAGGCCATGCCAGCGCCCACACCGGGGCCTCCAGGCTCCTGGACGTGTGGGTGCGCACGTGAGGAGCCGAGGGAGGGAAGCTGAAGGAAGCGAGCGAGGTCCGAGCCCCCTGTCCAACCCCTGACAATGAGATAATTACGATAGATAGGAGCCCCGTGAGGCGCGCTGTTCCCAGCCTCCTCATCTAAAATGGCAGCTAGGGTAACACCCAGCGGTCCCACACCTCATAAACTAAAATTAGGCTACAGCTACATCAGTCAGCCAGTGGTGGAAGGGTTGACTGGGGACACACTCAAATGGACACGAGTGCACAACACACACAGCGAGGCACATCTGATGTAGCTGGCACAATAACCAGAGCGCTCCTTTACTTAATACCTGTTGTGGATCATGCATTAAAGGTCTCACCGACATTAAAAACAACGCATTTCGCAGCTCTGCCTATCCAAGCTAAGCCAGATGAAAATTGAGGGAGAAAACAGGCCTTTTTAGTCAGGCTCGCTTTCATGCTTCATTTGATCTTACAGCACAAACCATCACCTGATGTTTTTGGTGTTTTCATGCATTCATTTCCATCTAAAAATCCATCTGAGCTAACCACTGGATAATACTCAGCTGTGGGAAATGAGGATCCCTGAAGGCTTTTAAAACTATTACATCCGTCAAAAATTTCATTTTCACATAAACCAAATGAGAGCTAACTCAGAGTCTTAGAAACCTAATTTAGTATTTATCGGCTACTATATGGTACCACATTATCATTAGAATACAACTTAGTCATACCATAAAATAAAATAAACAAAACAAAACAAAACAAAAAAATTTAGACTATATCCATTACTGCTTTTCCTCTTGCTCTGAATGTGGCCTTGACTGGGATGATAGCCAGAACACTACAGTATGTGTGTGCAATACTGTAAATGAATTATGCACTCAGAGTCACCAGTCTATCAGGTAAAAGGACGTACTGATTCGTAACAGCTGGAGCAGAACAGCTCAACAGCGTCTTACAGAAAATATTCAAATTCCAGTCCTCTCTCTGTCTTCTCCTTTTGTAGCCACAGAGGCAGGAAAAACATAGCTTTGTCAAATCTTATCTACAACAGCTGGTTGGGGTTAGAGTGTGAGATATATGTCACATATATATGATGGTCTTCATCATGCAGCTTGACAGTAATTGGTCAGGTGCTCGTTGTTTGACCATGTATGGCCTGACTCTAAAAAATCCTGAAGTTACACCATCTCAGTGTTCGACTTAGACTGGACCAAGAACTATGTCCTTTAGTGTAGTACATCCACTATATATTGTGTGTGTGTGTGCTCTCTAAACTGGTCTCAAATATTATACAACATAACCAGAGAACTATTTATGAAGCATGGCACTGAATATAAATTTAGTTTTTATGGGTTTTTTTTCTAATTTTTACAGCATTGGTTAGCTGATGCCCTTTCTACTTTTTCTTTGGGATTTAAAGGGGTATGTACTGTATGCAAAATTTGCTAAAAACAATTGGGGCTGTTACTGTGGGTTGAAAAACAAACCTCTACATGGAATTTGTAGGTGTTTCAAATGCAGCTGAGTGGTTGCACTGTTGTTCACATTTCCACAATGTTGTAAAATTAGTCAAGTGTGAATGAATGCGATTACACAGAGCGTGACGCTGTCAGCGGATTATTGAGATTGTCACCCTTGGCTATGATCTGATGATTCCATGCAACACTGACTGTAGAAACAAGTTTTTTCCTATCTGAAAAAAATTATCTTGATTGAACATGTCCACATGCACTTAAAAATAAGTTTTTTTAAAAACTTTGTTTATCATTGAAACATAACATAATGAATCAATGATAAATGTGCATGTAGTCTAATATGACTTTCGTATATTTTCTCTTACTTTAACTTGCATTCTAGGAACTCTAGGAGTGTCGAGAGAATAAAGTTTGTTTAAACACCAGCCAAGCTGTATATTATTATTATATAATACATTATACTCTGCACACACAGACACATAGCATCATAGTTTTCAGTGCTGACACATGGCTCTACTGCTCCACACCCATACTGCAGGGTTAACAAAACAAACAAAAAACAACTCACCAAAAAAACAAAAGAAAAAACCCCAAAACAATCAAACAGGAGCAACAAAGCATGTGAAGGCCAAACATGCTTCAACACTAATGTCTGGCATGATCACAGCATGATCTTTTTAATTTTTTTTATTATTAAGTCTGTTTTATCGCACATGTACATAAAGTTTAGTCATAATTCTGTCTCAAGGGTACATCCGGGTCCTTAATCCAAACTGTACATATGACAAAGTGTTATTGTGTCATCTGTTTGTTT
The DNA here is from genome assembly GCA_037176925.1 of Amniataba percoides. Lineage (NCBI taxonomy): Eukaryota > Metazoa > Chordata > Actinopteri > Centrarchiformes > Terapontidae > Amniataba > Amniataba percoides. The sequence continues at coordinate 14,137,218 of JBAJHX010000031.1, read as the reverse complement.
AGGATATTTGCCTTGTCTTGGGGCTGTGAGTGTGGATGTGAAGTCACGTAACACACCACTCCTTTCTACACAGAGAAGGACTAATGGACGATGAAAACAACATATAATGTCTACAGTAGATAGAGGTGCTTCTGTTAGCGAAGCATAGAAATACAGAGATGCAACTGAAAATACTAAATAAGCACTTTGCTTTTCCATTACACCCCGCTGGAAGGCACAGAAGGATACGGACAGTGATGATCCAAATTATCAACATTGATCATTTCCCACATATTACCCCTCTCTGCTGGCCTTGTTGGTCGAGACAAACAGGTCATTTACCTCAATAAACCAACTCAAATCCAACTGGGGCCAAGTCAGTTTAACAGTGTTTCTTTGGTGCTTGATAAGCCTTCAACAAATGTATGTTGAACACAAGTAGCAGCAAAAATCTGCTGGCAAAAAGCCCATTAAAGTTGAATATGAAGAGTGCAGGCATGCAAATAATTTCTGCATTTATGTTTTAGACTACATTTTCATTTTTCAACACAATATTCTGCCTAATAACTCTTTGTGCAGGCTAGCGTGGGCGTCAATAAAAGTATACTGTGAAAGAAAAGAAAGTTTCAGTTTGCTGGCTGCATGTAGTTTAGTTTACATGACTAATATGGTAGCATTTAAGTTTACAGCATAACATAATAATTCTTATTATATTCCTGTCTAGAATGAATGTTTTATCTAAAATATTACTTGCTTCATGACTCATTACTATCAAACAGCAATAAAACAATTACATTAATAATTGACAATGACAATTAAAATTGCATCTTAAGAATTAAAGATTAAAAAGCACTTTGGCAGACTGGAAAGAAAGCTGATGTACGTGGATGCTTCATATTCTGTTCGAGAAGAGAAATCGAGAGGAGATAGAGCGAGTGGAGAGAGCATAAAAACTAGATCAAGGAAGGAGGGAACACTTAATAGACTGAAGAAAAGAAGTTTAGGACACGTCTAGTTTGTTGATTAATCTCATGCATGAAATTATACCTGATGTGTGCACAAACACAGACATCTATGAGGTTGTTTTACGGAAACCTGGTCAATATGGTGGTCTATATTGTTTAATAAATGCTGGCCAATGCCACTTTCCTCATCAAAGTATGAACATCAAGCCTTGCACAATCATATCAGCAAGAAACGTCCATTGTACTACACCCTCACACGTTTGCACAACGCCTGCTACATGATACATGAATATCAAATTACAAAGCTCATGTCAAATTCTGAAATATTCCAACATGACATATCGCTAATGTGCTTCCGTGGATTCCTGGCAAGAAAACAAAGCCCCTAGTGTGTGCACACACAGTACACACCTGCAGGGCTCCTGCAGGGGAAAGCAAGGGTGCCAACAAAGAGGAGGACATGAGGAGAAACTAAGGGAAACGCAACTTCTGTACACAGCGCACTACAACGAACGTAGGTTGCTCTGCAGTGGCCATAATATACTGTACTGCACAACGGAGGCCAGACAAAGGAGTATTCCACTGCTAAAATGTTTTTTTTTTTATTTTACCTAAAATATTTGAGAAAAGACATTATATTGTAAGGCGCGGAGACCCAGAAAATCTTCTGCTCAAAAGATGGGGACAAAATAACTAGATATTATACAATATTTCAAACCAAACCAAAACAAACTACTGTCCTAAAAAGCACTTCATTGTTGAATTGACACCTTCCTGATGTTGTTTAAATAAAAATCTAATAAAAATGTCACAACAGTACGATTTATTGCAGGGCTTTAGCATTATATTGAACAGGTGCTTGTGATACTGTGGCAATAATACTGTGGCAATAATACTGTGGCGTGTTTCCAGTATTCACAGTGCAAAAGCAAGGTGGAAAACGTTACACACCTCAGGTCAACTGGTTTAGTTAAACAGTTGATGTTATGACCTCCGGCAAGACAACTATGTACCAGGATGCACAGAACAAAGAGGAGGACACACGCATGCACAGTATCCTGGAAGCAGACTCCAACAGGTTGCCCTTCTGAGGTGACATTGATTCAAGATCGTAGACAGACTGCAACACTGCACTTTGTTCAATTGCATTACCATAAATTAGGTTAAACTCTGCCCTATCAGAGAGAATCCAGTTAGCAGAAGGGCTCATGTTTGCCCGTGCTTGGCTGCACACATCAATCGCACAGCACTCATGCTATGAGATGCAGAGCAACACCATAAAAATTAGTACTGTTTACACTGAATACAAGTAGCCGTTAATTCAATGAGAGCCTGTAGCAGGAAGACAGTGCTTTTATAGCACCAAGAAGACCTCTGTTCTCTGAGCAAACAGCACATATGGTGGTGAAATCAATGTTACTATCGCCTGCATCTGTTTTTACTATTTATTTTGTCATTAAAAAACAGCAGGGTGCTGTGAGAGGGGACAGTGATTGTTAAGCAAACATGTACTTAACTCAGCGAGGACAGAGATCCTGTGTGCGTGTGTGGGACCTGCATGAGATCTAATTCAACTGGCTTTCACGCCTCCTCGGTTCGAGTGAAGCCTATAACGCGGTGTGCCAACTTGTGGGCTACATGTTACTACACAAAACCTGGCGTGCAGGGAACAATTTCTGAACAATTTGAGCGAGGAGAGCTGCGGGACTGAGGGAAGTGTGAGTAGAGGAGCGAGTGGAAAAGCTGAATGGAGAGACCAACCACTAATCACTACTGAAATTCCCCTTTCGCTCATTTCAATTGATCCACATTTGGGCTCCACTCCGCTCGCTGACTGTTGAGTGTCAGCTGAGGTTTCTGTGACCCCCTCCAGCAGTGTGTGTGACTCTGTGTGTGTGTATCTGTGTGTGTTAGCCAATGTCCAGGTAGGGCTGTGATAAAAACAGGACATTCAAATACACTTTTTCCTTCCTTAAACTACTAAGAAAACAAGCGGACCCAAACCCAAACGGAGGCTGCCTTTAGTTGTTACATCCACCTTATAGACTTCAACAAAAGCCGAAGTGGACTGCACACAAACCTATTACTCACAGCACTTTTCATGTTTATTGTAAATTAACTTTGGAGAGACTTCCTCAAAATGAAGGTCTGCTGCCTGAAGTGTTTTTTTGTGTCACTGGGTGCATGGCAGCTCCCAGGTGCATGAATGTGTCGTACTGAGAAAACACACACTCTATATCATCACACAGATTATTATGGGAAAATGTGCAACATCAGTTATAATTTAGTTATAGTAGAGTAGCTAATTGGAAAAAAAGACAATTCTGATTTAATTTTCTACAAAAATAATGACCGTAATCCTATTTACTGTATGTGACATGAGTTTCTTCTCTGGAAAAAAAGCTTGAAAAAGTTTGAATCTTGTCTTTAGTTTTATTCGCAAATATTTGAACATCACTTTTTAAAATGGGTCACCTGCCAAGCAAGTTTATTATGACATTGAAAGGGGAAATTGCTGTGCAGACTTAAAATATAAAGTAGTTAATAGAAACAAGACAAACTTTCTAATGTCACTTGGCTGATATTTGCTTTCCTTTTATTGTAATGCAAAAATCTGTAATCACCACTTGTTCCTGTGGGATCCTAGAGTTTTATACTGTTGAAGGGAAGAATGTCTTTTTCCGAGTTGAATGACCCTCTTCTACCCTCTTCTTTGCCTTTTATAGTTGAGGATCACCCTGCTCACTCATGCTCCTCGCTCCCGGGTTACGGAATTAACTTGAGCTTGGGATGAAAACTGGCTCTCTCGCAGTCACACATGGTGACCACAGTGCCCAGCTGTGGTTGGACAGAACATATGTGTGCGCGCACACACACACACACACACACACACACACACACACACACACACACACACACACACACACACACACACACA
>JBAJHX010000031.1:14117382-14129982 GCA_037176925.1 Amniataba percoides | reverse complement strand
GCGCGCACGCACGCACGCACGCACACACACACGCGCACACACACACACACACACACACACACACACACACACACACAGACAGCCATAAAAACAGATCCACCAAGTCCCTTGATTCTAGTAAACAAGCCCTGTAATTGGCGATAACAGATAGCTGGGAATTAAACATCAGAGCCGGCTCGTGTTGTTGCCTTCCCGTGTACGTGCAAAAAGCTCTGGCCGAATTGTCTGCTTAATATTAAGATGTAATCTTGTTTTAAAATTAAGAAACTAAGCTTCTCTCCACATTTTGTGAGACACCATCATGAACACAGTGTTCTGTTAACAATCCAAGTGTGTCCCCACATTCAGATTCTGCACAACACAGCTTTCATTAAGAACTGAACCGGATCATCAACACGTGGCCTTGGAACAGAGATAGACCCTGTTAGCGCAATTATGCATGAATACAAAGCTGATTACTTCCCAATAGAATTATGTAGAAAAATATATGATCATGTCTTATTTCTTATTCTTACCTGTCCCAGTGGGTGAACAAAGACTCTTTCTTAACTACTGTGTTGTATCTAAAACTCACTGCAGAGTTACACTTTCTGTGATTAACTTTGTAACTTGGTTTTGTCCAAAACAGCACAAAAAATGTATAACTTAAACTGAACTGATTTGACATGTAACAGGCGTGAGGGTGCAGCAAAGCCAGCTGGCAGTGAGAATGGTTTTCTCTTGTTTGGCCATAATACAAAGTCGCAGAGACCAGAAAATGACTATTTGTAGCATAATTTGATCTGTCAAGCTGCTCTGGGATCATTCATTAAAATCATGTGAAATATTACCCTGGGTAGAGACAACTAACCTGATCTACCACATCACCACACTTGAACTTTTTTGTTAGTTTATTTAATGTATTACTCTTTTGTGTTTACTTGTCAAAATAATGACATCAAGTTTGTTTTTTACACTCAGGTATGTACATTGTATGTCTATCATATGTTGTAAAAACAGAGCCTCTCTACAGACATTTATTACCAATAAAACCATGGCGTGGTTTACAAAGGTGATGGCAAATTCTTTTTCATGCCAGGCAGTTATGTAAAGGATTGAAAACCACTAAAAGCTTCTGTTACTGTATATGTGGGAGGTGAACCTCAGGGTACTTACCAGGTGACGGACAGAGGGACAGAAAACTGAGGGGAGGGGAAACACTGGAGGATAGCACTGGACCACTCTAAAAAGAAATGAATAGAGACAGAAGGAAAGAGAGAGCGGAAAGAAAGTGAGGAAAAAAGAAAAAGGCAAAAAAAAAAAGTAAATTAGTAAAGTGTAATTTGCCGCTGACTTCATTATTCAGCTTCATCTCGAACACTTACAGTAATATTACAGATGCTTGAGATGCCTTCAGGGGAGACACTGACACACAAACACGTCCCAACACAAGGATACACACGCACGACACACACTGGGGTGTAATCATTCGTGCCCCCACCCTCCTCCCTGCGCTCCTCATCGTATTTGGCTTGTGTAGAATTTTAATCATTCCTCTGGCTTCTGCTTAATAAACTTTTAATAGGAAGATGCTTCCCTTAAGAAAGGCCGCCTTCGTCAGAGAGAGCGGTGGAAATGAGCTGGCAAATTAGACAAACGGCACCACCTCCGCATCTGCTCCGCTGTAGCTTTTGAGTGGTAGGTATGTCACCGAGGATGAGAGAGTCGACTAAAAGCTTAGAATGTAAATGTAAAGCTCCGATCAGGTCAAAGGGACAGACAGGCAGAGAGAAGGACGCGAACAAAAGCGTAGATGGAAAGGAGGATAATCCTCCACTTGGCAAGCCATCTTATATTCTTGTCTCGACACAAGACAAGAAAGATTCCTCGACATTTCCTCTGCTTAACCGTGACTGTGATACTGTGTGCGTCTCTCCTCACCTCATCGTCGCAGCTCCATCTTGCTTTGCCTAGTGAAGGACAGGAACTGTGGCCCTAATGGTTTCTTTATACAATCACTTTGCAAGATAAACTTTGCCAGAAAAGCGTGGACAGAGCAGGATAGATTTCAACAACTAAGTGAGGAAAAGCTGCTGTTCTGCAGATCGTATTTACATCTGGGATTATTCTAGTTTATTAATGTTGGTTTTTTTGTCCACTCAGTGAAAAAATGGATCCTGTGACTGGCCCTTTTGTTCCGTTTTGCAGAAGTTTTATCATGAAGCACATCTTTTGGGTACATTTGGAAGAGGATAATAATAATAATAATAATACATTTATGTCAGGCTTTCTGTATTTTAGGGCATTGTGGACACAAATACATTTGATCAACCAGTTTTGCCAGCAAGTATTTTGCAATACTGCTTGCTAAAGATGTTGTCCAGAAAATATTTTCTACTCATTTCCATCGTTTGGTCATTTACCATTGTTTGGTCATTTACACAAGCTAGTAGTGTAAATGGTGTATTGAAGCTAAGTGGTGAACTGAAATTATGACCCTAGTGTAACACAAAAGAGGAGTTCTTGATTATTAATCAGGTGACGCAGACTAGCTAAATGAGCAGGGTTGTGAATTAAACAGCTCTATATGTCCCCAATGTAAGCAGCCTGGTTAAAACAAAATCTTATCTAGATTTAGGTATGCAGAATTTACTGGCTACACTACTCACAGTAATCTAATAATATGAGCATACAGTATTTTGATGGTAACCACTTCCATCCCCATGTGAGATTGCAATTGGTCGAATGGGCAGTTCTTGGGCTCTCTTTGAAGGCGTGAATAGAGATGGAGTGTGTAATCATCTAACAATGGTGAAAATTGAACAAGCCATGCCTCTCAGCCACCGTGAATCATTAATATGAAGGGCAGCAAGGAACCTCATTAAGTTGTATACAAGGAATATTTATTACGCATTTAGCGGCGTAAAACCACATTTGAAAAGGCCCCAAAGGCTCTATTTTGGAATATAATACACTGCTAAAAGATAACGGGCTTTCCCAATAAATGATTTGCAGGTATTACACGAGAAATCAATTTGTAATCAGGATAAGTTTCTTCTATTCTCCATATTGACCTCTCTCCATCTGTTCTGTCTTTAGAGTTATCTACCTTTTCTCTCTCTCTTTCTCTCCCTCCATTTGTCTCTCTCTCTCCTCTCCACGTGGCTGAGCTTCTCCCACAGTGGCAGCTTATGTGGATCAAATATTCTACATGTCAAGTGGTCTCACTGGCCGAGAGCTGTTCACAGGCCTCTTCAGCCAGGGGAGAGGATCAGTGGGTGCGCTGTGCACCAAAAAAGGGAAGCTGTGTCATGTATGAGGAGACCAGTATTTATGTCCTGCTGCGAGTAGGATCCAGAGAGACAAATCAACAGCCATGATAGATAGATAATAGAAATATTCCTTTCCCTTGTATAAAACAAATTAAACTGAAAATTTAGATACAAAGATGTGTGCGTCACTGACTGAGGTTCATATGGTCTTAAATGCTCTAAAATAAGGTTAATGTGCTCCAGTTTCCGTTTCAGTTAAAAAGCCTTGTGGCTTAATTCTGGACAATGCAGCCTGTCCCAAGCCTTTTGATAAAGACAAAATAAAGTAGTGTGCTTCTACACACACAATCAGGGCTAATACTTTGATTTAAGGTGCTGATGTTTTTATCATAGTTTCAGAAAGCACAAAAATCCATCAAAAATAAGACTAAGCAGAATATGAGGCCACTGTTTGAAATGCTGCTGAGTGGAAAATACGGGTGTGAGCTGTGCTAGACTATTATTTCTATTCTTTTCATCTATCCTTTAAAAGAGAGTCTTGTTAACTTTCAACACAGAAGAACTACACTGGCAAACTAGAGTGATACCATGGAAACTCCCAGTAAGCACCACTACCTGTGTAGTCCATTGATGGATACACAAAATCAAACAAAGGATGGATGCACTTTGCAATCTGATAGGCTCTCTCCATCTACCCTTTCTGTGTGTGTGTGTATTTTTAGAGGGTGCTATTCCAAGTAACATCCAGCCGTGCAGTAATAATTCCTTTGATTAGGGCAACAGGTAAGAGGCTGGTAATCTCACCCCTGCCTGCCCGAGGATTTAAAGTGGTGTAAACAGTGGCAGCTTTACCATCATCACTCAAACAGTGACAGCTCTACAGGGGTAACACACAGGGGTGCTGATTAAAAGGACAGCACTGTTAAGACAGCCAACTGCACACACACACTCCCACAGGTATCACAAGATGGGATATGGCAGGGGAAGTGACATTATCCATGTTACCTGGAATAGCCTGATCTAAAAATAACCAAGCTCGCACAGACTTTTACACACAGGAAAAATATGGTTATAAAACAAGAGTATAGAATAGTGTTATCTAACAATAAACCTACATCTATGTCTTCATGTGCTATATAAAAATAAATCATGAATAAACTGGTAGGGTGACAGCCACATCAGTTATACGATGGTTTATATATAAAGAGAGTGACTGGGTGGATCAAGGACTAAAAGCATATGTCCCCGCCTCAGGAAGTCGACCCGACCGGTAGCCTGACACGCAGCTCTCTGTGGGACTCACTGTTGGCTGCTTTGCTGCCATGAACAGCACCTGTCAGGGTATTGAGAGAGTAACTCTCATGTCATTCCTGATGTCAGCTATCTTCGTCTTCTATATTGCTCTTTCAAGAGTCTGTGCAAAAGGGAACATCAAACGATGTTAATTCTCTGACCGATGGAGCGCTCTGAGAAAACCCCGCCCCCTGTTCATCATGCAGCTGCATCCCAGAGGGCGGCGGGGGTTTCTGAGAGGGTTGACGTCGGGTCACCAGATTGGAAAGTGCTGAAACAGTGAGATCCAAAGATTGGGAGGTTTATCAAGGTGCTGCATTTTCATTTTAAAAGGATGGTTGTGTCAGAATGATTGAACCACACGAATGAAGTTGGAGGGTTCACAGTGTAGCACAACTTAGTAAAGGTAAATACTAGAGACCGCCTTAGAGTTAGACGTGGAAATCGCTACCACTCTTGTGTCTATACTGAACACACCGGAGAAGGTTAATTTAACCTAGAAAAAGTTGGCACTGTGCAAAAATAACTACACTACAAATACATCTGTCTGCCAGCACCACTAAGGCTCACTAATTAACATGTTTTTTGATCAGCACACAAATCATAAAAATAACACTCTGTTGTTTAACGCTGGGTTATGAAATGCCTTCTTGTCACTGTGACGTTCCACAATCAGCTCATATTTAGTGTATATGATGTCTTATCAAATACTCTACAAAAAATTGCTAAAGCAGATTTAGGAAATATCAAACAAATTGTTAAAAAAAAAAACATTTTTTACTGTTACAATTATGTGATATTTTGTATGTCCACATCGTTGCTCCGCTGAAGGCTCATCAGCTTGCTTTCTAATCCCCTTTGTTTACTTTAACAAAAAGGCATGGGTGAAATAAATAAACATATTGCAGGACACTTCTTTAGACACATATTACATAATCTGCAGCTGTTCCCATTATCTGCAGTGAACTTCTAACATTTCTGAAAGGTCTACCAAAATTCACAAAAACACAATATTGGCTGGAGAGGGTTCATTTGAGGTTTTCTAGGTAGTATTTTACTTTTATGATGATAACTGTATTTTCTGTATCATCTGTAACCATGCGAAATGTGCCTTGTGAAAAAAAACCCCCAGAAGAATAACCTTTTAAATGCCTGTGGATTTCTCATTTTTCTTTTTATCATGTCTAAATATCTTACAAGCAAGTGGCTCCAATAAAACTCCTGACTTATTTATTTCAACCTATGTTGAATATAAATACTTCAAAAAAGGCCAACCAAAAGACCAGCGCTGGCCTGAATGAAATGACAGACTTGAGACAACGCTGTGTCTTCCTGTCTTCTCAGTAAAACGTGGGCAAAATTGATAAGAGGAGGTAAAGACAAAAGGAGAGGCATTCAGCGAGAAGCAGAGAACGACAGAGATGGAGAGAGGCAGTCAGACAAAGAGAGAGAGACGCACAACAAACATTTCACATACACTTTGACTTTTCAATTTTTCTCTTCCCTGTGATGCCGTCAGGAGCCAGCTCCCTGAGGGCCAACGAGAGGGAGGCAGCCAGAGAGAGAGTAAATCCAGGCAGAGAGGAAAGGTGAGAGAGAGAATTTTTCTACTGAGTGAGTCAGACAGAGAGAGTACAGAGAGAACGTCACTTCTCTCGCCTTGGATAATGATGGATGGCTGTCTTTGACAAGGACACAATTAGGTCTGGCTCTCTATGCGCACACACACACACACCAGGAGAGCACTTCTCCACTTCAACCAATGCGCTGGCTAATTAGCAGATTACATTAGCAGTGATGGATTCCAGGATCCAGAGGCACTGTCAAAGGGACATGTTCCTTACAATCAATGATAGGAGACCATTCAAGCATTTTGTGTGTTACTTTAGCCCTTTTTTGACACGTAACGTGTAAAATCCATGTGTACAAGTAATTCCATTTTGGCTTCAAAACTAAGACGCCACATAATTATTCCATTACGACTTTACTCAAAGAGGACATGATCATTACAGATGCAGCTGTAATTCACACGAGGTATCTGGCATCTGGTACGAGAGGGAGCGTTTCCCTGCTTGAGAACAGCGGTGAGAGGGAAAATAATGACACAGAGAACGAACATTTTTCACAGTGATGTAATTCATATTCTCTTGTGTGCTTTATAGGGTTTATGATGGGAAATTTTTAAGTGTTTCAATGTATTTACATTCTATTATTAGCTCTCTATACAGGATATTAGTTTTCACTGTTAGTGAACGAGTCCACCATTCCCGTGCTGAATTCAAATGACCTAACTACGCACTAGAGATTCACAGGAAACGAGGCATGCATGTAATCTATTTCTTCGATATCAGCCTCACTGTTGACTGTTCACTTGCATCGGGGCTGTATTGAGTTTCTGCTAATGCAAACCCAACATTTTCTACTGCCTCTGCCTGACATCGAAAGCATTCAACTGGCAAAACATTGGACGGCATTTGTCTATTGAAGAAACCTGCTTCCGTTGTACGCCGCATGATATCAGATCGCAATGCAATTCTTATTGATCAACATTGTTATGAAAACAACATCAGTTTGTTTGACTGCACTGCAAGTGGACACAGCAGATTCTCTTCTTTTGTATTTCTGATAAAGAAGCCACACAATGAGCTCCCCCACAAATTCTGGCACTTGTAGTGTCAAACTACACCTGCTGTTGCCCCACTAACCACAGTAAAGTGTTTCACTGGATATTCATCTACATCTTGAGAAAAGTTTCAAATTTAGAGACAGGGACATTAGGTCCTCCGAGTTTTCAGTGAAACAAAAACAATATAAAACACATTTTTATGGGCTGCTGTGATCTGAGGATTAACTTTGTAAGACTGCCCTCTTATTCAAACTTGAAACTGACAGTGATATTTAAAATTGACGATATCAACATAATGAAGTGCGCGACTAAAAAGGGGCTCATAATTCAAGGCCTTGGATAAAAACAAAATTAATTCCAGTGTGTTGTACAACACCAATGTTTGTCATACAATCTTTCTTCTCATTGTTGATTCAAAATTTGGCAACTTCTAGGACGGATCTCCATCGGCGGGGACTGCATAAACAAAATGACTGAGTCAGTTTTAAGTGAGCCAAGAAAGCCAACAAACTTTGTTGTGAAATGAGCAATGAACACACACAGCAACTGTTGTGTTTGGTGACATGCCACTTCACACCTCTCATTCATACTTATTACAGGCCATGTTTACTTCACTGCTTTCTAGGAGACCTGAGCCACTAATGGAGCACGGATACAAAGCACGTTGAAGCTGCTAGAGAAGAATTTCACTGAGTAATTGCTATCAGGATGAAGCAAGTGCAGCCTGAAAAAAACTGTATATATATAATATGTGATATAGACAATAATTTCCTGTTCTTCCTCTTGTGGTATAATTGTGTCATTTAGGGGAAAAAAATATTCTACCAGCGTTGGCCAAAGTAAGATTTACGACACTCCTCTGATGATGTGCTTTCATTGTGACACTTTTCTAAACTTTACATTACTTCCACAGTTTGTTATGATAGCCATCTAACAGATTCATGTGCTAAGCCCTGAGGTTTGTTTAAATGACATGCGAGAAGTGTTTGATGAAAAATGGCCGGGGGCCTTTGACAAATATCTGGCACCGGTCGGAAATCCATGTGAGGGAACTGTTGTTTCTGTTCTACTGTGTGTTTATACTCCGCCTAAAATGTGTTTGTTTGCCTGAGTCTGAGAGTTCAGGGAGTCTTCTCTTTATTTTAGGAGTCATAAACCGCAGACAAAAACCCCATCAAAATCCACTTTGTCTTTCTATATATATATATAAAACAAATAAAGACATAAATTAGGCCCACATTAAATACTTCACGCTGTTCCACTCAGGCATATCTGCATGAAAGCAGGAATTCCCTCACAGCCATTGCATTATGCAATAATAAAATAAAGGCAATTGTGCCACGCTCTGCATTCTGCATTTTAACTTAGCTGAGCAGGATAAATGATAAGCTCAGCTGCTAAATGTTACATAATTGCTTGGACTTGTTATCTCATACAGTAGTGGGCTGATTAAAGATGCTCTTTTGGCACATAGCATACACACACACATACACAAATAACATCCCCTTCTCTCTCTCGCTCTCTCTCTCTCTCCTTTCCCAGACAGAAAAGAACAGTGCGGTAGAAAGAGGAAGAAGCAACATTCCTGCTGTTTATCTAGTCATCTGATCGGGCCAGCAAGTCATGTGTTGGAGCCGTGTCAGAGGCTCAGCAGCATGCTTTAGGCTAACACCAGCCTAATGTACTCTGCTATGTTATGCTCAGCTTATTCTCCCACAGTGCTTCTCTATCCTAATGTGAGTGAGCTTCGTCTCCTCTGAAACACGCATACATACATGCTGCAGGTCTTGTAGAGAACACCGTATTTGACACATTTGTAGCTTACTGGTTTTTGTACTAGTTTTTTTTTATATAAATATGCATCTGAAAACTAGCACTGTTCTTCTCCTTTTTTTCTCTGCACAACAAAGCCTTTTTTGTAGGAAACCACGACGTGAACAACATTTCAGATTGTATCTCTGATAATCAAAAGGACTGGTCTGATGTGGCTTGGTCTTTTTGTGTCACACACAAGAGAATCCATACACACCAAAAATAAACAACACACAAAAATCAATCCATAGTTTAATGTTTCTAAAAGTTCCTTAATACCCCCACTCAAATATTGACAGTGTGACAAATGTATTCATTATTTTGCTGACTTCAATGATCCTCGTCAGTGTATAGTAAAGCCCTATTCTCTCTATTATTGGGCTGGTTGGGTAATAATAGCTATCCAGGAGAGGATGGTACAAAATCAAGTTTTGCATTCTGGAGCGAAGGTCGACAGTTTAATTGGAAGTGCAAATTGCGTTCACATGTATCCCCAAAGTGGATTGAGCCATGGGTAAAGTGAATGTGCACACTGCGAGCGTGTGTAAATTAAAAAAAAAAAAAAAAGGAGATGAAGAGATGGAAGTAGGGAAAAAAATTCAAAGAGTGTAGGGGTGGGTAATAGCTCTCCTGTTCAGTTGCAATGTATTTTTAGAGCCACACACACAGCTACAGTTGTTATCATTCAAGTGTTGTGTTTTTACTCTTCTGAGCCTCTTTCACGCGGATCAGGGTGCTCCTGCTGCCTGCTACTGAATCAGCTAAGCTAATGCTGCCAATTTTTTGTTAAGAAAGAGTAAATATTGACTTGATGACGGCGGTTGGTGTGAGAGTGAGCGGCTCCCTCTCTTTCTGTCCGCTTTGCCTTTCGCTCTCTCATCATCGCACTCTCTGCCGCTGCTGGCTGAGAGTCTGCAGAGAATACCCCTGTCATTATATTCACCCTCCAGCCACACTTACCCTTGTAGTGAAGACGCGCTCTCTCATCACTGATCTCCCTCTTTCTTTAAGCAGCAAAACACTGTGCTCGCATATTAATCTACAACATCTGTAACAGCGCCGGTCGAGGCCAGGTTTTGATCACTTGTGTCGTATCTGAAGCAGAGGCCGATGGAATTGAGTTTATCAATGCAGAGAGAGCAGAGGGCGATGTTGGGATTTACTGAGCCTTTCAGCAGTGTCAAAGTGCGCAGGACTGAGTATCCATGATGACAAAGTGTTCCACATAGATGTTAGATTGTTTCTCAGTAAGCGCTCAACCCCAAATTAATATTGTTAATGTGGATTACGCAGACATAGACATTTAAAGTTAACTAGCCATATAATATTGTAATTACCTGACTAAATGGCCCAAACATTCACTCAGAAATGATGATTTAAAATCCTTCCTCTACTTCACTTTTTACTTTACCAAACAAGCTGCTTCAGCACATTTAGATGAGCATGAAATTGGTCTAGTTTTGTCATTTTAGAGGGGCCATTTGCTCTCAACTTTTGGATTACATTTAAAGATGTGGTTCCTTTGAAAGTGACACCTAGTCCATCTGGATGGAGCCTCAAGTGACAGTGAGTCACATCCATATTTCCAATGAATGTCAAGGTCTGAAAATGCAGCTGAGGGCACGGCAGCATTTCAGGGTGTTGGATCCACGCATGCTGGATCCAACATTTGCAGTTGGATTTTATTTAGGTGTTTTGACTCCGCTGCTGCTGACACTGCTGCTAACACAGGCGTAATTGATGCATGACTGCTGCTGCTGCGTATGAGTTTTTAATCATTTGGAAAGATCTGGTGGAGGTGCTTCATCAGAAATACCAATGAATCTAATGCCTCAATGAGATCAATGATTCTTTTGTCATAACACACAAAGAGGTGCTAGTTTACTCCAGAAATGCTCTATTAAATAAAATTTTAGGGAGGCATTATTTAGCTTTAGCTTATTGCTAAACCTATACTACTGCAAAAAAAAGGAGTCAAATTCCTTGTATGTGTACACATACCTGGACAATCAATCTTATTCTGATATAACAAATGAAATCTAACTGATATTGAGTGCATATTTACATTATTTTAGAATATTTCTATGACTTAATATGTTCTCACCAAATGCACAAGAAGCCACCTTGACATGAGAAAATGCATGTTCCCTACTGTGCCAAATACATGTAGACATAAAATGAACCATAACCACAAAACTGAAAAACATGCACTGTTGTCTGTTGTGAGACATTTTATCCCTCATTCAACACATATAAGTCAAATTAGTCACATTAGGACAAAATAGAAAAAACTGCCTGTGAGTGTTACAGTGCTTGCTTTCCTTTTCTACTGAATTGGTCTTAGGCTTGAGAACTGCTGGAGAATTTTGGGCCAAGCAATATTTTTTTTTTACAAATCCCAGCAAGCGGGGAGCCCCTGATCAAAGGCTTGGTCAGCACCAATGACCTGGTAATGTGAAAAGTCATATACACATGGTCAATATTTACAAACTGATGTGTGTTCTGAGTCCTGTGGTATGTGGGAATCACAGATTACAATGACGACCAAAAATAAGCAAAAATAAATATGTGTACAGTGAGAAGAGAAAGACATTGCACTAAAAATATGTTCAGGGGGATAAAGTCCGACAGCAAATTTAAGTTTCAAGCATAGAAAATGTCGGGGTTTTCTAAAAGAGCTGTTGAATTATCTATTTCTTCCCTCAGCACATAAATTATCACTGCAGAGTGCAGTGAATTTTAATATTAATACATACAGAATAGATCAGCTCCGGTTCTATCAAGGAAGCAGCCAGGAAATAACAAAGCTCTGACCTTTCAAAAGTCAGCAGTATATCCTCAGACATAAGGTGTATTAATGAATTAAGAGATTAAACCAAATGTGGAATCTGTCTATAAAGTATGAGATCCTTTATGTTCGGAAATAGTTTAGGACATTAAAGTCCATAATGCTTTTTTGCACTAATGCTTTCCTTGATATAGAAAATTTTAATGTTACTTTTAGTGCTTCTCTTAAACTGTTAAACTACATTTGTGTTACCCTCTGTCAATCAAAATCTATCATCTTTTGTTTTTTTTAAGACAAATATGGGTCCACCCCACCAGTATAGTAGTGGTATTTCTCCTATTCATCAGCCGGTGTCACATGCTTAAATGGTTACAGGGTATTTGCAACAAGGCAAATATAATTATGAAAATGTATAGCTCTCTGTTTCATAAAAGTAAAGCTTAAAGCATTGGTAAATTAATCAGGCCCTGCCAAAAGACAGCCTTCATGCTACACATCATTAATAAAGATTACATCATTAATACAGAACATATTATGGAGAGCAATCACCTCTCAGCCCCATTACAGTTTCAAGCTTGGCATGAGGGAGTGCACAGCAGCAGCAGCAGGAGCAGCAGCAGCAGCAGCAGCTACGCAACCTGCTTATCAATGAGTGATGTCTGGCTGTGGATCGGCGAACGCTGCACATCGGTCTTGTGTGAAAGATACAGTAAAAAAAAAAAAAAAAAAAAAAAAAAAAAAAAAAAAAAAAAAAGAAAAAAAAAAAAAACAAAAAAAACGTCTTTTGGGGAAAGAATTTCTTTCCTCTTTTCCCTCTCCTTTTTTGCCTT
>JBAJHX010000031.1:14101570-14117282 GCA_037176925.1 Amniataba percoides | reverse complement strand
CAGAAGGAGCAACAGCAGCAAAAACAACGACAAAACCTGCTTATCAAGGGGTGGTGTTTGGTTGTGGGTTGGGGAACGCTGCACATCGTTTTTGTGGGAAAGAGAAAGGAAAAAAAAAAAAAAAAAAAAAAAAAAAAAAAGAAAGAGCGAGAGGAAAAAAAACGGGGCTTCTTGCTTTCATCATTCAGTGCAAATCCAATAAAATGTCAAGTCGTTTCCCGCTCTCAACGCAACTTGTTTGCAATGTTGAACAGTTTGTAGAAAAACGCATCTGTATTCTCTGATGAGACCTTAGCGACAAAAGGCAAAATAAGAGTCAGATGGATATGTGCACTAAGCATTACATGGCAGGAAAATCCTTCCTTTGCGATGGCTCGAGTTTCTGTACATCCGGGAGCACATTAGATTATACGCTCAGATTACATAACTTGTTGTAGGTAGGCTTACGGGCAGGATGAGGCCATATGTTTCATACAAATTATGCATACACTTTAATCAATTACTTAATGCAGACTAAGTTATTAATAAACAATCATGAACCAGGTGCCTGTGGTATGCTAAATTCTGGGAACAAGGCCTTTTCATCAATTGCTAACAGATGGCATTAGCCATAAGTGCTGTTAGACAAAACCTCAAAAACTGGGACAGAATAAAAATAACACGAGAAGAAGCTATGTGTATTGCTGCAGTGACCACTGGCAGCGAACAGCCCCCCAAAAACTCACCAGTTCAGCATCAATAGTTCAGCGGGAGAAGCTCATGTCTTGGTCTGCAGAGACAAAAAAGGACATATGGTAAGAAGGGGAGAGAATTTCATCAATCACAGAGGACTGAATCTGGACTTATTTGGCTGAGGTCTAAAACCCTGCTATACAGTAGGAAGGGCAGGAGCTCAAGAGGAACCACACAGCGCAGCGAGTACATACCACATCCCGCTACTCCCCCGCCAAGGAAAACACGAAGTAAATCACAATATCGACAAACAACTTTGCAGCGGCTTTGGCTTGTCAGACTTCAACAATAAGGGCAGACGTGTCCGAGACTGTGATCCAACATGTTTTCGACATATTACCGCAACAGTAGGCCTGTCAAGTTGGCGCGTCGGGCTCGCTCGTCTGCCGGCCCATCAATCCATCTGGCTGTCTACACTTCCACATTCATAGATCTCTCTGTGAGGCCTTAAAAAACGTCCATGAGGGAGACTGACAGCTTTGTCAAGGCTGCTGCGAGAAGATACTGCACTGTGATGAAAAAAAACAAAAAAGAAAAGAAAAAGATAGCTGATAGCCCCATCAAAACAAAGGGATGGAACTGGAGACAGCCAAGCTAATCAAGACCAGACCCTCCTAATTATAAAAAGAAGCAGCGCAAAATAAATAAGAGAGGAAACGAGGGAGGGAGCACGCCTGCCTTCACAAAAGCAAAACAAGCAATCGAGATGTATAGTAAACGGGCAGGCGGAGGGATGGATTCCAACTTAAATCCCACTAGAATAAACCTCTAACCTTGGAGCAATTCAATAAGATGCTGGCAAGCACGCCGCTGCGAAAACATACAAACAGAGAAAAAGAAATTTTCTCACTTCATTGCCTTTTAGACCAAAGCCTACAGCTACAGTCAAGATCTTCATAGACATAAAAGCATGTGAAAAGATAATACTGGATGTGTTTGCCTTATACACAGTTCAGGGCCCCTAATATTGTATTGATGGCTGCAGCACTGGTCACATTTGCAAACTGCAATAAATTCTAGACTGTGGCATGTGTGTGCCAGGACTTTAAGAGATGCTGTTTAACTTTCCTACTTCCCAATTATTTGCAGTCTTTTCATCTGGTGGTTGAAATCTCGTTGTTCTGTTAGCCTCTGTGAGACTCAGATCAAAGACATTGTTACTCTGCCTGGCTGAATGCAAAGAGATATCGGGAAAAAAAAAATACTGCAATGCACCTTGAATCTTTCCAATTTTGAACAGTAAATTGGATCGCACCTCCACCGCCTGCATTGCACACTTACATGCAATACATTTTGAGCCAGCCACACTAGAATGATTTCATTCAGTTCAGAACAAAACGGCAACCAGGCTCAGCGGTGTGTGGTTGCATCTGTCTGAGCTGGCAAGTTTTGGCAAATTTCATTTCTTAAATCTAAATGGGTGTCAAAATTAGCCAAGCAAACCTTGAGAAGTGGAGCAATCGGCACTAGAACCAAAGTGACTTTAAATTTGAAATGTAATGCTGGTTGTTGTGCAGCATGATAATGAAACAGAGATCCTATTCACAAAAGGTGCAGTCAGTTTTGTTGAAGCAGCTAACAATAGCAGGTGATGATCACGATCACAGTGCAGTATTTGCAAAAAAAACAAAAAAAAACAACAACAAATAGGGATTACAATTAAAGCCCTAATCAGGCAGCCATCCTATTACCAATCAACTGCAGGATGGCACTGTATTGTGCAGCACCTCCTGAAAATAAGTGCAACAAAAGATATGACACTTTCAATGTCATCTGATCCCAAAAAAAGAATTTAATAAAAACACCTGTATACCCTCAGTTAGCCTTTAAGCTTCTTAGTCCACCGCTATTCATCAAAAATGCCTCACAGTCCAGGTTTAAGCCACAGGTAAGGGATTGTTATTGGGTGAGGGAGGGTAATGTTTGCTTCTGTAATCACCAGTGAAACGTTCATGCGGCAATGTCAATAAGCCCGAGCAGAATTAGTTTTTCTTTACATAAGACTTGCGATCTTTCATGGGCAGCAGAGGACACACTTTGGAGGAGGGTTGGGGAGGGAGGGGGGAGCAACCTCCTGCAATTTTACAACAGTAGACAATGACACATTCTGCGGTCCCTGACCAAAAGCCCTCTGAGATTAGATATGGTGGCCAAGCAACACTTGGAATAAACTATAATGCACCTGTGCTGCATTTTACAAGAAGGAAATAGGGCTCCTCAGCAAATATGTTTTATAATATACAGTTGAAAAAGAGTGGGCACAGCAAGTCAGTTTGAACAGCTGGAAAAGCAGATGCAACAAGTTTATCAAGACACAATCTACACCCATCATCATCATCATCATCAATTAACTTTAAAGACTGCTAAGCTGAACGAAACCCTGTACAAAATTAAACATTATGAGCTATTTGCACTGCAAATAAGCCTGCAGAGTTACCCACGGGTTATTCCTGAACAAATAACACTCTCTGCCTCCTGGGTGTGTGTGATAAAACAGGTTTTGAAAATAGAAACCTGAGGTCTGACTCCATGTCAAATTCAGCTATGCTGTCATTCGTGCTGGCATCAAAGGGAGCCACTTTATACATTTCCCCCCCTTCTGTGGAGACGGATGAGAAGTTCCAGACAGCAACCTGACATTCATTTAACCTAGAATCAATGCCAAGGCATCAACACTGAAATCTAATATTTGGCATTGTTTTCACTCATTCACTGGATCCACATGGACAAACCAAACACTATTATTTTTTTCTAAATATAACACCAACATTGACACTATTTTACCATCTTACTACTCACCAGTTAGAAACTGATACAACACTGAAGATCAGACTTAAACAAACGCAAAATAAACCCTTCTTTAGTCAGAAACTAGTGCTTTCTGGTTGCCCTGATGAGTCAATGACACCTTGCAGTCTGTGAGCATGGCAGCTGCAGGTCCCAAATCTACTGAGCTGCACATCCGACCAAACAGCAGCAGCAGGTCTTTGCATGCACCAAATGAGCATCATATTAACATTATCTGAAGGGTAAACGCGAATATTACGGTGCAGCGTGTACAAATATAGGGCATTAAAAAAAAGCCAGACTTTTATGGCCACTGTGCAGCGTGCCTGTCATCGGCCGGCTGCCTCCTTATCTGTCCCGCTACAGCAGCTAGCTCCACCGGCTAGCCTCCCAGCCTTTGGACACATCAATAACCACCACCATCCCCCTCCATCTCTCTCCCCACACACCCCCTATTTCAATTTAAGTTTCCGAGCCCCGGCTGCACCTCTGTCGTGTCCCATTTCCCCCGAAACACAAGCGTACCGAGCAAAGCTAAAGTGACAAATAGCTTTTTAAAAATAATTTTTTTTTAATGCGTCTGGCTAGCTAGCTAGCAAAAGGGGGCTCCAGCTGTGCGAGTGTGACAGAGAGAGGATGTCTGAATGAGGAGAGGGAGGGGATATGGAGTGAGAGCTGGCGATGGGAGTTGACATTAGTGATGAAAAAATTCAAATAAAATGAAATTTTTAATAAAAAGGGTCCTGCCTCGACAGCATCCGCCCGGTAACGACGCCGACATCTCTAACGGAGCAGTGAACTCTGAGCGAGAGGCTTTGTGTGTGTTTGGTTTCTCTTACGTGATTTCGGTGCTGCAGACGCGGGCGGGTTTAATCCGACGGCGGAGTAATAAAAACAAAAAATTAAAAAAAATAAAAGATGCTCTGCAGAGTCCCGGTGTCGGGGGGGGGGGGGGGGGTTGTCGCTCTCCGTGTGGCCGGCTGTGTGTGCGCTCTGTCCCGTCTCCCTCCGACTGTCTGCTCCGTCTCTCTGCCGCCGGAGTGTCCCGGTGCTCTTGTACCACTCGCCCTCCAGTGGAGAATGAGCGGCCCTGATGCGCTTTGATTAGAAACCCCTCTTCAGCTGAGCACTGCCTCTCTCCTCCACCTTTACACTCTCACACCACCTCCCCCCTCTGAACTAGTGTGTGTGTTTGTTTTTTTATATGTGTGTGAATGAGTGTGCCACTGGTTGACGGGAGTGAGTCATCCAGCAGAACCACATCCAGCTCCTCCCTGATTTTCTAACAGCTGACTACTGTGGCCGCCATGCGTCGATAAAGACAAACACTGCCTCCCCCTCCTCCTCCTCCCCTCCTCCATTTGTAAAGTCACTGTAAAGCTCATCTCCCATCCTGTGTGTCTCAGTCACCTCGCTGCACTTTATTGTGTTTCTATTCATGTAATAGTAGTTATGATGTGGCAGAGGATTTTTTTTTTTGCTCTGTGGGCTGATATGAATCTTTATGATATTAATGCATCATCATAATTTTCTTAGGATGACTCAAAATGAAGTCAGATCTAACTTTTTTTTCTAGCCAATGATCCATACTGTATTTTACACTTTTTATTCATTGCAGTGTAACTTTTGCTGCAATTGATGTTGGAGAAAATCAGCAACAGGGTGGACACATTAAATATGCAGTTGTAAAATAGGTAATAATGGCTTTTTCTTGCTTCTCTACCTAAAGGGTTGTTCCAGCAATTTATTGTACAAAGTTGTGATCTCGAAATATTCTGACTTTTGGTCCCGAGTATGGCTCAAGCTCCAGAAACACTGGATCCTACAAGTCCCATGATGCAATTCAACAGCATGTCAGGTGGTTCAACCTGAACCACTTGTTCTGTGATTAAAATAAATAAGTAAATAAATAAAATGCAGCACCAACATAGAATAACCCTGTTGGCATCATCAGAGGAAACCAAGTGGTACCTCCAACGACAGATAAACTGATCACCTTAAATACTGTGACTGTGCCCCTTTAAAAGTCGGCCACTGTGTCCTATGCCATAGTAAACAAAAGTGGACTAACCTTGCTGTAATGCAATGTAAGGAAAACCCCTCTAATACAGTGCATGCTCTTGCAATTCGGTGCTTATTAAGACTTGTCTTAAAAAGAAAGAGGACAAACGAGGTCTTCCAAAACAAGGGCACTGTGCTTTCTCCTCATCACACTTAGAGAGAACATTTTATGTGTTGGGACATGGGAAAATGTTAGAATTACATCAGAATAGATTGTGGTACAATTTAATGTCAGCATTACTTTAACCGGATTATATTTACATTAGGAAATGTCAAGAAAGGTGGAGAGGGCCAGGATTACATTTAAAGCCAAGGACTAAAAGTAGTCGTGCTATAGCATGTCATGTTGGTGTCTGTGTGTTTCTGTGTCTATCTATGTGTGTGTGTGTGTGTCTGATTACTGTACCTTCCAAGCAGCGTCCTGTGGTCCTCTGCTCTTCTGCTGTCCTGGAGTGCCTCATTAAAGCCCAGTTACAAGACACCTCCTCCTCCTCCTCATACCCGCAGCAGATGGACAGACGCAGGGTGATAATATTCCTGGGAGTTTGGAAGGGCGTCACTGTTTATATAACCCAGAGAATCTTATTAAAAAGCCGCCCTCCTTCCGTCCTGAACTCGGGGTTAATTAGCTCACTTCCTAGTTGCCAGTATGCACGGAGGCCTCTGAATGGTCACAGTGGTTGTTATGGGCGACCAGGCCTGTCTTATCTCCTGTTGCCTGTTGGGATTCTGCTGAGGAGGCTGAGACTGAGAAGGACACAGTGTTTACGAAGTCTGGAAAAAAGCGCGCACACACACACACACACACACACACACACACACACACACACACACAGACACACACGCACACACACCCAGCGGCACACAGCTGAAAGATCACACTCTAAAAGCACATGGATGCAAGCTGCGAGGACACACGCACAGATGGCTACACACATAGCATGCTTGATTTTTTTTTTTTTGCACAGAGTACAACAGGTCACACTCACAGAAGGAGGAACACGCTTTGTTTGAAAATGTGAAAATGTGTTATCACTGGTCATGCTCAAAGCAAAATAGTGACAGCAGACGTACTCAGTGCATTATTCCACTCCAGTCTGATGCCTTTTTTTCATTTTTACATCAATATCAAGAGACTCATCTGGCTTTTTAGGCACAGTATATATAATACATACATGCGTTCATGCTGTATTCACATCTTACGTTATGACACAGGTGGTCTTGCATTGCACGACTAACATCCACACTATATTCGACCATAGTGAACCAATATCAGAGCACATTTGCATGACTCACACAGGAAGTGTTTCTTTAGAAATCAATACTAACAATTCATATACGTCAGTGCTGCTCAGTCTTCAGGTGATCATCAATGATTCAGTTGCGGAAGTGTTCGAATTTATGTTCCTCTTAGGGTTATGTCAAAGATACTGTTACCTAGGAGATGATAGGAAGTAGGTCATCAAGGCTTTCCCCCCACTTCCCCCTGCCCCTGAGTTTGACATACATACCATTCATATACGCTCACCTACATACATGCGGCACACTTGTGCCCAGTTGCCCCACAGATACTGCCAAACATACACACTCTCTATTTCTGCTTCATTGTGTCACATGTGGCCTGCTTTCTTGTAATGCGCCATTTTATCAACAAAAACACGTTTTTCAGTCGTTTCCATTTAACTGTTATTCGCTTTCTCCACCATCATTATACAGTCTTTGTTGTGCTACAAAGACTGTGGGTTAACATTGAAATGTCTGTTTCACATAAAATAATGAAGCACGACAAGACAATGACAAGTGACACATTTCAAGGCAAACAAAATGCAAACACAACCCACAATTAAGCAGTGGGTAGAGAAATGACGAGGCAATAGACCCACAGAGGAGCTGTGAAAATCTGATACAAAGGGGTGATGGAACAACTGAGAAAATAAAGACAACTTGTAAAAAAATATACGACATACACAGACACAAAAAAACCCCCACAATTTTAGGCTGATCAATGACAAATCAAAAGACACACAACTCCGCTCCAGCAAAGTACAATAATAGCCACATTTATTTTAATTACAGGCAAATTCCCTTTACACTATATGTTTTATCAACTTCATGTTTTATCCTTTATGTCATACATACATTTACATTTCCAGAGTGCATACACGTAGGTTGATGAGGAGGGGTGGGAACTGTTAAATAAAGTGGTTCAAGACATAAAAGAAGGATGTCTCAGATTTCTTATGAGACACATGTCAAATACTGCTCATCACAAGCATTACTCAGTAGTGGTACTGTACTTAAAAGTGCACACGGTCTATTCAATATCAGACAGCTTCATATAATATATTATAATGGCAATTTAAACAATGATGCATTTCACACATTCAACATCAAACAAGGCAAACCTATTCAAAGGCACAGGACTCTCACATCAATATCATCTTTTTAAAAAGTAGTTTGTACTTACATGTCAGGTAATCCTTCACTTTCAACTTTTTTTTTTTTTTTTTTTTTTTGGAGCTGAAATATGATTTGATATCAAATGACCCGTGAGTTAAATGGCACTGGACAGTTAGGAAGTCAAAAACACTTCCCTGTGGTCGCTGAATGGGCACAGTTTCGTGGTAAAAGAGGAAATAGTCCAGTTATTCGTTAGTTTGTGTTAACGTTGGTGTTTTTCCGGTTTGAACTGAGCGTTTGGGGTTTGTTTAAAATAACTGAACTATTCCGCACTTCAAACTACAGCTTCCAATTTTGGGTGAATATTGAAAATAATGCCAGAGGGCGGCATATTTCCTGTGGTCCCCGGGCATCTGCTCTGTGCACTGCACACAAAGTGAACCAACTAAGAGGAAAGCCACTTCTATGAAACTACAGCAGGACCCTCCTCTTCTGTTATATCCTGGTTTGACCATTTTAGTTCAAGGGAGCAGCGAGTACAATGTGCAGCCTGTTAACTTGAGCCAGCTACTGTTGGATCTAAGAAAAAAGGATGTGTTGTTACTTATTTTAGTCCCGTTCAGTGTACGCCACAGTGATGTATCGAGCCACACTGGGTCCACACTGTTTTGCAGGTTCAGTTGAAATGTTTCAGAGAAAATAGATTTACATTTAATAAACATCTCTGCTACAGAGCTACTGTAACATTTACAGTTGTTCAAATACATGCAGATACTGTACAGCACGCTTTCCTTTCACTTCCTCTCTTGGCAGAATTGCCCACAAACAACGCAAACTTGTTAAAAACTAGCCAAACAAAACCAAAAAAAGAAAAAAAAAAAGAAGAAAGAAAGACAGCACTGCATTATATTACCATGCGAAATATCATACAAACAAACAAAATAGTTAAAAAATGATGGGTTTTAAAACAAAGTAGCAGCAACACATAGGCTTAGTTCTGTGAGAACAAAATCGAGAACCAGCAAGCCACCAGTGCCTCTGGGTTAAAGTAAAAGAGTTACATAGTTACGTTGTGAGCCTTCAGTGCAAATACGTAAGGGTGAATCTAAATCTTATAAAGATGGAAGCTTTAAAGGCTGAATATGCAGTGGTTTCTTTACAGTACAAGTTGACTCCACTTAAATGACAATGTTCACTGTCAGTGAATTCAAAACCTTGGCACCACACACCTCACTGACCACCACTACTGTCGCTATCATGATAATAATAATAAAAAAAAGAATAAAAAGAAACTACTCTCTCTGTGCAATAGTTCAAGTAAGTTATTTCCTGCAAATAGTTAGTGCTTCGTAACACATCCTGTGGCCGTACCGAAAGAGACGACAACATAAAGTAACATATAAATACACAAAAAGTTACTATTTATATGAAACGGTTTTCCAGACAAGACTGCACTCGACGCAGAGAGAACCTCTACTCACCAATTCAGGCTCAGATTTGATCTAATCCTCCCATTGGTTAAAATTAGGACCAAAGTTGGGGCAGTCTCATCCTAGATCTGTGGTCATAAACACATCCACCCATCAGTGTCCCAGTGTGAAGGTTAAATCTCTAAAGGGGCGTGTCGTAGACTCGTTCCGATGAGCCCTCCTCCGTGTCGTCCTCCGACTGCGACGCCTTGTGGTTCAGCTTCTCCGTCGTCGAGGAGGCAACAAGGTTTCCGTGGACGCCATCGTCGCTAAGCTTGGCCTTGCTGCTGTCCTGAACAAACTCTTGGATCTCCACGGGGAGCCGGCGGAACTTGTCCTGGTACTCCTGATCCAGATCGCTCTGTAGCTGTGGAGGAGGAACATACGCATCAGCCGAGAAGCTCATGGCAAGAACATCAAATCAAAAAAAGGTTGTGGAAACTAAAAATAAGTCTTTCCACAGGTTCATAAGCTGTAGTACACCTGCTGTTCTCGTGAGCAAGACTTAGCCGTTATCCATTTCATTTTAGCCACTAAACAGAAGTGAATAGCAGTGGTGCTGAGAGGCAACCAAGTCGGAATGATCATCTTATTCATAATCATGTAACTTTTCCAGTGTACATAAATCCAACCAATTCAGTGTATGCTTTGGAAACAAGACTAAGTTTATCATTTTTTCAGTACTCTTTATACTTTATACTGTATACTGTATTTCTTTCCAAATTACAAAATGCAACAAATCTGTCCCTCATTAAATTAAAGTTGATTATTAAAACAATTCTAAATCCTGTAATATTCATATTTTCTTTTCCTGCATGCACTCCTCTTATTCACTGTCTTTCCCAGCAGTTTAACTTTGATTGAACATAGTCTGGTGGCAACAGTTGGTATTGAGTTGCATCTTCATGTGCAGGCGCGATACAAATAAATTGTGAATAAAGAGTTTGAAAACTTCAAGACTTCAAGAATTGAAAAAGTCTGCAAAATACATTAGCTTTTTTTCCCACTTGTATTTACACACAGTTTTGTTCTCCACCACCTCATGTGGGATGACTCTTTAGCTGATAAATACTTGACTTACGCTCACCAACTAATTACTAAGGTTTCTGCTTTCTGATCATGCATGTTTATCAGCGCTCTCTAACTTTTCTATTTTCATTTGTCATTGTCAAAAACACTAACGACAGCAGTATATTGATTTCCAGCCATTACAGGAACTCTGTTGTATCAAATCACTTACAATGGAGACTAAAATGAAAAGTAGGAGGCAAAGCAAGATGGCCTTGAACTGTGGCACTCAGCACTGAATAGGTACCTTGGTCCGCTGAGGTAGACCAAGATCTCCTCTGCATCCAAGCACTAAGACACTCCCTCCCCTCACAGAGAAACAGAAAGGAGAAGCTGTTTTCTCCCAGGCATAGACGCCCCCAATGATTACAGATGACAAGATTGTATTCATTTCATTGTGAGCCAATAATTGCTGTAATGCTGATTTCTCTGTTTAACTACCCGGCTGGCTCCCACGGGAGAGCAGTAATTAAAAGAAAAGCTGCTAAGACGAATGGTGTCAGGGACTCTCAGCTCAATACAGTCACGTCAGCATTATGAGGGATCGAAAATACCTGTGAGTCCTGAGAGGATTTTTCTGGGATCCATACTTTGTCTAAAAGGCTTCTGTTATTTGAGTACGAGCACATTTTAGACTCGCATCCAACTTCCAACTCAAAGTGAAAAAAAAACCCAACAATCCTATGAGACAGTGCATCATGGAAAAAGAATGATCCAAGATGAATTCATCTACATCCAGCCTGCGATTAATACAAACACAAATTTTTCAGGTGGCAGAGAGGCCCAGAATCATTCACGAAAAAAGAATATTCAAGAGTAAAGTAAGGAGAGGGGATAGTGTGAAGGTCAATGACTGCCATCCTGCCCTCTTGACTTTCCAATTTTCTGCCCTCTCCACTTCAGTTTATGAGATGGCACATCCATTTCATTTGAGAGTACTGCATAGGAAAATGAAAAAAAAAAGCCTGATTGCTACAGACTCCTTGCCTTCACAGCACTTTAATGCATTGCTATACTGAGAATTTGACGTCACAGGAATTAGAATATATGTATACATATCTGTATACATATACATACAGTTTGAGATGAGTATCCTCACAGTTTTTGAGTGCTAACCACAGTGTTTAAGCTGTGAAGAATCAGAATTTGGCCTTCAATATTTGCGCAGATTCTTGCTTGTTAACTTTCAACTCAAGACAATTTTTCCTGTAGGCAAAGCTCTGTATTTAATACTTTTGAATTTAGCAGTTTTGGCATATTTTGTTGAATAAAAAAATGGTTAAAAATATATTTGTAACAACAAATGTCTGAAAGCTGAAGAGGCCTCTTAGATGAGTCGGGATATGTTTTAAGAACTGTAAGAAAGTCCGGTTGGCCTTGACTGAGAATATACACAGATACCAAAACTAAAAAGCTGAAAAAGTTGTGTGTTTTGATATTGCATAAACCAAAGGTAAAAGCAATTCTCCCCTTATGATGACAGACCTAGTTATTGTGAGGCTGAAGCTCAAATATTAAATGTCACAAGCAAAATTACCTGTTGACAATGTGTACTGTCAAAGCCTGTTGAAAGCATGTCTTAATTCAATGTTATCTCATTTCAGGAGAGCATTTTTACCTTCATCAGTGCACACCTGCTTGAAAATTCATCCACACTTAACACACAATATAACTCCCCGAAAATCCACAGGTTTCTTTTCCATTCTGCCAAACCTTAACTATGTTCTGAAAGTAAAAGTGTGTACGCTGAAAAAGGGAAAATGCCAAACTGGAGTGAAGTGCAGACTCAATCAGCCGGATGACACTAATAGCCGCTGCACTCGATGCTGTCCGTCTTTGTGTGAAATGAAGGAGCTCTTGACTTGTGTCTTTCAAATGTTTTGAGTGGTACAGCAGAGCCTGCTAAAGCCTCCGCCAAGCACAACATCTTAAGGTCACCTTCTCTGGAGCATGCCTCTCCCTCTCTCTCTCTCTCTCTTTCGCTATCTTTCTCTCTTTTTCCTTCTTTCTTTCTTTCTCACTCTCTCTGTGGGTCTCACAGAGCGGACATCCAGCACATGACAACCAGATGGCTAAAGATGCACCGCAGCTCTCAGTCTCTCTCTCCCTGCTCTACACTGCGCATGACCTACTTAGGGGTGGGACAGTCTGTACACTGTATGTGTGTGTGTGTGTGTGTGTGTGTGTGTGTGTGTGTGTGTGTGTGTGTGTGTGTGTGTGTGCATATACATGTACAGCCCGCCTTTACCCTGCCTGCTGAGGCACAAACACCCTCTGATTAAAGATGTCATCTTTCTCCCATCTGATGACACCCTGGCACATGTGAGGGAGGTGGGAGCAGGGGGCAGAAGAGTCTGAGGGGCACCAGGCGGCTGTCAGGAAGACATGTGCATGTGTCTGTCTGCGCGCACGTGCGTGTGTGCCCTCTGCATGTAATCAACAGCTCCAAATTGAACACCAACGGCTGTCTGCTAGAGTTGGGGTGCTGAGCGATGACGACAACACTTTGTTTTCACCGAGGGGACAGCTCGAGTTATGAAAAGTCTTGAGGAATGATAGAAAAGATGGATGGATTAGGGGACAGACAGCGAGAGCTGCAGTCTTTGGAAAGTTCCTCCGATCCGCGGCTTTATGATCACCAACTTCCATCTGACATCATATCAGTTTGACAGTGTGGAGATTAGAGAACAGGAAACAGAGTGAAGGCATCGGTCAAACTTACTGCTCAGGCTTCACAGACATGGTGGAGGAAGTTTTGGTTTGATTTTTGTAAAGCCAAAGTTCAACATTTTGAACTAAAATAAGGTCAACTGTAATGATTTAAAATTATAAGTTCCAGGTCTAGTTGACAACATTAGTTGTTTTGCAAAACAAATAACATTTTCTATTTTATTTTGTGTGGATGTGCTCATATGTGTATAATTTTTAACATATACTGCATGCATATAGCACAAATGTGTGGTGTGTGTGTTAGTGTGTGTGTGTGTGTGTGTGTGGTCTAGTTTCTGTTTGGACTCCAACCAGCGGCAGTTATTCAGCCAGCTTTTAAATCTGTCTCTCATCTCTGAAGACCTGTCATCTGTCAACAAACCACACGCGCACACAGACACACGCACATTTCTGCCTTTCTTAAAATACGGCACTCAGTGACCTTCTTCACCAGCTGTCCTCGTTTTGAGAAGCTATCAAGGGAAGCAGAGAAGGCCTCCAAAGAGCCAAATTAATTCTTTGCTTTGAGCTGTGACATAACGCCTGCTGCAGCACCACAAGAAAAAAAAAATCTTCAACTGGCAACACTCAGCACAGCATCCACAGTATGTAGCTATGTTAACTACGCCTCCTCGTACAGCCACAAAAAGGAGGTCTAAAGGAAATATGAGGTTATCTGTCGTGCCTCTGAATGCATGTTTCTCGCTAGCTGCTGCTCCTGTGCACACCATTTCGAAGGATGTGAACATCTTCTGTTACACGGATCAAAACCAGCAAAGCGGAGCCAGAGTCGGCGCCATGCGCACAGCCGTGTGTGTCCTGACCTTGAGATACACTGCGTATCCAAACACAGCCCAATTAGGCTAAACCCAAGATCCCATGTCCAAGAGATGAGACAGGGTCACCATCCTGTCAGCATTACAGGCTCTTTTGAGGAAACAGGAGCTTTGCCCTGCAATGCATGTAAGTTGTGTGTGTATGTGAAAGTGTGAGAGAGAGAGTGCTGCAAGGACAGAGAGAGCACCGTTCCTTCATTTACATTCCTTCCACTGTATTGGTCATAACTATGAAAATGAACTGCGGCAGCCCAATGCAGGAGAAAGAACAACACGGGTAATGAAAGCGAGAGATAGAAGCAGCTGCTACTTAGAACAGGCTGCATGCTCCTCTTTCCATCTACTATCTCTCTTTCTGTGTGTGTGTGTGTGTATGCGTGTGTGTGTGTCAGTGCCCTTTCCTGACTCCTCTCCAATAATTCATCTGTTGCTTTGCTAGAGTTTTTCTTAAGATTCCTCTCTTCAGATCCCGGAATTTAACAAAAAAACACCCCTGCATACCTTCACCGTGCATGTACAATAATGAGCGTTTTCCCCTAAAAGGATTGGTTCAAAAGGAAAGGTTAGCTGTGAAATGTGCTCGTGCTGTGGTATCTTGATCTTTCCTCATTCAGAAGGCGATGCACACTAAAAGATGCCACATGTAGATTTAAAAAAAAATTATATATACACTCAGTGGCTTCTTTATCAGGTGCACCTGTACAATCTTATGCAATTCAATGCAACAGCTTCACCATAAATGTAATGTTTGGATCGTGTTGACTTTGACTGAAATGTATAAATCCAATTATATGCTTGAGTGCTGAGGTCACAGTTAATGGTGAACTTATGTCGCAAGTTTTTCATACATTTTGTTTTTTAATTCAGTGAAGAGGGTAAACATATTGGGGAATTGCTTTTCTAGGCTTTTCTCTTGTTCCAGCATCTAAAAACAACACTGCAAAGCTGTCTTGGAGAATCACTTGGAAAATCTAATTTAGTGGCACAAAATTGAGGTTGTTAAGATTCTTGGTGGCTCATTTATTTATGCCAGTTATACTAATCTTTCAAAAACAATACACCAATAATTTTATCTTTGCAAAAATCTCAGATGTCTCCAACAAACTTTGCGATACAATCCAAACTATACAAACTATGTAGAACAAAATGTTCAAGCCACCACTTGGCGCTTGACACTTTTATCTGTAACACACTTCTTTTTACAATATACCATTCTCCAACTCTTTATTTACTGCCAATGCCTCACTTAATCATTTGCCGCCATATTTTTTTTCCTGTTCTCACCATTCATAAACGGTGACTCATACTGGGGCCAGAAAGCTCAAAACTATGCTGTAGAAGAGACACTTTCCAGCAGGAGTTCAGTTGTGAATGTTCCTTAGACAGAACATAACCCTGGAGAGCTTCATTAGCACATGTGGGCATACATAATGAACACTCGTGCACTGATCTAAAATAGCAGCTAGCATAATGGAGCAGAAGAGTAACCAAGCGTGCAACATGTACGCGCACTCACACATACACAATGGATTTTACTTCACTGTCTCTGGTTAGCACTCAGTGTTCCCTGTGGGT
Source organism: Amniataba percoides (assembly GCA_037176925.1). Taxonomy (NCBI): domain Eukaryota; kingdom Metazoa; phylum Chordata; class Actinopteri; order Centrarchiformes; family Terapontidae; genus Amniataba; species Amniataba percoides. The sequence continues at coordinate 14,101,645 of JBAJHX010000031.1, read as the reverse complement.
ATTGTGTGTGTGTGTGTGTGTGTGTGTGTGTGTGTGTGTGTGTGTGTGTGTGTGTGTGTGTGTGTGTGTGTGTGT
>JBAJHX010000031.1:14075940-14101558 GCA_037176925.1 Amniataba percoides | reverse complement strand
AGAGAGAGAGAGAGAGAGAGAGAGAGAGAGAGAGAGAGAGAGAGAGAGAGAGAGAGAGAGAGAGAGAGAGAGAGATAGAGACAGAGACAGAGAAAGAGACAGAGGGCTTGCATACTTGCTCTCTCTCTTCGGCTCCAGACCTCCATGTCTCCTGCAACCTGTTTGCTCCCCCCCTCTTTATCCCTCCCCTCCCTCCCTCCTGTTCCCACTGCTTTCTTCCACCTCCAGTAACCATCCCTGGGATTGCGTCACGAGGACTCAGTTCCAAATTAACAGATTGCAGAGAGTCATGAAGGGTAGAGGAGGATATGAGAGGTGGGGAGGGGGAGAGCGGGGGACCCGAGTTTCCATGACGACTGCACAGGACTCCTGCTTGTGGAGCGAAATGAGTGTGCGCACGCATATATGTGTGGTTCTGCGTGTCTGTTCAAGGCTTGCACAGTGGGGAGACACCATTGGATTTTCTTCTTCTTTTTTTTTTCTTTTTCATTTAAGTAAGAAGGAATGAGTGAATTACGCACATTCACGCCTCGCACACACACGCGCGCCAACGCACACTGCTGTGAAACATATTGCCTTATCACTATTTCATACTCTCTTTCGCAGCCAAAAAAGGTGTGTGTGTGAGGGGATGACTAGCACGGAGGAATTACAACATGGCATGGAAATCCATAAGTCTACCCCAATCAAAAAACCTTCAAAGAGGATGTCTGTCTTATCTGAAAAAAGGCTTTTCAAAAAATGTCATCTGTCCACAGTTGAGATGGTGAAGGAAAAAAAGCCTTAGGTTAGATGTACAAAGATAAAAGCCATACCCTGCTGTGTCCTATATCACACAAAAATTCTGAAAAGAGTCCAATCTTTAATATAAGAATGATTTTGTTATGTAAGGCTTTCAAATAGCCCTTCTTTGAATCAAGGACTTTCTATTTTTTCTCTCATTTAGTTCACTCTACTATTACTAAAGACATGGGAGCAAAGTCATATTCTATATACGTAATGAAACAGCAGAACTCAGAACACTGAGCTGTAAAAGGAAAAAGCAAATACTAGTTGTTTCCACATGATTCAGTCCAAAAACATAATTCAGCAGAGCAGCACACGTGGGTTTTAAAATGACTTTGAATGACCAAAAGATAATCTTAATCTACATGAGCTGTGAATAATTAAAGGTTGGCATATGGCTGCGTGAACTTGACCATGTGGCAGATGAAAAGAGGAGACACGCCAGGATATAGGGTCTCGAGGTGTGCCGAAAGAAGCAGTTGCCGTCCTGCTGGGCGCCGCTGACTCCTGGGAGGCATTTTGATTGGATCATTAACAGGACAGTGACACCTGAGTGCGCATGCTGGGAGTGACGACAAACCTCGCCACGTCTCTCTTTTTCCTCTCGACGTTCTCGCTCAATCTGGTGCACGATCCCCAAAGCATCAAAAGCTGGGACTTCAGAGTCTTACTAACTAAAGTCGCAAGTCCTTAGTAAAGCTCAAAGCAAAGCTTAAAATTGTTGGGAAAATATTTTTTTGTAGGCAGCTGTTAGTTATCTACTTACACTGGCAGACATACTTTGACTAGTTTTTAGGTTGGTGCATCACATGCATGTGTGTACGCACACATACACACACAACTACCATTGTAGTGGGCTGCTCAGCTCTCAGGGTCTCCACCAGGGATAGTTATAGATGTCCATTAGTGGCTGCTCTGAGCCCAAAGGAGAAACTGGGTCAGAACTGGATGAGAGAGAAAGTGTGTTGTATCCTCCTCTCTCTGATTCATAAAGACTCTAACACACACACACACGCACATGCCAAAGGTAGATGCACACAACAAAAGTATTTTTGTATTCACCCTGGCCTGGTTATTTATGCCCTCATCCATTAGCCCCCATTGGAGGCCTCAACATCCTGTCTTCCAGCCTTTATGCTTTCTATGTTTACGCGTCTGTCTGTTGTTTACATTCATCATAGGGCTAAATGACTAGTAAAGCCTTTTCCGACCAACATCTCCATGTGCCTCAAATATAATTTTGTGGCGTTTTTAAACTGCGGTGAATGGACAGCATTCACAGGGAGCATTAATTACCAGAGCCAAGTGCTTTACAATGGTTCATATTCATTGCACAGACGCATACGCGTGCGCACACAGATGCTATCGGAGCTGCCATGCAAGGCCAATGACCTGCACACTGGGAGCAGTTTTGGGTTCACTGTTTAGCTCAGGGATATTTCCACTTGCTATTAGGCCGAGTTGGAAAATAGATTTAACAAAGTCATATGTAACCGACATGTAAGTGCTGCTGGGCGGCGGGCGAGGTGCTGTGCAAAACGTGTGTGTGAACTAGATAGAGTGAATTAGATAAAGTGAGTAGATACATTTGGTGAAAAAAAAAGACAGCCCGGGCTTTCTCTGTGTTTTCAGGTGCTTTAAAAAGACAGTGGCATCTGGGGAAAGAGTACCTGGCAGGGTTAAATAGAGTGCAAAAGAAGTCAGTCATGAAATCAGAGCAGCCAAAAACCGGTAGGATAAAAAAAAATATATCATGGTCCTTGCCTCTACTCCAGCTTTCCCAATGTTTCTAAGTGTTTCCCTATTGTCTCTTGTGGTTTTACCTGTGTGAGCCTGTCTGTGTTTGTCTGTGCGGGTGTGGCTGCTCCATCAGCTGACACACCTGAGCATTTTGAACCGAGTATTTCATCCCAGGGCTCTCCTCTCAGTCATTGCCAGATTGTTTCGTTGCCTTTGGGCCAGCTCTAGTTTCATTACATGTGACTCTCCTTGTGCTAACCTTGTTCTCCCCATGCTCCAGATCCTTACCTGCCTCACCAAGCCACCTGCTCACACCTCGCCGCCATCCAAGGTTCAGCTTCTCAGCCCGGTCTGCCACCAGATCATTCCCTCCCCAAAAATGACACCATCCGTGTTGATATTTAAGTCTGACAATAAACCTTTTAAACTGATACTTGAGTCTGTATTCTGCATTTTTGGTCGGCTCCCTACAAACCCTAAAAAACATACAGATAAAACAGACAGTGCCTTTTTTTCCTGAAGGTGTTTGGTGATGGTACGAGGCCAGGTTGTTTTACATTGTTTTGTGAGAGCATTTCACATTAACACCATGTAACCACATAATCTCAAACAGACATGTATCATTAAGCTTGGTTGCCCGTCGTGGGTATCTTCCTGAATTTTTTAACAAACATAACCCTGGGCACTCTCCGCTCGCTGTCTCCAGAGCCGCATCCTCTGACATCTCTCGCACATTTTGCATACAGATGACTGCTGCTGCGTGAGAGAACAGATATCGCAGAAATGGTTGATTACCATGTGATAGCCTTCTTCAGGGCGAATTAAATTTGCCACGGTCCGGATGTCGATTTCGAGAAGTGATTGTGACAGCGGGTAAGGTGACGGATAATCAGTTACAATTTTGCGGGAAACGACGATCGCTAACACAGTGAGGTCTGATTGGACCGCTGAAGTGATCAGGAAAAGAAAACAGCAGCGTATCTTACTCCCATCAGTGGAAACCTGCGTTAGTCAGTGTTAATTAGCTCTTCCTGATCTGGTTTCATACAGCTCATACTTAGTCAGTGCTGACTTATACAATCACCGCAATTCTGCTGTTATTGACAAGAATAATGAAAGTCGCCACAGGAGCGCATTAAAAGGAGCGCAGTTCGATAATCTGAGTGCTCTGCCAAACAAGCGGGGGGTTAACAAGGACAAATACAATCATCTCTGACTCCACCCTCCCATCATTCTGCATTTAACGCACTGCCCTCTTGCCGGCATACTTAATTCTTTCTGCGCTGCAGTCTCGCAGAATAATGTTGGAAGACCTGCTGCATGTGAGGTGTTGGGCTGGATGTCTCTCTGCTGCACCTCCCACACTCAACTCCAAGTGGTTTCAAAGAAACAAGGAGCTGTCATTTTGAGAGTGGGCGGTTATGGAGCTGTCTCCAACAGAATACTTCCTATTTATCCCTGTCATCTAAAAAAACACACAACACAACTACTTCATGAGTAGAGATGGAGAGTATACGCTGTGCTCTTCATTTGGCAACAGGAGTAATAACATGATGGGAGGAACACTCCGAAGTGTTTCCTTGGCAAGCAGAGGTAATCTTGATTACACTGGCAGTTTCCTGAAATATGGTTTGAGCTGCAAGAAATTAAAAATGCTTCTCGGGGCCAAGAAGAGAGGATTGCAACAAAGAAAAATGACTATCACTACGTTTGTGTTAAATGCATGTAGCAGTACCACGTGATATTATATCAATGATCACGACAAACTAAATGTCTATAATTAGTGTGATGATTTCAAATTACAAGCATGTTAGCGAAACAGCTATGCCTCCTGATAGGGTCTGAAGATCCCTGTGCCGACCTCTTTGTTACTGTAGTGGCTGAGACAGTTACGCCCTTAACAGAATACACTGATGAGTTGATTTAATATACCTTATTGATAACCCAGAATGGTGAAGTTCTGCCCCTTTTCCAGTGTGGTTGGTGTCTAGGATCCTGCTCAAGGACACTTGGACACGTGGGATTCAACCTGAGCACTCCAACCGGGGTGTGATATCGCTATACACAGGCCAATCTGCTGCCCCTGCTATCATATTATGCTGTCATGCTATGCAGGCTACACCTAAATGTGCAATACTTGTCGCTGTTGAAGAAAAATGCATTATATATTTGCTATCGTTCATACAGTATACCGCATTGTAGTAATGCCTGGCAGGTCTCAGCCATTACAGAGATGCAGTGCGCATTCACTTGTTGCCAGTCAGCGACCCCGGTGTATAAAAGCTTGCATATTAATACTGCCACACTGATGCTGTATTAATACTGAAAACTGGGATGCAACGATGGTCTTACCATACTCTTCAGCAGCACAATTGTCCTACAATGACAGTCACAATGATACAGTTGGGAACCGCGCAACTCATATTGGAAAAAGCAGACATGCTGAAACTCCCATAAGCACAATGAAGCATCCGCCTCACTATAAACCTCTGTACATCGCAGAGTGGCGCACATAGCAGCAGCTCCTGACTCCAGGAGGTGCTTTAATGATTAAGACAGCCAAGAACTGAAGCAGCCACAGCAAAGGAGCTCTGTGTTACAAGACATATAACCAGTCCTCACTAATATACAAGCAAACAACAATTTCACAATTTAAACTCTTCATACTGTGTGCAATCATATAAAGTGCAGCATGTATCAGTATTTAAACTCAGGGTGGTATATTCTGATATCAGTATAAAGATTTAAGTGGAGGGAATATTCAACAATTTTTTGCATTAAGAGGTCATCTTACAATTTTTGCATGGAGCCACATCTCACTAAACCTGGTCCAGGTCGCCCCCCAGTGGTGTAAATGAAGAGCCAGTTAGAGATACAGGTTAGCTGAGGGACTATTTACTTCAACCCCATGTACATCCACAATATAAAGAGCAAAATAATGATCCATTATTGGTGTATAATCTATGCATTTACTCTATTTATTCTCAGCATTTCCATTGCATTGGATTGTCTACTTGCAGTCTACTACTTATGCACTGGACTGATATCTGCAGCCACGCCAGTCGCGTGCAAGGACCCAAAGACATGCTGGGGGCCTGGCCGTGCACCCTGGGCTCCCTAACGGTGGATCCCGCCATGCAACAGTCCAGCAACTTAAAAGAAGTTCTATGGTGAGCATGTGATGGGATTAATGAAAAATAACAGTGTGTACAGTATCAGCAAAGACAAATCGAGAGTTGATTCACATTTGACTTTCAACATTTTCTCAAAAAAAAAAAAGTCTCACCTTTGGCCTTTCATCCAAGATTTGCTGGCGGATATCCTTGTGCTTCTCCAGTAGTCTCTCCTGTCTTTTACTCTGTGCGTCTTCCAACTACGCAAAAACACACAGACAGATGCTATAAGGTCTTTGCATACTGTCACTAACATTATGGTTTAGTTTAGTAGCTAGTGGTGTGTCAAAGGAGTCAGCACAGATTTGAATTCTGAATGAAATTGTATGACTTTCATGATAGTTTGGAATGATTATACAGTGACGATCACATCCTCTCTTACCCGTTTGATGTACTGCACCACCTCATTGACAAATGATCTGTTGATCTCTAGCTTCTCTCTGTGGGGAGAATTTTATCATCAGTCAAACCAAGCAACCTGTCCCGACAGAGCTAAATCTTTAGCATTTAGTGACATCTAGTGGTCACACAACTCTAACAAAATGCACCAACCCTTGGACGGAGATATTAGTGTTCAATAACTCACTCTTCTGTCACGTTCTTGTCCTTAGATTTGGCTTCATTGATCTTCTCTTGCCTTTTCTTGTCCATTTTCTTCTTAAGATCCTTCTTTTCTCTACAGGTGGCAGGAAAGAGGAAGACAGAGGGAGAATGAAAATGCAGCATCCCTTTGAGTTTGTGCGAAATGCGCGTGCACGCTGAACACAGTCTTACTTCTCACAGATGTCTCTGAGCTTTTTGAGCTGAGCACTCTGGCACTCTTCTGCTATAGTGGTCAACTTCTCAACCAGCTACAGAGAGCGAGACGAAAAGAGAGATTAGAGTCATAATTTGACATTGAGAGCAAAACAGGGCAAAGTAAGTGAGACAGGAAACATCTGCTTTTAATTGTTGATTATTTTAAGTCCTGTTTCACTTTGATTCCAGCTACGTTTGCTGATAATAACTAAACATCATTCATCATCAGAAAAACATCACATTCTCCATTATGCTTGTTGTCTTTAAGCTTGAATAAACCTCTGTCACACCTCAGCTGTGCTCACTGTGTACTGAAGCAGAAGTTATTCATTTTTCCACATCACACAGCAAAACATGTGTGCGGGCAGCAGGGTGATGGCTTTAATATTATACAACGGGGTGACTGGGAGAATACAGCAGTTTTGCTTATCCATTGGTTTGATATGATGTGTTAGCTTTGGGACAGCAGGAGACAGCCATGGCTTTGTCCATCCTGACACAAGTCTGGACACACTGCTGTCTGTGTGCCTGTTTATCCAGCTGCTACATACAGTATGTACAGTATGTTCATATGTACTGTTTGTGTGGGAAAGCTATCTACCCCGACTGCTAGAAAAGTGCATATAAGGAAATTATTTATATAAACGCTGTTATCCGTCACTCAGCATGAGTGTAATGATGGCACGCAAGTTCAAGAGGGACAAGTTAGCTATGTGGTGGCCATAAAAAGGCAGCTAACAGATGTACAGACATGGCAGGAAATTTGACTCACGGACTCGTGCTTACATTCACATATGTTCAGTGCATATCTCACGATAATTATAAAACACTTTGTGGACCTTTGGGGAAAAGTATATATGTGGCTGGAACAAATGGGCTGAATTTTACTGACACCAAATCATGTTTTAAGGCTCTAAAATGAAATGGAGCCTTGTATACATGTAAGTGGCATTTCAAAGGGGATTTAATAAGACAGAATTGCTGAAATCATCTGGCTTTACTTAACCACCCAACTACAGTATCTACAACCACTCCTCTCTCTATATGTGTGTGTGTATTTGTTGTGTTTGTGCGTACCTGCTTGATGTGTTCTCGTTTCTGGTACTTTTCGCTGTAGTACTGCTCCTGGCGAAGCGTGAGGAGCTGCTGCTGCTGCTGCTCCTTCAGCTCCGCAAGCCTCTGGTCGCACTCCTGATCCAGCTCACACAGCTCCTGGTCCAGCGTGGACAGAGACTGTTCGGACCGACTGGAGACATGCACACGAACAGATCAGCAAATTAAGATTCCTCCTTCTTTTTTCGGCACAGTGTGGTCCTGGTCCATATGATGTGGAGAAGTAACTGTGCTATCTGTCTTTTGCAGTACCCCTCTGCGGCCCACACTGGCTGAGAGAACAGTAATCTTTGCTCCATGCTAAGTACCAGTTCTTCAGTGTGCGATGGGCTCCTGAGGGCCCCGAACGAGTCCCTGAGGCTTGGATAAAGCCTTATCCACTCATTCTTATTCTACATGCAGCTCAGGCAAATTCTTCTGTCTGCCCTGTAGTGTTTGTTTTTTTTTTTAAGGGGCAAATAAAATACACACCAGTGGATTTTAGTGTGTATTTAAGGTACATGCTGTCTTGTGTATTTCTGCAAATGGAAGACAGAAGGAAAAATATCAAGAAAGAAAGAAAGAAAGAAAGCAATGGAAACCACACTCATTAAATGTATACACTGTTGTCAAAATGATGTTGACTTATTGTGTTGTAATGTTGGAATTTAAGTTGTATGACATTCACTTTTTACCTTAACTTCCCTCAGCTATTATTGCGTCACATAGTCATTTACTTAATTTCCCAGAATAACTTTCAACTATACCAAGTACATTAGCTCGACAAATTATAAGTTTATGTGTTTTTGGTGGATTCCCCGCAAAGACAGACAGAGCAGAGGAGAAAAACTTCAAAGGAAAGAGGTGAAGATGGACATCGGGAGAGTTTGGCGTGGAGAAGAGGAGGGCTACCTACCTTTTCTTACCGTCTCGTTTGTGGCTCTTCTGCAGGGCAGAGCGCCGGCGCTGATGCTGGCTCTGCAGCTCGGACACGCGAGCTGTGTGCTCCTTGATCAGCTCGCTGGTCTTGCGGTGGTGTTTCCGAACCAGCTCCTTCATCTCCTTGTACTGCTTCCTCTGCTCTCGAACGAAGCCCTTCTGCTGCTTCAGCTCCTCCACCGTCTGAGCCTCTAATTCTACAGACGGAGGGATGGAGGGTCAATGGAAAAAAAGATTACGACAATGAGGAAGAGGACGGGTGACAGACTGGATCATCTAAAACCACTTTATACTGTACTCAGACATTTTAGATATACAATACATGAGGTACCAAAATATGTCTGAATAATGAAATACACATAATAGAAAGTCTGAAAACATCATCTTACCGGTGAGGACACTCTGAATGATGTCTTCAGTCTTCACAGATGGTTTCAGTGAACCTGGTTACAATAATACATGTTGAGTTAGCTGCACAGTTAAGAGACACTATTTTCTCAGAAGAATAAATGCATTCTTTCAAAGAATAATTATTTTTAATTTTGACAGCATATGTGATGCTGATTATTCACACATTACCTGCAGACTGGGGCTGGTGGCCGACCAGTGAAGGGGGTTTCGGGGCGATAATGGGCGTGTGGCTCAGTCCGTTCTCTGCTGGCAATGTTACCCTCGTGTCCACCTTAGATTCTGAGGGGGCATCGCTTCCTGCCTCCACCTGTCACCATCACATAGAGAGCAACACATCTGTACATGCAGCCCTAACCACAGATTTACAGCAGATGGAATATTTGCTAGTCAGTGTTTGCCAGTGGTGACACTGGCATGGTCAAACATTGCCTAATTTGTCACAAACAACCACAACACATTTCTTTGCTGCTATCACTTGAAATTTTTACCATTTCTTTGTTTAAACTTTAACACAAAATTCACAAAAATATCTTCAAAAATCCATTATGATACTTTCTTTTTTTAGGAACAAAAACCTCCCCCAGTGCTGGTATCAGTTCTCAGAAATCTCCTGTTGTACCTGTGTCCTGCAGGATAGTTTGTAGACATAACTTTGGTAACCCACTCTCAACATCCCTTCCTGTGGCGAGAGCTCAGCAGATCTTAATTTCCCCCAGGCTCCGCCGAATCTCGGACTATAAGCTCTTATCTCTGAAATGTTAATGTAATTTTAAATAACTCCCAGATCTTCTCCTTTCTTTCCCTGCTCTATCTACATTCATCTCCCCGCGCTGTGCTCTCTGCCTTTCCTTGCTCTGCCACTTTCGGTGACTGTTGCCATGGTTGCAGCATCAAACAGCCCTCCGTCGGCCATCCTCACGGGTAATCATATCAGCTGGCAAATCAGATAAAGGAAGCCCCTCGGGAACAGCCTGTCTTTCCAGCGGCCTCTCCTTATAACCCCAGATAACATTTTGGTGTATCCTGTATTTCAGTATTTAGTCGGTATGTGCTTTCAGAGACTTGCAGTCTACGCACCACAACATTGTTATTAATCTTAAGGTACCTTCCAAAGTGTTGGAAGGAGAGGTCCTGTCCAGTCCCTTTTCTCAAAGGTGCCCAGTCAAATGTGGAGTTTATAAAATAATCTAGACTTTGTACAATTTTCCCTTTGTCTTTCTGGCTGGACCAGCAAATCAGTGGAGCAAAAGTTCTATTATTTGGGGGATATCGCCACCTATAGGTCTGCCTTAACATTGTTGTTGGGTTTTTTGTTCTGTTGGGTGTCACTTATTGGTGTTGCCTTGAGTGACCTTGCTATGTAGAGAGCAAACTAGTATACACTACACCGGTATACAGCCTAATATAATTTGAGTAAATCCAGACTTCAGGTGTATCAGTATAGGGCCTATTTTATCATTTAAACCAGGCAACTTTAGTAAACAGCTTTGTAAAAAATGATGAATGACAGATATGGTATGTGCAGTCTTGACTTTTGACATATAGCATCCAATCTTGTCACTCCCTACAAGCTTACACCTTAAAGCCCAGCACAATGAAAGTGCACAGTGTCACAAAGCCAGACTTCCCACACCCCAAACCCATAATCAGAGAGAAGTTTTTGATGAAATGCAGCAGCGATACTGCTGCAGCTGTGGTGGCAGTACAGTTTATCATGGAGCGACCGGGAGCGAAAAATGGTCAAAACAAAGTCTGTTGATAATATCTAAAGGGATCTGCTCTGGACACAAGCTGCGGTTCGTAATCCCTCCTTTCTCTAAAGCGGTGCTGCTAGACGGCTGTGGGTTTTAAAGTACTTTGTGCTGATCTAAAAAAAAACTCCCATGCCGATTCCTTCTAAATTGTATATTAATAGGGTTTTACAGACGAAAGGGAAGCACAGTCTCTCTGCAGCTTCTCATTCTCCCATCCATATGTTCTGAATTTCTAAACCAGTTCGTTTCTGACAGCGATGAGACTGGCCAGCTGGCTGAGGGACTGCTGAACTCAACCAGCAGTAGATCAGAGGCACAAAGCTTTCCACGAATAAACGCAACAAGTTATGAGCACACACACACACACACACAAACACACGAACACAGGGCTCCCCGCATGTGTGGTGGAGTCTAGAGCATAAACACACACACACACACCTCTTTGTCACCCTCCTCCTCGCCTCCCTCCTCCAAAGTGAGAGCAGCCAGCTGATTGGCTCTCTGCTCCATCAGGTTGACGTAGCGGATGGGATTGGACAAGGCCTCGATGACATCTGAGGAGCAGGAAAAAAACAAAAACAAAACAGCCTTTTAGGACCGCTGTACGTGACCCTGGGCTTGTTTTGGTTTGAATGTGTTCACCTGACTTACCTGCAAACGTGTCGGGGACATAGTCTTTTACTTCTACGTACACAAACAGAGCGGGCAAAGTGAGGGACTGGTTCTTCTCGTTCCGCAGACTGATGTAGTGATAGCCTGCGGGGTTTGAGTCAGATTGAGAGTCTGTCAGCATGGAAATAACAACTCAAGTGCTCAATTTATATCATGAAAAGGAAAAACACATTTACACTAATCCTGTAATTCTTCTAGCCTTGTCTCCGCCCTCTTTTCTATGATCTAACATTTTCATGGTTTCTGATGGTGTATTTAAAAAAGTTAAATCCTTCTATAACTTTGTTTTTTTCATATATATTTCCTCTATTCTCAATCAAAAGTAGAATAAATCATCAGATTCCACTGACGTCTGAAGTAACAGCGAAAGAGCTGGGCTGAAACGAGACTTTGTCACCTGGACGGATGGCTGACACAGGAATGATCCGGTGGCCGATAAACTTCCCTCCTTCTTCAAACACAGCTATCCTTAATGAAGCGAGTGTGGGCAGAACAACCTGAGAAAGATAAAAGATATAAAATGTAGTCACTATTACATATCACATGCTGTTTTGTCACACTTTATCAAGGGGATATTTTATATTCCATGTGTTGCAAAAAATAAATACACATGTTTATACTGTATACTGAGTATCAGATGTCCCGGCTCATTTTTAGGTATTGGTTTTGTGTAAGTACACTGAGTTAGTTTACAGTGGGTGGGGTCAAAATGAATTGAAACTCACACAATTCCTCATCAAAACAGTCTAAATTTAGATTCCACAGTCTGACCTTCTTGAAGACGATGGCCTCTTCTTCCCACACAGGGTTGATGGCGTTGCCCTGAGATGTCTTGGTCTTGAACGCCTTCCTCTTGGTATCCACAGGTAAACCGAACATGTCGATCTCCACGTACGTGCCCACTTTCTTATCTGACAGGAACTGGCCCGAGATGATCTGTGAGGAAGTGGCGGGAAAGAAAGCAATAGAAAGAGAAAAAAAAAAGATCAAACACCCACAGAGAGAGATATAAAGACAGAGAGCTCCAAGGTGACAAAAAGACCACCACAAACATCCGCGCACCTTTACAGACAGCGTGTTGGCTACTATCCCATCCACGGTGCTCTCAGTGAAAGGGTCAAAGTGTTTGTCTGGCCGCCTCATGAACTCTGGTTTGAGTCTGTAGCCACATTTTCCATTGTACTCATACATGCCCAGGTTCAGCTGCATGGACAAGTCTGTGATAAGAGAACAAAATGACATAATGGTTGAGTCAACAACACTGAGTAAATAAATAAAACAGGATAAACATCACTTTCAAAATAAGGTTTTAATTTCATCTTTCTTTCTTTATCCTTTGAACAATTTGTGGGTGCTGTTAAACAGGGGGTGATTTGTAAATTTTAGAATAGTGTGAAAGAAATAAATGATTTACAGAAACTTAAAAAATGTCAGAGAAATGCCATCATGCTGCCTCACCGATGGTTTGGAAGTTGAGAGCCACCAGCTGACAGCCGGCGTTCCAGAAGAGCTGAGGGTTGTAGTTGGATGAATCCACTCGGGTGCCTTTAGGGTAAATCCTGCTCAGCTGCAGCTTGTTGTATCTGAACAGAGCTGGTCAAGAACAATGCTGCTTGACAACACACTGCAAAGTACAACTGATACCACTACTCCTACTTCTACCACCCGGAAGCATTAAATAATTGCCAGAATTTTTATTTTTAAACATGTTTTTGTGTTTATTGAACCTTCTGGCAAATTAAAATATGTATTTGCATGTGTAATTTGTGTAATTTTCTCTACATTCTGCATTTTTTTTTAATTTCTTGGTTATTTTGTATTTTCCAGGGTTTTGATTGTACAAATCAGGATTTTCAGGAAAACTCGTGTATCAAATATGAGATGAATATGACTTAGCGTTACAGGGTTAATTTAACTGAATGAGCTATATGAGTGAGGTGATGAATAACAGACAGCCAGAGGAAAAAATACTCAGATGTAATGGAGTATTTGCATGTTAAACATCTGCGCAAATTAGATTCAAACACTGCGCTGGGTTATATTTAGTAGAACAAACTGCATGCTTCAGTAAAACTGAAGGATACTCCACAAACTCTACAGGAGATTTGGTCAGTTGCTCCAAAGCTTTGGTCTCTACGAAGGACGACATCTGGTAGCTGCGATTGATCTCTGTGGGCAGATAAGGTGATACTGTGATCCAACAGTGATCCAGCAGTCACTGGACAGATTGAGGAGGACATATCTCAGTGCTGTATGGACACGTTTCGACAGCTCCTCTTGCATTTATATTTAAAGTATTTTATTCCAAAACAGATCATCAGAATCAGTAAAAGTTATCCAAATTGAAAGTGTCTCATTCATTGTTCTCACATACTTTTGGAAGCTTCGAAGCTGTTGAACTTGACCGGCTGGATGTAGATGACCAGGTTGGACATTTCCTCTGTGGCAAATGCCTCACTGCCTGCCGTACCCTGCACATGAAAACACACACCAGCAAAAGTCTAAACCTAATGCAGCACTGCGTTATAACAAAAGCTCTGTTATAATCCTTCAAAACAATAAGAGAGATGTCTCGCGAGCTTTATAAACCCAAAATAATCTCAGAACTCTTTTTAGGATCAGGATTTTGGTGACACGTCAGTATTCAAAACATGCATTAACAAATATGTACACTAGAGGGCAGCCTCAGCACACGATGTACAAATGGTACACTAAGCCGTAAATCTCCGGTGTTGCTTGTATTTGAACTGACTGCTGGGCGTCACTTATCAGATACTCACCTCATCCATAGAGCCCTTTTTGCAGTCATCATCGTCGTCATCTTCATCCTCGCTCTCTGCCTCCACCTCACCTGAAACATGACCCACAAATATGATCACAGATAAACACAACAAATAAAGCTAAATGACCCAAAGTTAAAGGTGTGTAAATTTAAATGACATTTCCACATATTCAGTGTTAAATGTTGGGTAGACTGGCTGGAAAGCTGGCAGCCTTTAATAAGTCTTTATCTAAGATCAGCTGCATCCATTAAAGCAAGGACACAAATAAGGCAGGACCCAACCCACAGATTGAGGAAATTAATTTTAATATTGTTTTGGTTGAGCTGACCCATCCTCTTGCGCACATAATGAGAGATCTGCTAAAGATTTCCCACTGAATCTGAGGTCACGCCGACCGAGGAAATTAATTTTAGCAGCGTAATGGTCGAACTGACCTATAGTGTCTGCAGCCGGCCCGATGGCTCCAATAACGATTTACCTCAGCATCTGAGGTCATGTACCACGTATGACTCACCAATAGACTTTCTGCCCTGCGGCCTCAGGCTGAGCTCTGCACCCTCGGAGGGCTGCGAGGGATCAGCCATTTCGTCTTTGGTTGAACCTGCGTGAGGAAAACAAAGTCATCAGACAAGCATCCCGCACTACAATACTACAAGGTCAAACTATTGAACAACTGCATTGAAATTTCATTTGGAGTTGCCTGTCAGAGCTTCGCTACAGCACAAATACAGGATCATGTCAACTCTGTCATCTGTAATTATGAATCACTCTTCTTGTACTTGCAATTTTTAATTAAACAAAGTGCTTCATAATCAGGTTAGGTAAGACAATAAAGTAAAAAGTATAAAAAGTCAAGAGGGAAGATGATTATGGACTTTTTCCCCTGAGTTTTGTCTTCCAAGGCACACAGAGGCTGCCTTAAACTGATTAGTGCAGCCTGTTGAGCTTGGATGCAGCTTTGATAGCTCTGCAGACTAAATATTTAATTTATATTATGATTTCAGTACCAACGTGTACAAATGAACAACAGTGAAAGCTCTGATTTTATCTTTATTTTCCTTAATACTGCATTATCTTGTCTATTATCTCACAGAAGTAAATACAATCTCAGGTTTAGTATATTGTTAATACAGAAACTGGGACCACATTTCAGGTGGAAGGCACAAACAAAACAAAGTCACAGACGTCAGTGCCTCATACTTTAAAACTCAAACCTGCACTCTTGTACTGATCACTGACTGTCTCAATGCTCACAAGTTCACAGGGTTCCTGTCTGTCATCTTCAAATGCTTGTGCTGTGTGTTGTATTACACCAGGGGGCAGTGTGTATTAGCATAAGAGTGAAACTTGCAGCTCAGCTACCAAAAAAAAACTAAAGATGATTGATTGCAAGGTCTATTATACATTACAGCTGAATGATATATTGTAGGTACAGATACAGACAAATACAGGGTATAAAGCAACACAAAGAAAACACTAAAACATGCATGCAGACACACACACACACACACACACACAAAGAACACATGAATTGCAGCCAGCTGCAATGCAGATATGACTGATCAGGGAAAACAAAAACCAGAGAGCAGCTGTGAAAATATAAAAATCCATAAATTGAGATATACTAAAGTTCAACGGACAGTTATAGTATAATGTACACGCGCGCACGAGTGTGCACACACAGCTACACTGAAGGCCACTGCTGGCCAGTGTTTAAGATGCCCCGGTGACTAGCAGTGTATATGCCTGACAGGGAGTGTATGCAACAGCCAATAATACCTTCAGCTGATGGAGAGGGCCATGAAAATGATGAATGATAAACAATAGCTCTGTTTCATTCCAGTGGTTTGCTTTCTAGACGGCACAGAGGTGTTGGTCCACGTTGCAGATGGACCCAGACGGTCAGGCTGCCTTTTACACCTGAAACGTCATAACCCAGCGGCCCCAGCGTGACTCGATGGCTGTTTTTGGGAGCTGTGTGTGTGTTTGCATGTTAAACGGGAGAGCCGTACCTGCGCTGGGGGAGGACGGCTCGCACACGCTGGAAGAGTCGCTGTAGGTGTTGGAAACCTGCTCCGAGAGTTTCTTCTTGGTGCTTCCGTCCGTCTTGTGGTGTTTCTTCTTGTTCTTCACCAGGATCTTCCCCATGAGCTCCATCGGGCTGGGCAGCGGCACGCCAGACTCCAGCTGGATGTGCGGGGAAAGAGAAAGCAAATGAACACTGAGAGGTCATAAAAGTTAAAACAAGATCATGCAGGAAAGACACAGGGAGAGAGGAGAAGGATGCAGGATAATGAATTGTTTATTTTTTGTGACAACCACTCTGAAAAATGTCTTAACTAGAGAAAATTCTGAAACCAAATGTAATCAAGTACCAAAATGTCGCTGAATAGCTGAAGATTGCCCCATTAGGCCCATATTTTACTACAGTTTGGAGACAAATTAGCTAATTACAGGGAGAAAATAGCTGTTTACTGGAGTGAGTCACTTAAGATGTAAATTCATGGCAGTTTCAGAAAAAAATAAATCTTATTCTGCTCAAAATTCACTGTGCTGGATTCTGCTGAGCAGAGCTTGTTAGTGACCGCGAGGACTGGCACCGCGCATTACAAAGTCTGTTGATGTAACAGCTCAAAAGTTTACACTTTCAACATTAAAATCAGCTTCCTGAGGGGAAACTGAGCGTTAAACACAAACATTCGCCCGCTCAAGGGAGCAGGCTAGAAGTAGGCAGATTTCTGATTTATTTATGGGGTACACTGCTTTGGATCACAGTGTTTAGGCATATTAATAATGCATTATTGAGAAAGTCAGCAGCGATGTTGAACGCGCACATATACACTCACAACCGCGGAGTTGCCAACTTTTCAGCTATAAACTTTAAACATTTCTCACTTTGACTTACTTTCAAGAGCAAGGAAATGGTGATTCATACAACAAACTTGAGCCAAGATTTTCCGTCCAATAGGCCTCTTTCCCAGCTGCCACACACATCTATCTGTACCTTTCTACTGTTGTGGTTGGGAAGTGATAAAAAAAAGATAAGACGTCCTGTTTACGTTGGCCTCACTCAAATAATTCCACTCACATGAAACTTGTTCAACACTGGACACTGGTATGTAGTCTTGACTGCATTCAAATGCAACAACAATTCACTTGAATGGATTCAAATAATAATCATTTTTTCCCTTGAGGGAAAGTACAATTTGTGATACTGAACTATATATGTAAAACTCACTTGGTCTGGTTTCTTTGCCCTGATCAAAAGACCTTTTTTAAGCATATAAAAAAAAAGTATAATTTTAAGGTGTACAACAGTGAATTTTTACACATTAAAGTACTAGTCCATAATGATTCAATAAAAATATGGAATAATATGTAACAATTTTCTGCTGAATGAGCAGAAACTATGTTAAGTACATTTTGCTAATTATAATTTAGTACTTTTAATGAGGAACAACTTTGAATACAGGACTTTTACTTGTAAATTAGTATTTTACATTGACGTATTGCAATGTTTGGAGAAGAAAGGTATTTAAATATTTGTGCAACCTCCAACAGTTTCTGGCCTCTGACCTTTCGCAAAGCGAGACCTTTCATTTAAAAAGTATTGCTTGTTTATATTGTTATTTGAGTAACTGTATTCTGCCTGGGGGGAAACGCTACAAGGACAGAATTTAAGGACTGTTAAACTAATAAACTAATGTCTCTGATTTAAAGAGTATCATCTTAAATTTGTGGAGTGTTGTTGTTCGCCTGCTAGCTACACTTCCTCCACCAGCTTATGCTTTGCTCTCCTGCCCACATTATTCTCAATCCCGACTGCTTTGTGCGTGCGAGTGCGTCTCGCCTTGCCAAGTCTGCTCTGTCCGCAGCTTAAAAGTAAGCCTCGACAAGATTGAATAAACTGCGAGAAAATAGCTTTATTTTTCAACATATTTCTTTTTTCTTTTTTTTCAGCAGTTGTAATAAAACTGTTTTGGCAACGTGGCCTTCATCAGCCTAATGAATGTGGTGATGAGAGTCATAAAGCAAACCGGGAAACATATTCACAGCGACTCCAATTTTTAAGTAATTTCAGCTAATTTTATTTATTTTTTTTGGAAAGAGCAGACTGTTCTCAGTTTAACTGGAAAAAAACCCTCCAAAAAACACACCAAATGCTGTCACCAGCCTCCATCCTTTTCACCGCAAATCATAGTTTTGTCAAGTGGAGATTGAGGAGGAGCTTGAATTTCTGAGAAAACTGTAATCCTCTTTATTCTCACCTTAGGCTCAGCTGGAACCAATCTAGCTATATTGCCTATCTGCCCGTGCCCCTATGGACCAATGCCGCCGATATCCCATTCGCTACGCTGTATACACGGCTGTCTCGGTGCCAGAGGGGAATGGTTGTCATTGCGTTCACCTTTCCCAGTTATTACATGCACTCCATGGTTGAAATCTTATTCCTCAATGGTACTTTCTCTGTCTGTCTCTCTCCTTCTCCTTCCCTCTGCCACTCCTGTTCAAAAAGGCTTCTCCCTGATAATACTTCAATGTCAAATCCAGTCAGAAGGCTTCTGGGAACTTAAGCTGCTCCACAGTGTCCTACCATCGGGGACAGGACATCCCCGGAGAATAAGGCTCAAGGGGTAAGTGGCATTTAAAGTACATGTGTGTGCAGAATTGCATGTGTTGTGCGCGCCAGACACTACGAGAGGCGCCGCTGAGAGTTTTGCGTGGCGAGCGTCTACATTGGCCTCACGTAAGTGCCTGCGTCATTACACACAAAGACGTCTTTGGAGGGGGGTGTGGGGGGGGAATAAAAGAGTTTGGCCACAAAGAGACAAAGCAAGCTTTTGACTGGTTGCCATGGCAACAGAGGAGAGACAGATAAAGGGCTGCCAAGAAAAGCCACGTTTAGATTACGGCGTAAAACACTTCCATTTAATCGTACACGGCCGTTGTTTGCAGTCTCTCCCATGATAGCAGAGAGGTGATGCGGAGGAATAAAAATGACTGTGGGATGAATCATTAAAAGTTGGCTTCCATGGCACGTAAACCGCCACAGGTATAAGCGTGTGCGTGTGTGTGTGATTGAAAATGGGGATGAAAACTGGAGGGAGAAAGCGAGAGAGACACAGAAAGAAAGTCTAGGGGGCCATTTAGATGCGTGCCTGGAGTGACAGAAAGAGGAAAAACAGGGACAACACATTTTGCCAGGTGCTAGGGGGCACGTCGATAAGTTGCTATTTGTGAGAAAGACGGAGAGGGAGAGAAGAAACATAAAAAGATAGAAATATTTGTGTTTGCGAACAACTTAATGAATATGCCCATGTGCATTCCAGTGTGCGATGAGTTGCTGCTTTTTGCCTCCTGAATGTACATCTGTATGGGCAGGCAGTGTTCAAGGACACTACTTTGGTGCACTCATCTGTGCGATAATATCTGCTGAATCCCCCGCTGCCGGCCATGTCGTATGTATCTGTGTGTGTGTGTGTTAGATGGAGAGAGAACGATAGAGAGACCATGCAAGTGTGAACGTGTATGTGGGCACATGCCTGTGTGTGTGTGTGTGGCGTACTTGAGCATCTTATGTACTCACAGGGTATTTCTCCAGAGGTTCTGTCAGTAATGCGTCTCCAAATATTGACCGGCAGTACTCTGCCATCTTAGCCTGCTGCTTCGGCCTGGGAGTCATCACACACAAAAACAAACACACACGCCCCATCATGGTTTCTCTCCTAAACATTGTTGTACAATACAATGAATATACATACATATATATATGTATACGTATATACATAATAATAATACAATGGATATGTATGTTACTACTGAGAAGCCCCTTTAGAAGCCATTAGAAGAAAAAAGACAACCAATGAGATTTATTTTTCCCTAAAGAGGTGTAGATCTTTACACAACTGATACAAACAAAGTGGCGGATTGAGTCTATTGATATTAGCAGAAATCAATAAGATTGATCACTATGCTGGGGAGTGGGCTCTGCACCCCTGACTTGACACTACCCGCTGACTTACGAGTCCACGTGGTTCTCAAAAGACAGGATGATGGGGAACGGCGAGGTCTTGAAGGCACACTCTGCTATAGCCTCGATCACCTCCTGAAAACACAAACAAAAAAAAAGACAAATAATAGATAATATAGTACACACCGAGGACAGACTGTCGATTTTATTACTTAAATGCACATTAAATGTTTATGAGATATGAGATCATTTCAAAAAAAGCATTTTGAAACACTCTTAAGCTCGTACATTAGCTGAAATCATCATATCCATTTACAATGATTTCCTAGAATCCCTGAGAGCCCCCCCAGAGAAATTGCCCAAAACCTGCTGAAATCAATAACTGTTGAGGAGGAGCAAATGTGATAAGATATGAAGATAGTTTTTCAGCAGCACAAAAAAACAAATTACACGCCGCCTTACCCCAAATGCAACATGTTATCTAGCTGCATGGCATTATGGCGTATTGAGGATACTGATACTGGAGGAAATGTGCGGCTGTGTGTGTATCAGATGTTGCATATGTGTGTGCGCGCGTGCGAGGCGGCGCATCTTCTGGTTAATAACGTGAAAGGAAATCCCGTAAAGGAGCTCATAAATAACCGTGCGCTCTGTCATTCACGTCCCACAAATTTCGGCGCTGACGTGTTTACGGGAAGGGGAGTCGAAGTGGTGTCGACGCTCGACTCCGGCGAAGACCGCTTCAACATCTGATATCGGATTCCTAAGCGTGCCGATTGTCTAAGTCAATTACACCGTCATTAACAAGGGTGTCAGTTCAGTTAATGCCTTCATTTCCAATTTGCTCCATCTCCTCCATTAAAACTCTTTTGTCTGTAACTCAACCCTCTCCATCTGTACCCCCCTTCCATCCTCTGTCTTTCATAACTCTTCTCTTTTCTTATTTCACTCTCGGACTGATTCCATTAAGCTTGTTCTACTTCCTTTGTTACTCTCATTACACCTAAATTTCCCCTATCAATCAATCCACCCACCTCCCCATTTCTTTTTTTTCCTGACACCTAGCATGCCCTTAGATTTTCACACCCTCCTCCCACAGTGAAAGTATTTTTTTCTTTGTTTTTTCATTGTGTGAAACCTCAATTAGGCGCCCCTCAGAGCTTCAGTTCAGGGCAATTCAACGCGTCTCTGTCCTTTACAATTTGCCACCTGCTGCATGTATACTGCGCTTTTAGTCTTACCCAATTTTCTTCCCCCGCTTTCTTCTGTTCTTACTTTTATCTTCTTTGTCTGCCTCTGAATCTGTCTGTGTGTCTTATTGTATTTTACATTATCTTCTCTCTATATGGCTGTTTTTATTGGTAGTGGCAGAGTCCACCATCCCTGCGTCGGTTTCAGATGACTTACCTGGGCAGGAGGAATTCACGGGAAAATGGATCGCGCATCTAATCTAATCTTTTTGTCTCATTGATAACAACCTCACGAACTGCTTCGCCATTCGCTCTCTTTACGAACGGAACATTTCTTGCGGATGCTGGGTGGGTTTTTGTGAAGCAGTCACACAAAATGCAATTTGTTTGTCACCGCGGTTAGCGCTGACCTCGACAGTATAACATTTTCAGCTTCTCTCTGTCAGTGGATCATTTTTTATTTTGGCAAAGGAGTAATGGGACAAGAAAGAGCAGCCATATTGAGCTGCCAGATGAAGAGCTGCGGGCTGCACATCTCCAGCTCTTTTGGGTAGCAACCCCTGTTACTGTGGTGGAAAACTGCTTCTGCTTTGTGCAGCATGAGATCAGATGGTATTTGCAATTATCGCTGACCAGATTTTTTTCATCAAAAACACACTAGTTTGTTTTCGCCTGCGCTGTAAACAGGCATCGCTTCTTTAGGAGTGATATGCTGTGATATTAGTGATGTAGCTAAATAATGGACATTTGACACTGTGGGAAGAGTGCTTGTGACTTTTGAAACAACCTTGTGCCCCTCAAGTAGTTCTCACCAAAGCTTTAAAGCCCAAAAAATGGTATTCAGGGCAGATCTATTATCACTCTTACAAAGTCACTATAATGCAAACTTTCCAAATAATGAGTGAGAAAATATATAATAAATATATATGAGGAGGACAAATTGTGCTTCAGCTATTTTGCCTGGTGTGGAAAAATGAAAACCAATGTTGCAAATGATGATACGTGGATTGATATGTATATGATTCGAAGATTAGTAGGCAATAAGCAAGGCTTCATTTAACAGATTTCACTTTGTAAATTCTTAGTCAGGGGCAACCCTACTAATAGAACAAAGTAAATTAAAAAGAAAGTGTGTTGTGAGTGTTGGCCCAATTTATGAACCAATTAGCACTTGATGCAGTCAGTTGATAATGTGTACAGCACGCAGATTACATAATATGCCCACGAGGTCTGTTTACCCAGAACCTCCCTCCCTGTGTCTGTAAACAAAGACATCAAAATGCATCTCTGCACAAATACGTTTCCATCTTTAACCCCTATCCCCCCCACAACCAACACCTCGCCTATATCGCTCTCACTCGGCTCTCCTTGTGTTACCTTGAAGGATATTTCACTTGTCATGGTGAAGCCGTGAGTGATGACGGGCTCTTCCTCCGTGGTGCGACCCTTCCAGCAGTCCAGTTCGATGCAGCGACACCCCGACAGGAGAACCTGCTTGTACATCTCGACTGAAGAGTTCCCCGCGAGCTGGCCGGCTGCACCCACACACATAAACAAACACACACAACGCCACTTCAGGTAACTGTTGATATTGATCCCAAAAGTACCACGATGCCTACAAAAGCATATACCTACCCACTTTTCAAGAGCTCATTAACCACATTAGTCGCGAGCATGCGGTAAAAACAATACAATTCTCGTTATCCGAAGCTGGCAAATCTCATCACCCTGTCACCATTAGTGAAGCAATTATCTGTTCCCATTAGCAGCACGCTTTCCTGCAACATGGTGGGAACTGTGTCAATTTGAGAGGCTGATCTGTGTTCTCACTTCAGCTGGCATGATTCATTTCCTCCCTTTTTTTTTTTCCCCCATTCCTTTTCTCATTTTCCTCTCACTCTGTTTTTTTCCTCTTCTTTTGACAGACACAATAGACATTATTTTTTTAACTTAATGAGTTCATGTGTTCTAGACTGCATAAGCCATTGCTTTAATTTACCACGGATCAATAGGAACAAATACATCAACATAAAGGAATGAGATAAACAGGCCTCTGTCAGCTTAATTATCTGACTATCTGATCTAATTATTATGTGGAAATCATGAAACACAAACGCTGCAAGAGGAGACTCCTATTCTGCAGCGCCACGCCTCCCCGTGGCCTCCGATATCATCACAACGTGTCACTATGAAAACACATAAAGAAAAACTGTGCGTGAGGAGAGAATCAAGGAGCTGTTGTTTGTTTTTCTCATTTCTTCATTTTGTAGGCTACGAGGCTGGCCTATTACAGAAATTCCATTTTTTCCATCGCTGGAGAAATTTGATCCACTTGAAAGACTCAATGCTCTCCAGTTCCCCCCAGAATAGATTTGAATAGATGAATTCTAATATCCATTGAAGAGAAAATGGCCTCTGTATTGTGCCTGCCATGCTCGCGCACTGCCAGAAGCCAGTTACTGTGACTACCAGTCTAAAGAAATATTTAACTCATGAATACCAATGAATTGAGTCTCATGGCATGACTTGATTGGATAACCTCTTCAGAGGTAACGCAAGAAAGCGCGCCACAAATGCGCCGTCGCATTTGATTGACTGACCTGCCTCCTAATTGTATCTCAGAATGAACGGGTGATCTTTTCGCATGTAGAAGAATAAAGGACGCGCGCGTGCAATCAGTCAGGGGTAAAATCGAGTTGAGTGGCCGTATGTCAGTGCAGACAGAGAGGCAGATGTCGTTTGCATACTAACCAGACCTCTGACTTGTGTCTCGATGTGTGCGCGTACCTGTGAGGTATGTGTTGTGTGAGGAGTTGATGAAATAGTGGGAGAGAGGAAGGGTCATGTCTTCGCTCTGGTCCAGCTTCTCGGGGGGGATGATGCTGTTCTCCTCCCCGCTCAGATACCTGGCAAAGCCTTCCACTGAGATCTGACCTGCACACATACAACACAGCAACACATCAGTAAAAAACAGACAGAATCTTTCAGACAGGAACATGAACTCCAAATCTTCAAATCCTTTTTAAAGATTTAAAGGTTAAGAATGATGATATTCTTTATTTTTCTTATTGTCCAGAAACTCCCAGAAAAGAAAAAGTGAACAATTAATTGATCAAGAACAATTTATTATTAGTTAAAGGTGTCTGTAAGCAGTGCCTGATAAAGCTTATGACGTGTGCCACTTGTGCTGTAAAAGCTCACTGGCATACCAAATCTGCATTTATCTTTGGTTGGAAATAATCAAAAACAAATGCACTATTTAGTCTTGTATGTGTTAAACATTACACTGTTCAGGGAATATGTTAAAATTCTCCAAGTGATCACTGTCAACTTGATATATTCACTCAGGTGTTTGCACTCCCCACAAGCCATTTTCCACAAGCTGGTTGCAAAAAAACAATACAAAATCCCCTGTTTGGAATTATTTTGGTTTCAATTGTGTGGAGCCAACCAGCCAAGGCTGCCGCTTCAACTTCAAGCTGTTTCTCAGATACTGAGCAAAAAAGAAGATAATCCCTGACTTTTTTCCTTTCTCCCTCTTATTCTTTAATAAATATTTACACAACCGTGGCCTTACCGAGACCAGCTGCTGGGAAGGGATGTGCCGAACTTGCCAGATACGACGTGTGTCTCAAATTGTTGCCATTCCCAATAACATGGAAAGAGAAATTACTTTGTTTCCCGTTTTTGTCTCCCTGCCCACTGCAGGATATAAATTTCTATCCATAGAAAGAGGAGGAATACCCTCATAATTGTAAAAAAAAAAAAAAATCACTCCAAAAAATGAACTGGTGATGGACTCAGCTAATGACTGACAGCAGGTATATTCTCCCTGTTCTCATCCCTAAATCACATCTTTAGTTGGAACTGTGCACCACTTTACAAAGAACTCTTCTCTTGTTGACTTTTTTTTCAGAGCTTTTACAATGCCTGTGTACACATACTGCAGGTGTATGCATATAAGCAATATGAAGACAAAAATGCTCATAATCACCAATTAACACTGAGATTACATTAGTGGTTGAAATTAGCCGGAACCCTAATTCACTGTTTGCTGAAAGCCTTTGTGGTTAATCCTTAAAGCCTGTGCCTCAGTGTTTCACGTTCTTACATTTTACTGTGGGTGTGTACTGTCACTTATTGGCCTTCATTAGAGATATCTGAGGTGTCTAAAACGATTAATTCAGAGAAAACATTTTTTTTTTTTTTTTTACATTTGAGTCTTTTCTGGGTTCCTCTTGCATTGCTACTGTCCACAATAAAACATGAAAGGGAAGGCTGCACTACAGTTGCTGTTGTTCTTTCCTCA
>JBAJHX010000031.1:14064314-14075840 GCA_037176925.1 Amniataba percoides | reverse complement strand
TTCCTCTTGCATTGCTACTGTCCACAATAAAACATGAAAGGGAAGGCTGCACTACAGTTGCTGTTGTTCTTTCCTCATTTTGATTGTTTGTCAAGGTCACTCATGTTAAGCTCTGTCTTTTCGCTGTCATCACTGAGCTCATGACTTCACAGAGCGTGCTCGAGAGGGTGAATAATGCTGAATAAATAAGTAATGAGCAGCGGCAGCATAAAAAGCTCCCATCGCCAGTCACCCAGACACAAGATTAAAATTTCCATACACATTACCATGCACGTCCTACACCACACCTGCACGGATTCAATTTTGTACGTACATACAGCAGGAGCTCAGAGCGAAATCAAAACACTCGCAACCTCCTCATCCAACACCCCCCCCCCACCACCACACACACACACACATACTTGACGTTATGCAAAATATGCTAAATGATGCAAGCTCGACGGGTGCAGTAGGTCCCTCCGGCCACTTTATGCTAATTAATGCGGTGCCGCCCTCTGCAGAGTTGCTGGACTAATTAATGCTGGCTGCTGTCTGTGACATGTGAGCTCAGTCGCGCTCAGCGTCTTACTCCCCGCTGACTGCCAGGACCTCCCTTTGCCAGGCTGAGGCCTAACCTCTGTACCACTCGCTCTCGCACAGACACTGAGAACAGAGTTTCCCCAGTCCCCAAGACATTTGCAGGTCAAACAGGGAAAAATGGTGTTAACATGGCTGGGATTAGAGGTGCACTTGAGTGAAAACCTACAGGTGTTATTCTAAAGGTGATGTTTAAAAGGTGAAGCTGGATCTGAAAGGAAGGGAGCTTTAAAAGGGAATATTCAAGTTAAATATAAAAAAAACCTGGCTTTTGTCCACAGTAAGGGCTCTTGAGCTGACAGGAAACTGCAGTGTAAATGTATTCTAAATTTAATGATAACCTGCGAGACAAGAGTGGACACAAACTGATGAAATCTGACAAAGAGCTTCCTCTCTGCAATCACAGGAGATGAATATGCGATGATATGCGACCATCCACTGTGAATGTAAGAGACTCTAAGGGTCTTGTCTCATTTAGCATTTGATTCATCTGCATTCAAACAATGTCATGAATGCTTGATGGAGCACAGACTAAAGGAGCGAAACACACGATAGACAACAGAAAAGACGAATGAAAGGTAATATAATATTCACGAAACCCAAGCTGGAAACAGAGCACGAGAAAGTGCAACAACGAATGTGAGAGAAATTCCTCTACTTAAATGACACAGGCTATTCTGAGGCAGACCTAAGGCAGACTAAGCGCTATTCCCAATTAAGGCGTGTGCATTTATGCATAATTTCTGCATACATGCTTCCACATGATGCTTTTTCAGCGCAATCTAAAAGCCTGTGCTTAGTATGCACGAAATCACCCATGTACATTTCTATATGTATGTATGAGTGTCCTTGAGAGAGGGAAAAATGTGTGTGTGTGTGTCTGAGTGTGTGTGCGAAGGTAGCATGCGGAGGTCTGGACCCCTCTGCAGAGCAGATGGCAACACTTCCTCCGGCTAGATAAATACTTCACATGGAGAAATCTGTCACTGGGACAGGGAAGGGCACGCTTCCAGAGAGCCTGGGACAGGCTGCAACCACAACATCACAGTACGAGCACATCACAGCGATCAGAGTCAGACACTGGGCGGTCAAACTGGATGTTTGAAAGTGGTTTAAAAAAATGATGATGATCTAATTCAGGCACCTGTGATTCATTTAGTCACTCATTTAAAAAAAAAAAAGTAAAGTAGGTACTTCACTCAGGAGAGTTTATTAAAGTGGCACTCATGCTATGCTTGAGTCGGTTGGGGTCAATTTAGTTTCAGTGTAATCAGTAATAAAACGTGCAAATGTGATTGGAGTAATAATGATAAACTGAACAGGTTTTCAGATAAACAGCCTCTTCTGGCACCGAAGATTAGCATTTTTAATTTTAAAACAGAAACTCTATTTAATAATAGCCTCCAGACAGTTTGTTCTTCAAATATTTTTACATAAATTCAACCATGCACTGAACCTCAGCGTACTGACAAACGTTCCTGATGAGCAGCTCGATGCAGGTACATAATCTCATCGATTGCACCATGGAGGCCGAGTAGTTCTCACTGTTGCTGCTTGGGAGACACATCCAGGGTACAAACATTTAACATATCATGTGGCATTCTGTGATATCTTTAAACTCAGATGTACTATTGATTGGGAAGCTGGAGACATATGTCATGTAATCAATAGGTCCCATTTGTTTTATTGTTTGAGTCTATGCTTTAAATAAAGAAACTCATACACAACGTAAGAATTTACAGCAGTAGTGCTTTCAAAGTCATTAATGATGAAACAAACCTGATACTGGGTAAATACTTTATAAAATATAAACTAACAGAGTTTTCAACATGTTTATTGTATTTTCATAGTGGTTTCGTATAATATAATGGGGTGAAAAAACAACCCAGTAATTTGCCTGGAACATGGTGTAAAGTAAGTCACCCATTTTTGGCACATTTATAATGTGTTTCCCAGCCGGGGTAAAATTTGAATTGGCACATATCCCACCTTGATGCCTGATATTGGGAGTGGGATGTTCTCTGGTTTTGGCAGCTCTCGGTCCGCTGACACTTCAGGCAACATGAAACCGCAACGTGTCCAGAAGTGTTGGATCCCCTATGCTCATCCGTCTTAGTTGTTCATGAATTATTCTGTACCACTCCTCACGGTCTAATACTACTCCTAAAAATTTCCTGTTTAGTTTTACACATTTACAGTTTTGTGCTGCTGACGATGGTTATTATTTTAATTGCTATGATTTTTTGTGTTTCGGTAGATGAATGTTGCTACCTGTGATACCATGTAATAACCGTGACACTCGGAAATGGACAAAACACAAGCATGCGAGCCATTCAAGTCACATTAAATCAATTGAGGGACACAATCTAAAATTGACACACACATGCTGCACACAAAAACCCACTGCACAGAAAAACTACAAGTTGCCAAACTACTACTGGTTGCCTGGTAACTGCCCCAGGCGAAGAAATACTCCATCACATAACCCCTCATGAAACGGCTAACCATGGTTTTTACACAAAAACAGGATGCACCATGTAAATTAATGAGCATCAGAGATGCTGCCTGGCAGGTATTGTTATCTTTGGATATAATCAAACCAGCTGTACACCACCCCCCGTTTCTAGCCTTTAATCTTTAAGTTAACCTGCAGTCTTACATTAGACAGAGTAATGTCCAGCTTCTCTGTAACTCTCTACCCAAAAGAGAATGAGCATATTTCTCTAAATGTCTGATGACACTGGGTATTTTATCTTTCAAAACAGATTTACCAGCAGCAGACAAAAGGAAGATTTGTGAATTATACTAAGAAGGAAAGTGAAGAGCAGTAAAACACCATACAAAATGAAAGTAAAGATGGAAATAAGTTTCTAACAGTGCTTGTTGCACAGTTGCACAACATATTTGAATCCGCGTTTGTTCAGCTGCGCATAAGTTCTCTGCTGCGCTCTGCTTCCTACGTGCACACCCGCTACCCTCACCCCTCTCTGCCCTTTGACTCTCCCTCTCTTCCCCGCAAGATGACTCTACTCATGTAATCCTATTCTTGTAAATAAAATGTCAGGGAATATCCTCTGTTAAGCCCCGGCAGTGTTTGGAATAGGTGAAATATTTTGGTGGCGGTGTTTGGTGATATTTACAGACTTCTAACATTCCCATCCTTGGCACCCCGCTACGTCCCCTCATTTTCAGAGCGTTGCTATGGCAACACCCCTGCCAAATTTGTTGGTGGTGGGGGCGGGCGTGGAGGTTCAGGGGCAGGTGGAGTCTTAGCGGGGCTGGAAAAGGTTGTGCATGTCTGCGTCAATTTTTTTTTTCATTCCTTCATTTGTTTTTATGTAAAACCTCATAAAACACACGGTGAAAGAACTCTACTTTTCAGTGATGCCGAGATACTTAAAACAAATGCACACACAACCAAAAGTCATGTCAAGTCAAATGCTTACACCAAAGTGAATGAACTGTAACTGGAAATGAATGAATAAAAAGGTCAACACAAAAATGAAACCCTTGGAAATGTCCCATCAATATCAGTGATGTCAACTTGAAGTTTTGTTGAAGCGTATTGCAAGTATGTGGGCCACAGTAACACACTGTGAGCTTGTACAATGGCTACCAACACATCAAGAAAGCAGTGCTGATATATAATAGTTTAATAGTTTTACAAATTAATGAAGACAAATGCTGATCCCATGAAATGATCTACTACAAACACTGCACTTTTGCCTACAAATCAGCTGTCTCAATGGTGTGAAATGAGTTTGTGAGCAGCTCGTTGTCTGTGTGTTGACCGCCTGTGTTTATGTGTACATATAAGCATGTCAGTGTGCCTGCGTTTGTACCGAGAGACATTTGAGCCACTGACCTTTCTGTGCCAGCGAAGCATTGGGTTCATATTTGTCCACCAGCACCTGGACCTGCTCTGGTTTGAGGGGAGGGTAGAGTATCTCGTTCAGACGGGGGTCTCGCTGTTTATTGTTAATAAACTCCGTCATCTGCTCCACGGTGAGATATGGACGACTCTTGGCCCCCCTGAAAAAAGGAGAGCAGAGCAAAGGAGGAAGTTAGGGGAGTGGGAATATGAAAAAAAAAAAAAGAACGGGAAAAGCAGAGGCGACATGGGAGTGTTACTAAGTGAGAC
Source organism: Amniataba percoides (assembly GCA_037176925.1). Taxonomy (NCBI): domain Eukaryota; kingdom Metazoa; phylum Chordata; class Actinopteri; order Centrarchiformes; family Terapontidae; genus Amniataba; species Amniataba percoides. The sequence continues at coordinate 14,071,123 of JBAJHX010000031.1, read as the reverse complement.
GCGGGTGCGAGAACAGAATTTCAAACATCGAGAAAATGAAACGGGGAGAAGATGACGGAGGGGAGGAGTGGCAATTAAAGCAGCAAAGAAGATGTGGAGGGGGAAAAGCAACAGAAGCGCAAAGAGAAGAGGATTAAATGTTGTGTTGAGTAAATTATAAGATTTGATTAAAACGCCTTTCACATCTAAGCCTGTTCCACTAAATTATCATCTTCATATCCTCCTGGCTCTCATGCCATCTCACTTAACTGTGATTAATATCCATGACTCGGAGTGGCCCCGGTCATGCTGGCACGCTGCCTGGGCTGATGGTCTGAGTCCCTCTGGGCCAAGGGGCAGCCCTGCTTCTGAAGCACGAAGGGGCCACACAGCGAGTCTCGAGGAGTCACAACCGGGGCCATTACGACAGATTTTCTTGTACTAATTAACTCATGATGACTCTAATGAGCAAAAGCAGGTGTCTTAAACCTACAAAGCCATATTGCCCCATCAAGTACGGCGACAATTATCTAGCAGCCAGTCTGACGAGAGTGACACATGGCTGTAAAATCAATGTCGCATTGTGTCAAGCTTTCAAACAACTTTTCCTCTGAACTGGGGATTGCTGTATTCTTCAGAGGTCAAAAAGATGATTACATCCTCACAAGTTTCTGAAAGACAAAATACAAGCGGGAGAAACACAGGTCTTACACGTCAGAGAAGATGTGGTCCAGCTCCGATCGGGGGCAGATGTTGTTCAGGAACATGTTGTAGACCTCTGGAGTGAAATCCTCCTGGGGTATGGAGTCATTCTGCAGCAGACAACAGCAACATGGTCACATACATGGCACATACATGTACTACAAAAAGAAAAAACTGCAGGGAAGCAGGCGACCTTGTGGGTAGAGACACTGTGGAAGGACTACACATCAACTGTATAGTATGTTCAGATTCAGAATTGATCCACTAGTGCTGCTATGATATGAAATACTACTATAATTTAATAAGAATTTTAAGTCTGTTGACTGGTGAGTTTACCTACAATGAGCCTAAAGAACATTTTCATATTATTATCCCTAGATCTCTCATCAAACCCTCAAAACGGTCAAAAGATAAGATTTTTTCTTTGTTATCTATTGTTATTGTTGTTATTGTCTGCTATCTATCAATATGCACAAGTCAAATTGATTCATAAATAGTCCAAAATGACAATTTCACTCAAAGGCCTTTGCAATCTATATGGCATACAACACTAGCTGTTCGAAGACTCTAAATTCAGATGATGCAAACTCCCCAAAAGCCCTTTAAGAGGGAAAAAATGAGGCATATAAGACTAAGGAAGGCAGACTGTCTGTACATGACCTGTGTGACAGGCCTGTACCAACAGAAAATTGTATTTAAGAACAAATCTGTTCTTATAAGTGGTTCTTTCAGGAGGCCCTTTAACTGGTAAAGAAAACATTATTTCAGGTTGAACCCAACTTCAGTGTGCTCTATCTGAAACGTCTCCGTGCAATAACACAATAATACTTTCTACACAAGTCACAATGCATGAATTTCCAGCTTTCGTGCTATGGGACTTTCCATAGCTGACCTCCACCTCTGGCGTCCCACAGGAAGCGATTTAACAAAAGATGACTTCAATTTTCACCTTGACTTAAACAAACAAACAAACAAAAAAAAACCTGTGGCCACACGGGCTCTTTATCAGAGCCAAACAGGTCTGATAAAGACGCCTCAGCAGCGGGCAATAGCATTGTGTCAGCGAGAAGAAACAGAGCAGAACCAAACACTCTTAGGAAGGAGAAAGTGAAAGAGAAAATAAAGGAAGGATGCATAGAGGGAGGGGGATGCAGGTCGACTCAATGAGTCATTGTAAAGACCTTAGTGCGCGCTATGTTGTGTTTGCGGTTTCGCCTGTGAGTGTGTGCATTTGAGGGATTAACAGCACGACCGTTTAGCTGTAATTACTTGCGCGTTGGAACAACAGCAAATCCCAACAGACCGTCATACAGCAACACGTTCTTACCTCCTGTTCTCTCTCCCTCTGCTAATTATGTATAGCTTGTTCTTTGTGTGTGTTTGTATTTCTGTGTGTGTGTGTGTCTGTGTGTGTGTGTATGCTCATTCCCATCGTGTTCAGAAGCCATTTATTACAGCTATATGACGTGTCCACGCTACCGTACGTGCAAGTGTTTCAACATGTGTTCTGAACTGCACCGAACAGCATTCCCCCCCCCCACTTCCAAACATGTAAATTGCCTGCTTGCTGGAATACAGCGATTGTTTGCCGTGCTGTGGGACTGTTTACACCTCTATGCATGAGGGGGCAGCTTCTCTCTGGTGATATCTGAGAGAGGTAAAGATAAAACAGCTTTTGTCATCTCTATTGCTCCCACCGGGTCTATTTGTTTCATTACAACCAAGGCTAAATCAGTTCAGAGTGGGAAGTCATGCAGACATCCAGAAAATAAGACTCCAAACAAATGAGCAAAGCAGCTATCAGCCGCTGTTTCAGGAGAATAGTGAATGAGCCGAATGAACGGTGAGAGGGCAGACTGATGGACGGATGGAGAAGATGAAAGAGCTTGGAGATAAGACAGAGAGGCAAGAGAAGAGGGGGACACAAGGAGGAGCAGGTTCAGAGATGCAGGAAATGTGAGGAGACAGTGCCGGTGAAAAAAGCAGGGAGTTTCAGTGTTTTGGTGTCTCACTCTGCCAGAAGGGAGGTTACAGTTTTCCAGGGCCGTCTCCACTCGCTTCCTGTCTGCTGAGAACATCCTGAAGATACTGCGGGGAAACAAAAACACACCCTTATGAGTAATCACAGAAAGTGCCAAACAGACAGAGGAGTTTTCGCTCTTATCCTCTGCGTCAAACTGACGAATTCATCGCAGATATGAAGTGATACTTAGTGAGAGTATCCTGTGAAAAAGTTCTGTCAGAGCGGCAGCAAACAGTACAAAGAACAGAGGGATAATGCTGAAACTAAAAATACATGGTTTTCGGGCGAGAATGCAATCACAAACTGCAGGGAAAATGACACATTAAAAGACAAAGAAAAGATGATAAAAATTGAAAATGTTATATATGTCTGTAAAAGTCTGAATAGAATAGCTTATACTAATCCAGCCTAATAATAATAATAATAATGATACAAACACTCCTGCAATCAGTGTTATATTCACAAATGTTATAATGTTCCACTTCTATTTCCATTGTCTATTATTTTGTCTATTATTATGAGTGCAGTTCAATCCTGTTTCATAATGATGAACATTATTAATATTTTTTCTACTCTCACGGATATAAAAGTGTATTTTGATTATTCTAAATCCACAAAGTTGAAACATGCATACACACTGTAGAAAATACACAACTACTGAATTAATGACATGTTCTTATTCAAATGTGATTGTTATGTACAATACGGAGAACTGATCTGAATACTGCTGTTCACAGTGGTTTAACTCCAGATGGCAACACCAACATGTCCATAAATAATGTTATAATGCTCGTAATCCTTCATGAAGGCAACATAACCCGAGACGTGTACCAAGATGAGCACACGGAGTTGTCTTGTTGTCATTTCTTCTTATCATTAGCACTGCCATTATAATGCCCGTTTCCCTTATCATTCCCATGACAATTATCATTATCGTCATCATATCACCGTGTCTTTAACAATCCTTATTACTCACACACTAGGGTTTTTTTTTTCTTGTGTTCATTAACAACAGGCATGAAGATAAGAATGTTTCCAACTTCGCATCATCATCAGATATTCAGCTATCACATGACGGCTTCCTTATGAAACCCGTCCACGTGTCTCCAAAGCTTCACCTTTTCGTGAGCGAAGAAAAACAGCCTCCTTTCAGCTGTGTGACACTTCATTTTTCAGATAATCCAACGTGTTTTTGAATGTCTTTTTTTTTTTTTTTTAGCTTTGGAGATACATGTTTTTCATTGGATGCTGACAATATGCTGTCCTGCCTCATCAGTCATTTGACGTGCAGAGAGAGAGAGAGATGCTGCTTCTGTGTGGTTGAGCTACTGTCTTCTGTTGTTTTATTCTATTGTATATGGACAATAAATGAGATTTACTGCAATGAACTCCGATGTCATTACAGCTACTGTTGGATGTTTAGGTCTGTTTCTGCTGGCCATAGCCTGTTTAAATTACATGCAGAGGAATGCCAGTGCGGATCCATGAGCGCATACTGTATTCTCAGTGGGAGACCAGAGTCAAGCTGACATTAGTCAAGCTGACATGTCCTCCCAGCTAGGAGGTTAATTCCCTAAACGGCAAGGAGTGTCTCTCTGCCTCTCTGTGTTGACACCCACTGTTTTCCTCTGCGGCTCTGAGGGAGGTTATCGCAGAAGTTCACTCTTGCCTGCCTGAAAGCTCAACTTGACTAATAGCGATAAGAGAGTTGGATTTTCAATGAGGTGATGACAAACGCACAGATAGTTGAAAGTGAAATTCGTAAGAACCGAAAGGGAAATTCACACACACATCGAGCGCTGGCACATATTTGGCTGAATTTAGTGGCAGCTACAAAAGGAGCTGTTGCTTCACACACACGCACACAAACACACAAATAAATGAGATTGGGCTCTTTGCAAACAGAAGGACGGTGATGGATATAATGAAGACATTTCTACCGCAGAGAAACAATAAAAAGGGAGTGCTGTGACGAGGGAAGGGAGTGGTAACATATTCTAATAGATGCACACATGCACACAGATGATGGGTGTGTACTGAAGCGCATATATGCTGATAGTAACGAGGGAAGGCAGAGGAAGCTACACATTGATCAAAAGAGCAGAGAGGTGGCAGGGGAGAGAAGGATGAGTCAGAGAGACTTACTTCTTGACGGGGATTCGCCCCTCAGGGTTAAGCTGCAGCTTCAGCCGAACGTATCTGCATTGGACAGAGCACATGCCTTACACAACATGTAATCAGCAGTTTGGATGTGTGTGCAAATGTTATTTCTGTCAGCGTGTGTTTGCATGAGCCATGAGTGACTGATGTACACGTCCACAGCCATTTGTCATGTCCGTCTATGAGCGAGTGTGCACGTTCAGATGACAGCACGCGCGCCGTCGCAATGAAACGCACACTTGTGTCTCTGTAACACCCAGCGGCGGGCTGCATGTATGCACAGCCCTCCGCGTACACCATGAATATTTGGCTGTGTTTACATGACGGGTTAGGATTGTGGCTAATCCCTGGAAGTCTTGCATTGGCAGTGCCGAGCGGTGCAGCAGCAACACAGGCAGCGCAGCCTGGGCTATAAATAGCTTAGCTGAAACAGGAGCCATCATTACGGGCTGGGCTTTAAGTGGCTGCTGGCTAATAATTAATATCCATTACAGTGTCCACTTCATAGGGCAGGACGGCTGCCACAGGCAAAGTCACCGATGACTGTAATGGTTAACTGGGCCAGACTGGATTATGTCCGAGGTATGTTTTTCCTTTTAAAAAAAAAAAAGAAAAAAAAAAGAGGGACGTGAATTGAGTGGTGGCTGAGAAAGAGCAAGTTGACGACAGGTGACGTCATTAAGGCTACATAAGGTTGATTTTTTTAAAAAGCTGGAGGGAAGGGATGATAGCGAAAGGCTCTGAAGTAAGGAAAGTGGGAGAGAACAGTTAAGTGTTTCCTGATGCCCTCATCTGCCTTACACCTGCCTGTATTATTCATTAAGACGAGTAGGGCTAAACAGATTACTTACTGTCTTGTGTTTTACTACTCACTTTCTCTTTGTCTGTCTTTCTCTCTCTTTCCCCCATTCCCTCCCTCTCTAGTTAATGCTAAACCACCAAGGTCAAGTTCCAAGTCATCTCGGGTAAAACAAGCAGCTTATTTTTGCACATCCACCTCAATTTCTTTGGCACGAGATGTAACACATAAACAGCAACAGCTGGTCGATTCCCAGTTTTCTAGCGCAGTCATCGTAAAACATGCAGTTCTAACTCTAATCACTGATGCAGAAGGCAACATAATCCAAGCGCGAGCGGCCTCGGCGCTGCTGCATTGATCTCGAAAGAACATCTTGTAGCAAGCAGCCATTTGAAGACATGCTGGGTTCCATTTTGAACCCCCAAAATAAACATGTATCACAGCCTTTAGCAATAACAATTAACAACATGCAGAAGAGCATGAAAAGGGATGGGGTCTGCTCTGTGCCCGAGTAGTGCTATGACAAAGAGTGGCCTTATTTGTAAGCAAGCGGTGCACAACAACTGCTGCTGTGAGCGACCAGCATGACTGCAAAACCTGCTTTTTTTCAATTCTGTTCCAACTCTCTTTGTCCTGTGTGGTCGATGGCCACTTTTATTGTCTCATAAGTCAATTAGCTTCCTCAGGGGTGCGAGCTAATGGCTTCTGTTCACTGATAAACACCAGACAGCTGGGAGTTGTCACAAAGCAGAGCGCGGCATATTGTCTCCACACAATACGGCAGATTCACGTTTAGGGTTCGGCCCGCGTGAGCATCTCTCGCCGCACGCATAAATCAAACGCCGGCCACAGGTCAGCGCGCGGGGTCCGGTCAGATCAATACGTATGGGCTGCTGTGAGGCGATAGACACAGATGTTACACAGGACGAAAAGGTGGGGCACAGAGCCGCTGATGACGACTGAAGTTGATTTATGTGAGAGAACCCAATAAAACGTTGACTCCTCTTTAACACGTTGACACCGCTGCAAGTTCAGGCCAACAACCTGACCTGTTTTAGGATCTACTGACATGGGTCTGTCATTACGTCCACGATGGAGCAACAATAGCAGCTACAGCACCACACGATCACACCTTCACACACCACT
>JBAJHX010000031.1:14044740-14056495 GCA_037176925.1 Amniataba percoides | reverse complement strand
AGGTTGAGGAAAAGCGTGGGAGGAGGTTGAAAGCTCATATGGACTTAACAATCCCTCATTCCAGCTCCTCAATGGGGGCATTTCATTAACCCTGAAGCAGTGAGACATGAAACGAGAGACGGAGGGGTGGACGGAGGGGAGACGGAGAGCACGTATCACGCCATTTCCAAAATGCCAGCACATCCGCAATAACGTGCGCTGACAGGCCCCCATTTTCATGTCTTGAGGAAGTGGCCTAACATTCACACCCAGTGCTAATCATCTCATGACGCACAGTGGAACTGAGCATCACAGATTTTAAAGGTGAAAAATACATCTTTTAAAAGAGCAGTTATACAACCGGTGTACTTCTCATTTTACCATGAATAATCTAATCGCGGTCTGCACAAACTTATTACAGTAATTCCTTTTTTACTGATCAGACTTTATTCTACAGCACAGCTAGACTTCTGTCTAACTTTGATTATGCCTGCAGGGCAACTGGACACTGAACTCCAGGCAATAATGTATTAGAAAGAAATTCATGAGTTTATGTGCATTTCGTATCGTTCCAGGAACTTTTAAAATTTCATACTCCTCGTTCTACACGGCCCCAACTAACAATTTTTGGGATTTTTGTGCCTTGAGCGGTAACCACTCTGACCGAGGCATTATACAATCTGCAGCTTGTGTGCAAGTGTATTTTACATATATGTGATGTTTTTCTTTCTCACATTAATATCCAATGCAAACACTGACAAAAAAACACAGTTGTCCTGACAGTGATCTTGAATTTGAGGCCGCTGATTAAATTATAAATCTAAGAACAATGATTTTTTATGGCTGAAAACACAAAAACCGTCCACCTACACAAGAAAAGAGGCAGTTTGAAAGGAAGGCAAAAGTCACCCGCCAACTATCACAGTGTTTAAGTGGAATAAAACTACAGATGTCTGACAGCTGTTGAAAGCTGTGACTGCAGCCTGCACCAGAAAATGGCACAAACTCCTAATTCAGTCTGCCACCACGCATATAAAAACTCTTGACATCTCATTCAGACTGCTGAGCCATTGAGGAGAAACACATTCTTCATTGGAAACATAAGGAAGGCTTGACAGCATTTGACTGCAAACCACAGCCTCCGCGATAACTAAATCATCTGATTTAACTGTCACCCGACAGACAGTGTCACAAAGAATTGGCCACAGAGGAGTTCTGACCACGTCTGACGTTTCTCCCACCACATTTTTTCTATAACTCATCTCCTGAGCTGGAATAAGTGTGTGCGGGCGTCTGCCTCTCTGCCTGTGCGCGCATCACCCACAAGAAAATATCTCAATTACTACAACTAACTGAGCTTCCTAATCGCCGTAATATCATTACATTCATTTCATATCCTTTCATTCTTCAAATAGCATCTGCTATGCAAGCAAATGTTTTTCACTTTATGGTCAACGTGACTGCAATCTTTCAAAAAAAAAAAAAAAGAAAGACAAAAATAAAAGAAGCTCTATTGAGTGCACATGATAGCTGCAGGGCTTTGAAGAGTAAAATGCCCCAGAAATGTGGAGGAAATTGAACAATCTTGCAGAGAAATCTGCTTTGCGCTGGCACCAAGACATCATGAGAGGCAGTGACACTTAAGGACGTTACAAAAATTATTTTCTTTGGACCCACCCAAAATGACTCCCATCCCTTGCCCACCTTATCCCAATATCTCAAACCAAACAAAATATGGTGGAAATTGTTACATCCTCCATTTAGCAAAAATAAGACATAAAAATGAATACAATATAATATAAGATAAATATAATGTGTCTTAACTGATGACAACTGATAATATGAGCCTGTTTAAAAAAAGACATTTGTGTTTAATTGTGTTTTTAAGTGGTAGTTGACCTGCACTTACATTTGTATCAGATATTTTACAACTAATTATAAAACAATATGTAAGGTTTTAAAGCTATGCAGTGAGTAAAGATTTAAAAAGCGTCAAATAATAAAGAAGTTTAAGGAGGATTTTGGTCGTTGTACACACAGAAAAAGGCTCTTTAACAGCTGTTTGAGCCTTGATGTGCATGTTCACAGAAAACAAATCATAACTCACACTAACACCTGGACAAGACACCAGAGAATAGAATACGATTATACTGCCATTAATGGCAAAAAAAAACAGACTTTCCTAGCAGATGCCTGAGTATCACAGGGAATAACAGACCTGTAGGGAAGTAGACTGCCAGCATGGATTAAGAGGGAACATAAAAGCTTGGAGGGTACGACATAAGGATAATTACACAGAGGAGACTGGCCACATCTCTGTCACAAAGAGTCCCTTTGCACCTCAGTTGCTCCTGCATAATAATCTTGTTACAAGGGCAGACGTTCTGTAACAGTGGCGAAATGCGGTCGTACATGTGTGCTTATACGCGACGCGCACACACGGGTACCTGTGAGCATCGACGAGCAGGTCGGTGCCTGGTGGGAGAAACAGTTTGGAGGGGGAGAGAGAATAAACAGAGAAAAAGAGGCAAGTGGACAATTCACGCTGTGTGTGAATCACCGTGAGGGTAAAACGGAGAGACAGACGGGGCAAGGGGCAGGTTTGATGAGGTGGAAGTAGTCTACCTGGCATGCACTCTTCCTCTCGCTGGCTGAGCTCACATCGGGCAGACAGGAAGACAGAGGCAAAGACAGGAAGGAGCTGACCTCAGATACACCGCACAAATTCCAGCAGGAGAAAAATAATCAACCGCTGTGACTCACCAGCTCAGCACTTCTCATTAGGACGAGCACTGAGCAGCGCTGGGAATTTGGTGGCATGTGAGCCAAATAGCTGCGCTGGCAATCAAATCAGTTGGTTGAAGAATTCAATAAAGCAAGAGAAGTGTGTTGTGTAATAAAATGATATACTGCCAAAAGCAAAGCTTATAAGCAGTCAAATGTCAGGAGGGAAAAATGTAGCTTGTAGATTTTTCAGGGCTTTTTGAGAGTGACGTTATCCACTCGAATCTAAGAGGCATTGACCTCACTAAATGAATTATATAACTCATAGTTCTTTGAGAAATGACATCAAGGTAAAAACAAGGGAGAATAAAAGGAAACAAGGTAACTGCTGCAAGACTCAAAACTTTGACAAAGTTTTGCTTTAACCGCTTGTTATTTTTCCCTTGTTACTTAAAAGTACTTCCTCAAACTCAGCGTGCCCCAGGTATTCTGGTTATTACTCCCACCCACTCTCTGTGACTCACACGCATCAATTTGTGAGGTGGATGAACCCCATTCTGTTCAAGCTGTCCATCAAGTGGCAGTCTTTCAGGGGTGGCACTAAAAACAGCTCACGGGCACCAGAAACTGGCAGGTACATAACTACAGTAATTATCCTGTATTTGTACAGAAGCTCTAATTTGGCGCGGGCAGACTGAAAAATACTGTTAGCGGCTAACGGCAGTTGGTACATACAGTCCGTCCACGCATGGAAGCGACACCTGCCTGTGCTCCGGCATCTAAGAAGACCCAGATGCACACACACACATACCCACACAGACTAATGAACAACATTAATGCAAAAATAGACATGCAGCAGAAACAGTCAAGTGATCGGTGGAACAAGCATCCACGTACTCTATCATCCTTCAGGAAGAGTGAATTTCCACTTGCTGTATTCTGTAAGTTGCTGAAGGATACCAAGAGACCATCAACAAAATATATGTTTTTTTTATTTCATGTGATTGTGTGTACATGTACAGAGAAAAAAAAATCATCTTGGAATATTTTGCTCTCCTCACTGTTTCTCTCAAGTGAACTTCGCCTGATTTCGCTTTCTGCACTTCAATCAAAAGCAGCCTCTTTTCCCTTAAAGTGGCCTGCAAAGACTCGCAGTGCATCAGGCTGTGTTTGTGACAGAGGGCCATTTCCAGCCCTCAGCCCTCCCTCTGGCACGCTGCTCGGGCCCTCCAAGAACAAGGAGCCCCATGGAGCGAGGCCCGGCAGGGGAAATGTCCACAATGGGATCCAGGAGTAAATAATTTATACGAGTCCCCGTTGGCACAGTGAAGCCTTCGGGGCTGTAGAAGCTCTTCCCCTGCTGTTGTAAGGAGGCAGCATATGTCCTCTCCCTCTAGCTGTTTCCATTCTTGTCGTCTTTTACTTACATCCCCCCCTGCTTCCGTCCCGCTTGACAAAACAGTCCAATACGCTGGGCTCCTCGCTGCGTAGAGGACGCTAAGCAGATTCCAGCCCCAATGACATCTTTAATAATTCTAACCAGAACCAATTGGGTTTATTGGAGGACATTCCTGCAGGACTAAGGGGGAGGGCTGTGCAGCATCAGGAGCAGTCGACATGCTGTATAAAGTAATAGTGAAGCTGAAGAGAAGGGGCTGTGCTTCGTCTTTTTGCTGATGGAGACGGACAGAGAGGCCTGGTTTTATTCATTCCAAAGACGTGGCTTTCTCCTGATTTTTTAGGCTAATATGAATGACGCACAGGCGTTGCGCAATAATGCAGCACATGGTTCAAGTTCACCAGCCTCTGAAAGAAGTCTGCACATTATGGAGACACAAAATGTTTGTCAATGTCCTGCAGGGAAATTTAATGCATCATGAGCCCTCATGATCTTTATTACGTTTATACACTGTCTAAGAATTTTGTTAATTACTCAAAAAACTAAAATGTAATCATATAGTCTCTACAGAACCTGACATGTTGACTGCAAACTGCAGGAAAGCAAACAAATACAATAAAACGGAATGAAATCTGATATAAGGATAAAAATGTCCTTTATTGTATGCAGGCCCTGACTAAAATAGTATGTTCTTATTGACAAAATATTTTCATATTTCCCCACCTAACCCACATTTACAAAAATGAGAAATGTAATATAACATGTCTTGAGCTTATGTTTTTTTCTTTTTCATGAAGTGACGTCAAGAGAGGGATTTAACATATCATATCAGATCAGATTTGACTGGATCACTTAAAAGTCAAGCGGCTCAGTGAATACAGGGCTGTATTCTGGGATATGGAGCTTTTAAATCAGAGGGAGAAAATGAGACCGCAGGCACACCTTTGGAGGTGTAAACAAAGTTTTTGCCCACTCAAATAGACACCCTTGACCAAAGATCATCAGAGTCAATGGTAAGGTGCAGTGTGAATTCAGATTTCACTGAATATAATTGCTCCCTGGAGTTCAACAACATTTTTGACACAAAAACATTTTTCGTATCAAATCATAAAATGACTTTTTTTTTTTGGTATTTTACATGAAATAAATGGACAGTTGACACAGGTTAAGGTCACTGTGTCTTTAAAGCGTCTCGGTGCTCCAACTTGTACAATATCCTAATGTGGCTTCGCAAAATCAATGCTACACTCTTGAGACATTTGTGCCTGCCATTAAGGTGAGTGTCACAGGACCTGCCAACTCCTACAATCAACTGCACTGTCTTGTAATGGCAGATCTCGAGTGAAACGGAACGTTCCTCACATCAGAGCTCTCATTTTTCTGTGAAATCGCAGCCAAATTATTTCATGAGAATTTCTTATTCTAGCGATGAGGTCAACATACCGTACTTTCGTCATTCAGCTTGCAGGAAAAAAAAAAACAAAAAAATAGGGGAAATAGTTGTTTAGTGCCACGCTGTCGGGCCAGTTCACACAACGCTGTTGCGCACACGGAGAGCAAAATTCACTGGGTGAGATAATTTTGTGCATAAACAATCCTAATTGGGCCTCCAAATCCCTCTGCAAACATTTGAGGATCCTCGGAAAGAATCGTGCAGCGATAATTGTGATTTATCCTCTGTCTGTAGTCATCATTTACCCTTTTGCCATCATTAGCTTCACCGTCACACAGAGAGCCTGCTGTCCCCGACATCCCCAGACCATCTGCCAGGCCGGGCCATGCCAGCCACCAACCAACCAACCACCTACCACCCTCGCATAACGCCCCATTTGGTATGGCATCTGTGCGCTCCGCCGATCTGCCAACAAAGGATTACTGAATGTTCAAACAAGTCCTGGGATATTCAACAATATTCAAACGTCCGTTTAAACCTATGGTCCACGTTTGAGCCGAGCTGACTGAAAAGTTGTTAATGACACACGCGCCGGGAGAAATCAACACCCCGCACCGACCTTGCCTCCATATCTGATTGGCTTTGATTCTGTGTGACCGATCTCTGATAAAAGATGATTATCAGTCCACGGTTGTTCTGTACCACACAACAGACACCTATGGCACCTTTCAGCTTCATTAGTCAGTCTCGGTTTCCAATAGCAGACCAGGAGACAAAGTGCCTGCCACCTGTTAACAAGACGGACAACCCAAAACAGCTGATTATCAGAGAAACCTTTGACCTGTGATCTGCTGTTAACAGTGGTATGAAATTTATGTGCGAGGCAAGAACAGAGATGCACCCAAATCCTTTCACTTTCACTCGAGTCACTGTCTGCTGCTTTTCTTTCTGCTTGGCCCTCCCTCAGGAGCAGAGACAGAACAAATTACAGAAACAGGCTATAAGGGTTTTATACAAAAATGCTGTGTTTGTCAATCCTCTTATTCACTCCAGAAACTTGACAAATGACGGCTATATCAAATGAGAGCACACTGTTCCAACAACATAACGTAACACAAACATGAAAAGACCTATGTAATATATTGCAGAAGCTTAGCCTGTACAGACCAGTTCTTCATAGATCTAACCAAAAGGCACATATCGTCTGTTTACTGTCATAACACATGCTTGCCCAACAGGCAGGCCAAATATAATTTCATTGCCGTTTCTTTCGCCAACATTGTCAGCCTACCACGCCGAGCCAAAACGTTTTGGACAAATCAAATCAGGCTTCCTCTTCCACACTCTTTTCCACCCTGAAGTACCTGCATATGACAGCTGTCATTGCGGTTGATTGACATGAATGCCCCACATTAATGTGAGTGCATACGGATAAATATCATAAGGATACGTTATAAATATAATCAACATGCACAGGATCAATGGGCAGATAAACTCTTTTATATTATATTCTACTCAAGTCAAGCTGTATGTAACATCAGACCTCTGAGCAGGGTAGCTTACCTTGGAGAAATGTATAAATAATCACAGTACATTACACGATGAGGCGAAAAGTCTTGATACAGAATGCCTTTAACTTCAGATATTTCTGAATCAAGTGTTTTTTTTCAGATGAGATGGTCTGCTATGGTATTGAATGTTTCACAAAGGATATTTTTTGAAGAGTAATGAAATGGAACAAAAGGCTGGTATGAGGTTTGTAAGAATGAAGAAAAAAAAACTGCAAGAGGCTACAATATTTGTAAAGTGGACATACTTTTTCCAGAGAGTGTCGTCAGCATCTCTGGGAAGTGTTACGCTTGCGAAACAGAACCTGCAGTCTGTCAGCTACCAAACCATGCGGTGTCCAGAATGGGAGAAGGGAGGAATTTTTTTTTCTTTTTTTTTTTGGCCAAACAAATGGTTGCAACAAATGTGATACAACTTCCTGTGGAAACAAATGCACAGAAAGCGAAATCAATCAAGTGGAAAAAAGACAGAGTAGACCTCAGCGTATGTGAACATCATTCAACCGAGCAAAACAAGCGAGAGGGAAGGGGGAAAAAAAGATTCCTCCACCTCCTTTTGCTCGGGTCTTTTGAACGGGAAATAGTTCGAGCGAGCTCTGTGGTCTCTGGAGCAGCAGCATTAAGAATCAGACATTTTCTTTGCTAACCCTCCTGAGATTTACTATCGAAAACCAATTAAGTCTTTGGCGTGCTTGTGTGCTTGGAAGGGATCGTTGGAGGGAGCGAGAAAGGTCACCTGTCTGTTTATGTCTTGGAACTGGAAAGGTCCCTTAAATGCACACGCTAACACACATTAATACATGCGGCCACAAAAAATATGATCACACAAACGCCGCATGCACCGGCCACCTATTTGATTAATGCCGTTGAGCGCTGACTGGTGTGACCAAGGCGGCAATCAACAGTATTCCCAAGAGCCGCTCTCTCATCTCATCCATCCCCAACGATATCTGTTCGCCACATATCTGTTATGAATAGATGGCTGATAAAAGTATGGAAACCCAGAGGAGATATTGATCACCCCAATTAAATCAGAACAAATTGGAAAGGAAGGGGGAGAAACTCTCTTCTGCCCGCAGGCCTGTCTGGATGTTTATTTAACTATGCGATTGTGGAGTATGTTTTCAAAATGAGATATCTGCAGTTTGAAATGATCAATGATCATTACCATTTCTTCATTAGCGCCACTTCATTAGCATTCGGGATCATTAGCAAAGTAAGGCAAATTATAGTTTTCAATTAAGGTTATGAGTCATTTCAGACGTTTGCTTCCCAAATCGCCGACTTTTAAAAGGTGGATTCATTTCTCCAGAAGTCTTTCAAGGAAATTAACATGAAAATGGCTCTGAGAATGTGCCAGTGCAGCTTCGCAACGGCCAGTCCATCAAACAGCTCCCTGCAGATTTGGGAGGATTTGAAGGAGCGCAGAATAGCGAGCCTTGAGCCACATTCGCTGGATTTGAATGAGAGCAGATGCTGCAATAGACTGGGGGAGTTTGATAATACTTAATGAAACAGGATCGAGTGTTCAGTCGAGCGGAAACAACTCGTGAGTTTTTAACTCCTGTCCCTCAATCACTTTGAGAATCACAAGTCTGGAACAGCTAACAGATCTCAGCAAATGTTGCTCCAATTACTGCAGTTAAACAAACTCCCCAGACTGACGGAGACATATGCCTTTCCGCCAAAACAGGCTGATGGAGAGGCAGGGAGGGGAGAGGAGACAAGGAGAGGTGTGAATGTTTCTAGTTGAGGGGGGACTTAATTAGTGGTTGATGTGATCGTTCCTGTGCTCTCCTGTCAAACGGGGAAGCTACCACGTGTCAGCGAGCCTTTCCTGCCCTTGTTAGCTCCGTGTTCGTCCTCGCCTCCTTATGGTTTCCATGGTAACAGACCCACCAGACTGGTCATAACCCCTCATATTTCATACTCACCTGCGAGGTGGGCAGTGTGTGTTGGTGTGTGGCGTGTGTCTGTGCATAAGTGTGTGCAGACAGTGTGCGGTACACCAAATGACTCTGCTGAGAGTCCGGACTGTCATTTCACAGGATATCAATACACGGGGATAATATTTTTAGGTAATTATATTGATTTACAGAGATTATTATTGAATTCCAGCTGCAACCTCACTTAAAACTAAAAACCAACAAATCAATCAAATATATCTATATCTTATCAATGGCTTCCCTGTGAGATAATCAAAACAAAGTGTGAGGTAAGGTCAGTCTGTCCAATGTATTTTAACATCAGCGTGCAAAGTAAAGCTTGTGATCCCTACATGATAGCTGGAAAAGAGCCTCTGGTTCAATATATTGACAGTGACACACTGATTGTCCCATGTGGAAGAGGAGCTAAATCGAGACCGAGATCAGTCGATAGTCGGACTCCTAAGAGCCACTGATTGTAGACTTGTAGTAAGTCACCTGTCAGTGGCAGGCTAAATGAGTTACTGTTAAGATTCATGGCTGCTGCACTCTCCAACAGTGATTCCCAATCGAGGCTACCCCAGGTGGGACTTTTGCAGGGTACGTGGAAAGATTGGAAGACATCTCGATCTTGAAAAAATAAAAATTGCAATTTGATAAATTGATAAAATTTGTTTAGGTTAAAAAAATAACCATCCAAATAGCACCAATGCAGTCAAGTTTAAAGTCATTCAGTACATTGCAGGAAACATACTGAGCTATTGCGTAGGTTGATATTGTAAGTGCATGAGGGGGACAAATAAATGAATACGCAGAAGGAATAATTAGCAAAAAGAAATGGATAAATAGTTGTTAACAGTAAAAAATAGTTGGAAGGCATTATAAAATCAGTTAAAAAGATCACGTTGCCTGTTGGTCTTCTGACAGTACATCCATCATGTCTAGACCGTAGTTTAAGTGTGGACTGACCTTCCCCTGCCTGTAGGATTAAAATGAAAGACAAATGGCCGCCTGTTGTAATGCTGATCTTTCTTTCCCGGCCAAAATGCTGACCTGGTGCTTGCAGCAGCTCCACTCTCTTCTCTCCCGTCTCGACTGGTTCTTATTTGATTGGCTCCAGTTCCGCTGGGACAATCTTTACGGGGTTAACAAAATGTCACATCTGATTTCACTGCGGGCATCAAGTGACTTGGTGTGCCAAGTTCCACTGAAACAGACTGACACCTGCACAGTGACGAAAAGTGAAGAAAAGGCTCATCGTGATCCAAGAGTCCAGAAATTCATTTGTTTCCAGGTTGATCGTTTTCATCGCTTCTGTTCTTTCTGGACCTTCTGACCTCCAGTCAAGCTGCTGCCTGCTCAGTCATGATATAACTATTTTCTGTCCTTCCACCTTTTGATAGCTTTGGGTCTTTTCACATCTTGTGATTACTTCATTTATTTCTTATACTCCTACCCCTTCTTTTTCTTTTTTAAATTATTCTTTTAGCACAGCTGTTTTTGTCTTCCTCTTCCGTTGCCGAGTGTCTGCTTTGTAATTTAATAAGACTTTGTGATTGCATCTAATGGTCTTCTGTTTGAATTTCTTTGATACAATGTGCAGCACACAGAGTTGACTTAACTAAACTCAATAACAGGGACAACTGAGAAACAAATTTGACACTGTGAATGCCTTATATTATTGAATGATACAGCTTGTTTGTGAAGCCAGGGATGAAAAATGACTCTTATTTGTTCTGGCTGATATATAAAGCATCCAGCAGCCAAACTCATATCCCTTGTTTTTGTTCTCCTCCCGACCAAGCTAAAATAATACAAAGATGGTGGACAAAATACACAAATTCAGGGTGCAAATCTCTTTTCCTGAGCAAACTGTTTGAGACATTCCAGCTGGGGCTCTGCTGAAGGTGTTGACTTTACCTGCACAGGTGCACCATTGTGCTCCTTTTGGGCTTTTTTACCGAGATAGTCATCTCTGGCCCCGCTCGTGTAACTCTCCCTCTGCTCCCACACAGGCCTCTCTGTTCATCACCACAGTCTCCGTTTCACCTGTTCATTCATTCAACAGTTCTTTTCCTCATTCATCCCGATCCAGCCGCTCGGTCTGACATTAGTCGGGAACGGCAGCTGGTCTGAGGAGAGCATGAGCATCGCCTTCGATTCCTCCCCGAGCAGCAATGAGATGGCTCGCTTCGCACCAGGGGAATCCATGTGTGCACAGAGATCATCAAACTAATTGACTGAAGAATCAAACCTATCAGAGTCCATCATGCTAACCTTTTTTTGGCTTAATTTTCTGTATTCTTGTCCCCCTTTTTTTCATTCCCTGAAGGGGGATGGAGGGGTTACATCGATGCGTGATGCTGATCAATTGCTTGTCTTTGACTGATGACGAATTGGCGCTGCAGCTTCTTTCATGAAAATCAATGAGTCCATATACCCGCTTACTTTAATCACCTCTTACTGCAAGCTGCCATTTGGCCTGCGGCAAATCCCCCCTGATGAAAACGATAGCAAGGAGCAATGGTAGCGGTATCCAATCTCTTCTTCACTTATTGGCACTGAGTGAATTGACTATCTGACTGAGAGTACCAGACTGAGAAAAGACAGAAAGAGAGAGGAAGAAAGAGGGAGAGAGAGAGGGAGTCACAACATGGAAGGGGATGATACATGCTTGGATGGTGTGATGGCATGTTTATTTCAGTGACTGCCATAACTCAGAGAGCCGTGAGCATGATGGCGTGCGTGCCTGCGCGTCGTGTGCATG
>JBAJHX010000031.1:14030116-14044640 GCA_037176925.1 Amniataba percoides | reverse complement strand
CATGTTTATTTCAGTGACTGCCATAACTCAGAGAGCCGTGAGCATGATGGCGTGCGTGCCTGCGCGTCGTGTGCATGAATCATGTCTAAAATGGAGCGCGTGGGAGTTCTCTCTCCAGACCCCCGTCAACTGACAGACAGACAGTTTCATGCCTCTGTGCGCTAAAAATGTCTCTGAGCGGAGCCCGCTGGGGAGGCAGGACGAGACAAACTTACATCCATTCAATTTTACCACAAACAAACGTCTCCCCCCTTTTCATTCAATTAATTGTGCTCTATGAGTCTCCTCCGCTGTTCCCCCATGAGCAATGTGACCGAGCTCGTCACTCCTCTGCCGTCAGCAAAAAAGCCAAAGTGTCACAATCATTTTTGGCATAGACATTTCTCCTGCCATGTATCATGTTTTATTTTTTTTTAAAGTTTTGGAACAAAAACAAAGAAATCTGTCTGATTCCTGACTATAGTTTGGTAATGGACCTTTATACCTTTATTACTTTATCAATCATTACATCCCTCGATAATTAAAATAATTATTGATCTAAGTCTGACTCTGACTTTGTAATCATTTCACCTCTATCTTTGATCAGACAGTTCCTGATTTAATGAGAAAGGTGCACATTTTAGAGTGTAAAAAAGTTTTCAAAAATCAATGTTACATGACTGCAAAAGCTTGTTAAAAGAACACAAAACTCAAGGTGATATAATCAAACAGCTTTTTTTACCGGCCAACATTCATCAACCAAAACGTATTCAGTTGTCACACAAGACGAAGACAAGGAAAAGAAGCTGGAAATGATTAATCAGCTATCAAAACAGTTGCTGATTATTTTTCTGTCTTTGCACTAATCACTTAATCTGTTTGAGCTCTAGTTTTAATCCCCGAACTACACGGCAAATTTCAGCTCCGCACTGCTAGCGCCAACGACTGGTACATTATGCCCTCAATCTCTCTATTTCTTACTCCGTCTCTTGAACACGCACTCACACACACTCACACTCCCTCTCTCTCTCTATCTGTCTGTCTGTCTGTCTAACAAAAGCCTTCAGAGAGACTCATTATCAATGATTGTCCTCCTAAACTTTACTTTTACATTCATCTCTCAAAACCGTCGACGCACGTTTGCACGGTTGTCACTCTGAAGGATCTGATCATTAATATGCTGCAAAACACCGACAGGTCTCTTTCACCAATCTATAGCATATCAGCGAGAGCAAGGCGTGCTCCCGACATCCATCTAACTTAATCTCATAGGTTAGCACTGATCCCTGCATGTCAGCCTGTAAGCGGGGATCAGCTATTATTTCTCTTTGACTGCAGGGGGACTGTGTAGTTGCGCAGCTGGTGAGACCCCGGTTTAAATTATCATTAGTCTCCCTGGGATGAGGGTAAAATGGGATGTTTGCATAGCACGTCTCTGCGTTATGTCACCATCCCAGGCTCATTACATCACCGAAACATACTGTAAATAACACCACTACATAACACGGATGGGATATTCCACACACAGAAATAAATCAGTTAGTCAGTCCTTTCCTGGATGATGACTTGATACACGGCTAAACTGGACCTGCTATAAAGTCTCGCCATCGCAATGTGCTATACGCAGAGGCAGTGAGATGCACCAGAATGCTAATCACGTCTGTTATTAGGTTATTTCTGGTGAGGTAAAAAGTATACCTCCCAGGGTATGTCTCCTGCCGCTGCAATGAAAAGCTCCTGTGGAAAAGTTTCACATAACGGTCACGTTGTCACGGCTGCAGACGCCTATATCGACAGTATACAGTGTACATTACAGCGCGAGATGTACCAAACGCGCTATACACTGTCACCCAACTCGTGTTACCCAATATTTCTGTGCTTTCTCAGCTATTTGTCTTGTCGTCTGGCAGTGCAGCCGTGTCCAGGGTCAGACAGAGGCCTTGCCCACTCTTACGTCGATAGATTTGAAGGGCTGGGATTGTTGCTGCTGGAGCACACACTGTGACGCCGTCCTTCATCGATACACAGCAGACAGCACGGATGATGGAAATAAACGCTTCCACAGCAAGAACCTTTGAGCACCTCGCAAAAAGATGCTGTTAAGGGAAGATTCAAGAGAATCTGGGTCTGTTTTATGATTTGCAACTGCATTTTGGTGAAGAAAAAAAAGAAAAGATTAAGAATTTGGTAAGCAGTGCTCCAAGTTTCCAAAAATAAATGCTAGGACATTCATACTGCATGCCCTCTTTCATATTTACCATCCACACTATGTAATCAGTGACTGAAACACTATTATAACACAGCTGCTTTGAATATGCATTGGATAAGGGCGGATCTAAACCCTTCAGTAGCTTGCTGTGTACTCAGAGGGGCTGTTTAGCACTTACTACTGTGGGAGATGGAGCTTTAGCCGACTTTGTTGGCCAGACAGAGCGGTGGTGATAATGGCCTGCTGGCCTCTCCCAGATCCTGTTACACTGCTGGGGACACACAAGCTGCTCTGTATTTAGCAGCAGTCCTCTCTGCTGTGAGCTTAGACTGTAACGGAGCCGGCAGCCACTTCCTCTCACCTCACAATAAAAGTCCGAGGGAACAAATAGCTCTGGAGGAAATGAACATCATAGCCTTGAATCTGCCGCCAACTTTGATGCGTTCTTTTCCTTTGCATTCGCTATCAAGACAACAAGGAACAAAGAAAGACAGATGTGACACGTTTTGCCTCTTTTTTAATTAAGTGCTACTCTTGATGTACCGCACCTTGAATAAACTGTCCACCTTTTAAAACCACCAACATCTTTCATTTGGTATTTTGAATGCACACTGTAGCGGCATGATTATGGTTGTTTTCCAGCCTTTGCTTTGAAGTTGTGAGCAATTTCCACGTGTTTCTCTGCTGATAACTGGCTTCATCAGCTATCACAGTCCACCTTTGTAAACTATCCTCTTTAACAAGACTCCAGGAATCAATTTGTTCCCCTCGCAGTTGATTGTGATTATCATTCTTCATCCCAAACTTCCTCAAGCGAACATGTCTTTGTGTGTGTGAAATTCACCAATACTGCAAAAAAAAAAAAAAAAAAAATCTATTTTGAGTACAACTCCTCTGCCTGTGTGTGAGAGTCTATACAGCCATCTGCCACACTCAATCATTCAGCAGCGCCTCAGTCTGATCATTCATGCGCCGTGGGATGGATAAGCTATGCGATCCTCGTGTCTTGTTTAACACACAGAAAAATAATCACCTAGCGTGCGGCAGAGGGTAAGATATGGATATTCAGAATCACATTCTGTCTGCACACTGCTCTCCCCCACAGCGGCCGCGCTTGATGTCTTACTTCCATTATGAAAAATGGAAAGGTCTGAGAACGGAGTCTGCAGTATAGAACACTAAATCATTAAGGTTTTCCATTTTCGAGATGTACCTTGAACTGCTGAGGCACTGAGTACAGACACGCAGGCACAGGCGGATACAGTATCTGTTGTTGGTTGTCGAAGAGACGGAGAGAAAGCATGTAATTTTGTCTGTCGGACACATACTGTAAGCAGCATGGTGAGATACTGATTGCATTTCCCTCTTGCCAGCTCTGCTAAGGGAGAGCAACTGAGACGGAGGAACACTTCGAGAAAGCAGAAGGTGCCGCTCGTAGTGCGCAAGGAGGCAGAGTGAAGAGGAGGGGAGAGCAGAAGTTATCCGAAGAAGTTAGCTGTGTGGTAAAGTGTGCGCGAGAGATTGCAGACGTGATTGGCTCTAGCTGTTTGGCTGGTGCCGAGGACAGGGAACACGGTGTGCAGGAGCAAGCTAATCTGCTGATTTAATAAAGAGACAATATGAATGGACCGTGTGGAACAGTGTGCCCTGACCAGCAGCTGCAACACATGTAAAACATTAAAGATATAAGAGCACAAACCAAATGTATGCATGCATAGATTTCATACAATGCATACGTCTTCCTTTTCCTTATCATCTTTTTATATATTTTGGACAGCAAAGTGCATGCCGTCGTACCAGTTTTGTCCACACACGTACAGTTCAAGAATCAAACACTAATAAATAACACTGAATATTTGAGGGGCATGAAGTAAAAAGCAAAAACAAATCCATGTTCATCCAGATGACAGAGTTGCAGAAAGGTAACAGGCACCAAATTTCCACCACATGAATACTCTATGACAGTCAGTGGATGATTATTAGTGCTTTATTTTACACACTGGACCTAATGGTCAGTCATTTATTTCTGGAGCCACCCTTCAAACAAAGGTTGCCTCTTGTCATTCTGTCAAGCGGCCAATCTAATCAGCCTGAATGATGATGGGGTGGACACATGCTAATTAGCCGCATCGTCCCGAGCATTAAAGAACAAAAGGACACTGGTTTTGTCGTGGTTTGTTATTGCAGCCACAATGTTTGTGCTGCTGAGTGGGATTTATCTTAATACAGTTGCAAGTGTACGCGATGTACAAATGATAGTGAGTGATCCTCTTCATCATCCTGTGTGTTTTGTGTGTATCTGTGAGAGTGTGTGTGTATGCGTCTTCACAGTGGAAAGGTATGAATCATATCTGAGTATCTGGAGACCCGTGGGCAGGGTGGAAGAGGTTCATCAGAGGGCAGACGAGCCGCCCACACACAGCGACGAGCCGACGAACACGGCACCATGCTCCAAATCTTAATGACATTCAGACAGAAATTCCGATGCTGGTCAAAGACAATATGAAGTAACTTGACCTGTGGCAGCGACGAGAGCGCAAAAGAGGCGAGCCAAACCAGCCTCTCCATCTGGAGCCCATTTCAAGCCAGCCTGTAGAGAATGATTGTATCCGAGCCTGACAATATTCATCTGAGACACAGGACTCTTGGGCAGCACAATGAAAGCACTCCTGAAGCTTTTTACAGGCGTGTCGTCACGAGTCCAACATCTCATCTCGTCTCGGTAAGTGTGCTGGTTTCCTGCAATTTGCACGAATGAATGGATGCTGCTCAGGGAGCTCTTGAGCGAGCTTTAAAGAGTAGAGAGCACATAAATATAAAACCAACAGACACAACAACAAGATGGTAAAAATAGGACTTCTGCTTGCAGTATGACTTGAATGCTGATTGGATAAGGGAATTCCTCGATCCATCTGATTTCTCCCCATTTTACTCATGTACTTAGACACAAGCCTAGACAAAGAGTACTGATGCATTGCTGATTTACTGATTACTTCCAATGATGGTTTCATCAGAAAGGAGCACATATACTGTATGGTACTGTGTCACACCATGATATATATATGTTAATGTTTTGTCCCATATGTGTCACATAGTGTCACCTTATTCATATTTCCTCTGTATTATGTGTTGTGCATAACCGGTGCAATCCTTTTAACTTGCTTCGTGTTTGAGTGGAAAAAAAATTCTCTCTGCTTTCAGGCATTTTTTTCAAGCCGAACTTAACAGCACGGTGATCCTTGAGAAACCTTCACCATTCTGACAACATCCGTAAGAAGTGTGAAGGAGAAATGCTTAAGAAGAAAGCCAAGAAAAGTGCTGTCCACTTACAGCCACTGCTGTCTGGTATTATCTGCGCTTCTCGCCTGACATCTTCCTTTTGACCTCACATCATCTCCGTGTCCTTCCTCTCTCGCCTTCTGTAGGCCCGACGTAAAAAAAAAAAAATCCTCTTCCTCTCATCCCCGCAGTCCCTTCATCACTCCCTCCTCTCCCCTCTCTCCTTTCCTCCTTCCTCTCCTCATCTCATCAACCCTTCAGACACTGTGTCTCACTGGTGCGCCCATTACAATGCCCAGGGTGCATCGCCGCTCCATCTCCCAGTAATGGATTTCCAATGCTTCGACCATCTTACCTGTCACGTGGTCCCGTCTCCTCCCTGGGTAGCATCACTCTGTAAGCTGTTTAGAAATGCATGAATCCTCTCTGTGTTATTGTACTCATTCCATCATTACTCACTCCCCAGACAGAGCAGCAGTGTGCGACCCCCACTCGCTCCTCCTGCTGCACTGAGTCAAACCGACAAAGACTGCCGCTGCTGCGTAACGGCAGCTCATCACGAGATTGACGAGGCCCGAAAGATGTATGAAATTTAGTCGTTGTGCAGGGATGTATGATAAGAAAGTGGATAAGAATGCGAGTTATTGTTCTAATCATCGCTCAGTAAGTGGGAAATAAGAACTGAATTTGGCTCTGGAGAAACCGCACCAGAATGTGCCAAAATCCTCGACAGTTACGGCGCGCCAGATTAAAAAATGTGTGTACAAATTCTCCTCTCATTGCTCACAATCAACTGCATTTTAATTAGCTGTGAAATAGCAATTTGGATACCCTGGACTTTCCTGGGAGATCATCCATTTACTGTTACTGTGTGGGTTTGAATTCAAATCATGTTTGTCAATCTTAAGTGTCACTGATCTTCACATAGTCGTGTTTGTCTTTCCCTCACTGCCTTTTATACTTTGACATCATGAACAGCATCCATACAGTCATATAGTTACACAGAAACAGACATTAGATTAACAACCTCCCATACAAACAACTACGCCCATTTCTTCACGTACAAGTCTCTCAGTCATATGCCAGTCATTATAAACACCTGAACCAATTTCATTCTTATCCATAACAGGGTTTTTGCTAAATGGAAGCAGACAGTGTCTGATTCATGGCTGGGCTCACACCCACGCATAGCTTTCAATGCTGTGCAAAAATAGACACCGACGCTGAGAGAGCATATCATCGCCCAAAAAATGCCCTCTTCTGTCCTTTCAGTAGACTGCTCATTGTGTTCACAAAGCCTTAACAGACAAAGGCAAGAACAATACCGGGAGTGAGTATTGTTCTTGTTCCAATGTGTAAAATTGTGTTAAAAAAACAAACCTAAGGCACCTAAATCAATGTTTTCACATGTATTTATATAAGTACACTGGATGGCCAAGCAACTGCAATTAGGTCATTGTTTGCTTACCTTTGGCGTTTTGGTGCACTTTCCATTTCTGGCATCTTTTATGTAAGCTATATCCAGTAGGTCCGTATCCTGTAAACAAGAGCAAGCACAGCTTAATCAGTATCAATGTCACCCGAGCGCTAATTCAAAGGCTTCAAAGACAGTTTAGGACACAAAAGTCATTCTGCGCTCGTGGGATCCCTTTGGGATCCAAGGCGGCAGGAAATATTTCAACGACCCTTTCCATTGCCAAACTCTGAAGGCTTTGTGTGTTTGTATGTGCGTGTGAACAACCACAAGTGTTTAGGGACACACATTAGCCTCAATACCAAATACCACAGAGGAGTCATTCAGTGTAGATAGATGGAACCCTAATGACACTTAGAAAGTTTCATTGTGGTGTTGTGAAAAAAAAAGACAAATTAGGCCTAAGTGGTCTTCACAAGCACAAACACTCAAGATAGGTTTTTTGGAGAATTTTCCTCATACAATCAAGATACCAGACTGGTATGGTGACATGCCAGAAACCAGAGAACAAGGCGCAGATTGTGTTTCGTGACAGACAATATCCTCAGCTGCAACACACCACTGGGATAGCTGCTGGCCAGGAAAGGAACTGCTTGGATGCAAAACACACACACACACACACACACACACACACACAATGTTGTGCCAGTGCATGATGCTCTCTCATAACACCTTGCCACAGCTTGGCCACAGTCAGCCCTGTGAGTGGTGGTCAACTGGCAAAGAGACACTACCTGGCACCCTAATGAAGACAGCCTGGAAAACCTGATGGATATCAACATTGTGACTTAACCAAAAAAGTCAATTATGACCCTCTGCAACAGCATTTTTGTCTCCACCATTGATTTATAATTGATACAGTTGTGTGGGAAGTCATGTCAGCTAGAGCTTCTTCCTCCATCTTTCAGCGCCAGCATTTCACATTACAGCATTGTGATGCAAAGGCAAAGTTGGACATAGCACTCAGATTTAGACACCACGAAGCATTGAAGCAAATGGAAAGCTTCCTAAAATGTGGTGCAAACCATTGAATTCTCCTTTCTTCCTCTTAAACAACTGATTTTTCTTGTATTTAAGTGAAAATTTGTTCATTTCCCATCAGTAATCTGAACTTGGCATTTAGCTCCCCATCCAGCATCCCAAGTTTAGGAATAGTAACCTGTGTCCGTCTATAATAACTACAGATGTGCATCCACCAACTCGTCCATTTGTTCCTTCATACGTCCACCAATCCATCAACTAAATGTTTAGCACTAATTTGCGAGGCTTTCGTTCCCTAAAAAGCCAGTAATGTGGTTAGCAGTAAATATACAGAAAATGTATTCACACAGAAACCCAGTGCTGCCTTCCTTCAGTCACCACATCCCTTTATCAGTCTGGATTATCGCTCTCTCCATCTCTCTGAGAGGGAGCCAGGACATGAGGTGGAAAATTAACCAGAGCGAACTGTGTGTCCACTCAGCATTATCTGGGGAGACAAGGAGCGACGGGGGCTTGACTCAATCTCCAGCTGCCACGTGGTTATCTGAGCATCTCAAGGCCATGAGGTTTGTGGAAAATTGCACCGGGCCATTCTTCCTTATCTATAAATCCATACAGTACCTACCAAAGTAGCACACAAAGAATCTTTTTCTTTTAATATTTCTTTTAATTTCTAATTTCTTTTTTAGTACATATTAGTTCACTGTTTTTATCTTCTTCGATTTCACCTCTAACACTAATACTACATTGCAATTTAAGATAAGATATACTTTATTTTCACGCAGTCTTGTCTTTGTTTCCACAATTTATACTTATGGTTCTTCAGTCCTATATGAACATCGACCAGAAGGTAAATTTGTTGCTGTGTAACAGCAAAAAAACCACAACATTAAATCAACAGTTCTTGCAGCTGTACATACATGAAACTATTTGTCACTGGAGATCATGCCACTCTGCTATGTCAGCTTCGTAGACCCTGCCTGTCTCCATGTAAGAGGCACACATTAAAGCACTCTATTCCATGGCAGCAATCCACAAGGACAAGTTATTCCTTTTCTGCAGTGCGTAGCATCAATTAAGCTGCCCCTGTTTGCGCAGAGAGAGCCTCTGAGTCAAAGGTTAACGCCTACATCGGGTCTGCAAATGCCTGCCTTTGAAGTCTCTTTAGAGAGATGGAGCTCGGCATGGGGGCCTGGCGGAACAGTGGGACTTCAGGAAGCGGCTCGCTGATGGGGTCCTTTTTTTCGTGCCCTGTAGCCCTGCACAGTTAACACAGCCCTAAGCTGGTCCAGCGTCATTGGTTAGTGTTAACCTACAGAGCTGACTCATTAAATGTAAAGCAAACTCCCTGTATGGATGACAAGCTGCTCACACAGTGTGCAACTAAGATATTACATGTGTACGCCATTACCGTAATATCCAAAGAGCTGTGTCAGCGTTTGTTACAGCATGCAGAGGCTCGCCGGTGGTGCAGATGTAAATAAAAGTTGATGCCAATGACATTTTATTGATACTGACTTGGATTTATAATTGCAGATACTGCACAGTCAGTTAATTGAAAGTGTTTTCAGACTTGCAGCCGTGTCATTATTTCTCTTGTTTGATCTCTTTCATTTATTTCCTGTGACATATCTTCTTTATCTGTTCATTTCTGTCATCTCACTATTTATTGCGCTGCCTCTCACGCTGTCTCTCTCTTATTTCCCCTCCCTCTCTCAGGGCAATTCTGTGTGCATCAAAACAGCGAGCAGGGATCCAGGCCCCATTAAGATCCGTGGCACGTCCAGGAAGCAAGCAGAGCCAGCAGGAGAGAAACTACAGAAATTAATGAACATGCTTAACGTGCGCTAGCCCTGGGCTTTGTTTTCTGTGCCTGTTTGTCTATCTCTGCTGTGGAACCGCTGTTCACGCAACATCTGCAACACGCTGTCTTCTCTTTAAAATTAAACCCATTCCTTTTCCAAGTAGCGAGAAAGGCGGGTGGTGTTGTGTATATGAAACTTTGCAGGAAATTCATCATTGATCTGTGAGTCATTTTGTTGTCAAATGTGCCTTTGCTTCAGGCACTTTGTACATCTAATATATATGCCATGTTCTTGAGTTCCCTTTAATTCGGAGAACATTGTGTTCGCTACTGTATGAAATGTGATATACAAAACTTGACTTGAGGCTAACCAGCAAAAAAAAAAAAAATTCTGTTACACGGTGCTTTGAATAAAACGGTCTTTACTGAGTAACTTCAGTACAATGGGGCTGACAGAGTCTGGCCAGGTTGGATGGTTTTATAACAGAGAGCTGTGTTGCCCTTTGAAGCAACAATCTTTCACAGCTTTAGTGGTACAAGAAAAGGAGGGATGTGCCAGCGTGAGAAAAAAGAAAAAAAAGGAAGAGAGTGTTGAGGAAACGCGGAATGGGAGGCAGAGGCAGAGAAAAGGATAAGTGGAGGTGGGGAGACTGAAAGCCACAGGTTAGCTTGCTCATTTACCAACAGCATGGTTGACAGCCTCTGGGTTCAAAATGGATGTGAGCTCGACGGGGCTCAGGGCCTCTGCTGAGCAACGGAGACAAGGAGCAAAGAAAGGGAGGGCAGGAAGGGGGGAGAAGTGAATACGCGCAGAGCAAATGAAGAAAAGGGGGACGGGGGACAACATTTTGAGAACTCTATGATGCCAGTAATCTTAATGTACAAAAGAGGTATAGTTTTGGAAAACAAGAGGTTTAAAAAAAAAAAATCACTCCTTCACTAACGATCATTCCAGTGCGTCATGTTTTATCCACACTTGCGCTACAACTTGCATGCCTTGGCTGGTGAGATGCGGTTTGCTTACAGAGCTGCTGACTGGCTTCTGGTTTGTGTCACGAGGTCACACAGACTATACTGGTATAACCCGTATGTCAGGGTGGTCCCTACCCCCCTTCATGCCATGTCATGGACTAAAATAAGCACTCACAATACAGTATGTAATCCAGTGTAGGGCCTTGGCTCTGTCTATACAAACAGTATATCTAACTTATGGAAGAAAAACAAGAGATAAGAGAAATTTGGGGTGGGGTTTATGTGATGCAGAGCTACATGAGAGTACTGCATAATAACTCCCACTGCTGCATTCTTTATGCATAAGAGTTTTTAGGCCCGCTGACTCAGGGTCAGAGGATTCTGGGCATGGATGTGTTCCCCTAATCATAAACAGAGCTAATACTTGTGTGGAGCAAAACACACTGAAGCCCCGCAGGTGCTGTGATTGTCCCTGTAAGTGGCCCTAGAGTGACACTCGGCTGCCAGGAAGCACGCACTGCTACAAGGGAAAATGGTTCGTGGAGAGCTGTGCTTGAACTTGGTCGAGAGTCACATCCACTCCGCTGCTGCACTCTTGGGTTCCTATAGAGCGACTCTAACAGCCCCACAGTGATTAAGTCACAAACCCCCTCACCTGAAGTGGCTGACTAAAGGGGGGGGGGAGCAAGAGGGCTGCAAACAGTCAGACAAAAGAGGAGAAAGCTTGCGTGTAGGAGGAAAGGGACTTTGAGGACATGTTGCATGAACAACTCTGCACATATATGTATATATGCATGTGTGTAACCTCTGAGGACCCCACAAACTGATGAACTAAAGGCTGCTTCCTGTCTTAAAAGTAGTCTGCGATGGCTTAGTATCTAAAACTCACAAGAGGCCCTATTACATTTGAAATTATTTCCATGGATTTAATGCTTTATTGGGCAGCATGAAGTGGAGAGTGACAGCAAAAGTGGGAGAGAAATGAGGTATGGCAAGCGACAAAGGCCTTGAGCCAAATTGGAGAGTCTGGCAATGCCGCGAGGCTGCCTGAGGGCCTATTTAAACTGAGCAACTAATTCACTCTGTTTTCCATCCATCCACCGTGTTCGGTGTCTCCAGTTCTCTTCATCCCTTCTCTTCCTCTGCGACATAAAAAAAATTATATAAAATCTTCAAACAAGTCAGTTCTCTGCTACAGGGAACTGATAAAGTAACACAATTTCTTCACAATGTGAATGAAATTAATTGACACTGCGGTATATATGTGTGTGTGTGTGTGTGTGTGTGTGTGTGTATATGTATTTTTTTCACAACGTCTCAATGTCTATTGAACCTCTCTAAACCTGAATAAGCACAAGTAAGGCCTTCAGTGTATAATTCATAAACCTTACATCTATGTGCAGTTGAATGGGCTTCTCATGTTACTGCTCAAAGAGGCGTTTCAAACATTGCACTAGTATCTCTAACCTTTACCACTGAAAAAAATCAGGGTTTTCGAAAGGGTATGGTCCACTACCTCAGCCAGCAGACAAGAGTGCTGTGCTGATGCAGAGATCCATAATGCCACCACCCAACATGTGGGAGGAACACACACTCTCCACAGTATGGCTGGGCACTGTCGTAAATTCTGCATAAATGTCTCCATCTCATTTTAAGCTTAGAGTAACTCATGCACTCTCCTTGGTCCAGAGAATTCCACCGCGCTTTTGATGCACTCCACGTTCACCTGCCCTCAATCTGACTCTGAAATTTAAAGCTAAAGATTTAGAAGAAAGTGAACGAAAATTTGAGCGAGGACAACTTCCAGGTGCTTTCCCCTCTCTCCATGTTGTGCTTCCAAAGCATTGTTCAATCTAATTCTCTCTTTTTAGCTTGATTTTCTTCATTGCTTTTCTTAATTTCTCCTGTTAGCTGTTGTTTTCTCTTCGCTTGGTTGGTCGGTTGTTCTCATCCGCCACAGCATCCGCTCCAAGCTGGTGCATGCAAGGTAGTGGGGAGCTGCCCACACCATGTGGAGGAGCAGGGGATTGATGCTCCATCAGATACTCTGAGGTAATTGGTTCTTCTGATTTGGGCGTGATGGATTCTTGTCAAATGGCTGTAATGGCAGCAGGTGGAGCCAATGAAGACTGATTACTTTCAAAGATTCTCCATCTCATGTATTACTGTCAAGACATAGTGCCACTTTCAGCAAATACAGAGGTGAACGCAACTGAAGATTTGCCACATGAGTAGCTGACATGCACTTGAGTAGTCTAAAGAATTATATATGTTGTATTTTGAACTAATGTTGCTCAGCTAAAACCATCCCCCATGAGCAGCCTGTCACCCTGTATGCTAAACGCTGTAAATTTGTGCTATATCGTTCCCTTAATTGCGTGTTCACTGTCACTAAATGTCACTAAATATGCACCTTCCCCTGTTCCAACCTTCAAGTCATGTCCCATTACTTTCCTGTGAAATTTCACTACTTGTTGGTTGCCATGTCTGTCCTTCATGCACCAATTACAACACGGACTGCTGAGCCAAGTTTTCACAGACTAAATGCCAGTTTTCAAAATGTCGGTACAGACTTTTCTCTGGCTCTAGCAGGTACTGTAGTGAGGATAATACAGCAAGCTGGAGAGATTGTGGACGAATCCTCTTTCACAACGCAGGACTTACTCGCACGTGAAGGCATCTGTCGAGTTATCGTCAAGTCCGAATCAGGATAACACTCAAAATCAGTTTATTCCCTGGGCAAGTCCAGAAATATGATAAGAGTTTATCTTGCTGGGTTTACAGCAACTCTTATTACGCTATATCCTCATTCTAAATGTAAGATGCACTTTAACATGAATTATACGTTATAAAGATATGTGATCATGTGACTTTGTTAATCAGCTTGAGTTGGGTACATGGTCAAACAGGTGGGAGGGGACAAGAAGAGGACACAGGGATTAAAGGTCAAAAGGAAGGGAAGAAAGAAGGATAGGTGGCAAGTAAGGTGTGACAGAGGAGTGGCTATGTGGGGGAAAAAAAACACAGCCAAGGCCGAGTGATGGAGGAGCGTGGCAGAGGCTGATAGTGGCTATCAGCAGCCGACACGCTCCGCAAAACAACCAACGCTGAGATAAAGGCTGCAGGAAGCTTTGTTCTATATATGAGCATGAACACTCCTGCTCGTGCACGCACACACATCAGGTAACGCGCACGCATACGTGCATATGCAGCTCCCACTCCTCCCTATCATCAATCTGCAGTGTCTGCTGTGTTCAGTCATTATAAACACTCAGGGACTGAGAGCGATGATGGCTCATGCCGGTCACCATTTTCCTCGGA
Organism: Amniataba percoides; assembly: GCA_037176925.1. Lineage (NCBI taxonomy): Eukaryota > Metazoa > Chordata > Actinopteri > Centrarchiformes > Terapontidae > Amniataba > Amniataba percoides. The sequence continues at coordinate 14,030,621 of JBAJHX010000031.1, read as the reverse complement.
GCGTGCAAGACCAATCAAATCTTGGACACACACGCGCGGACACACACTTGCATGCACAGTGACGGATGGAGTGTAGTGAGGGATACTGGGGGGAGTGCACTCCTCTCTGATAGATAGCAGAACCGAGTGGGATGACAGAGAAAGCAAAGCTGCTTCCCTCATCTGTCCATCATCCTCTGTTGTTCTCTCTCGCTCCGTCTTTGTTATGCTCCTGGCTGGAGTTCTGCTCCCTCCCCTCGCCTGTTCTGTCCTCTCTTGTCCATCTCGGCCTCCGCTGTCTCGGACATGTGCCTTTCTGTCTCACTTGTCTCACCTATCCTCTCCCTGGACATCTGCCTCCTCCGTTCCTCCTCATCCTCTCTCCCTCCAAGCCTCCCTCCTGTCTCTTTCCATCTTGACAGCAGCTCTCGTGTCGATGGATGACGGTTCACATCTTGTCTTGTCTGATCCCTCATGCCCACCCCCCACCCTCCAGACACAGACACACACACACATATACACACAC
>JBAJHX010000031.1:14008268-14030016 GCA_037176925.1 Amniataba percoides | reverse complement strand
CACACACACACACACACACACACACACACAAACGTACGTGTAAAATCCACAGAAACGGTGGATTCAAGTTATTAAAGACCAGAAAAGACATAAACACAGACACACAGTACTCACACAGTAATATTTAACAATAATAATAATAAACTAACTAGATTTTTCAACTGTTTTAATACAAATGAAAATTCTTTGCATTCAGCAGTGGCTAGAAGGTACATTCAACCAGACCACATCTCTGTATTAAAGTCTATGAGCTGGAAGTGATCAACGTGCCTGCCAGGGCTCTCCGCTGAAGTCCTTTGAGAATCACTGCCAGTGGCAGATACAGTGCTGCCCTGGCTCTCATCTTTCACATCACCTCATTTAGACACCTCCTAAGTGCAATCCATGGGCCCTTTGAAGTCAGGACAAAGCGGATGGCTAAAAGAAATGCATTTTTCACTTTCGCTCTGCAGGCAAAGCTCGCCGCCTGGCCCTCTCTGTGTCTGTGTCTACTGTGCTCCAGGATCCTTCCTTAAACACTCTCTGCTTGTCTCTCCTCCTCCCTCCACTCTACTGAGAGCGGTTTCATCAGTACAAGTAAATACAGTGGGAGGATGGGGAGATTAGAGGACAGGACACTGGCTTAAGTGCATAACTAAAAACTTTGTATGTTAACAAAAGATAAACAACTGAGGCCATAAATTATATCAGCATCCTTGCTGAAAGAACAGAGCAGATGTTGGGTATATTTGAGACCAACAAAACAATGTAGTCGCCAGTACATGTAATATCAACAGTTTTTGTAAATGACATTAAACATATTGTTAACTTTTATGTCTGTACTGAAACTTTCTGACATATATAGACACGTTTGCTGATACAACATATGTATCTGTGATAAATTTGAGTTAGCCTACAGACGATAATCGGAACTAGAGTTATTTCAATTCAAGTAAAATTTTTGATCTGTCTAGTTTTTATAGAAGGCCAGACGTATTTTCACCTGCAAATCTCCAAAACCACACATCCTGAGCTCTGCTGTTATCAGCTGCTGCAATAATAATAATAATCCAGACAAACAGACGCTTACACAGAGCTGCTGGTGAGCCGTAGAGCCGGCCAGCTAAAACAACATCTACTCTCTTGCAACCTGAAATACTCATGGTTTTGATTTTTAGTGAATGATATATTTTGTATAATCACAATGCAACAAAATACGGATTGAACTTTCAAACCGACAACTTGAGCGTGTCATCTTCCACACGAACACACAACTTTCATCTGAGAGAGGAGACGACTGGTTGACCCAAACATCTCTGCTTCCACTGTCAGCGTTTCCTCTCAGCAGTGCCGCCACAGTTATTGGCAGCATCACTAGAGAACAAACACACCAAACAGCAAATTAGCCTATACTATCATCCGTGCTGATGTATCGGTCAGGCTCACAAACCACAGCTACTCTGAAGCCAAATGCCTTTTTATTCTCTGCAGTGTCAAAGAACCCACAGGCAATTATGCATCTTTGTCAACAGGTCCTAAAAGCATTTGATAGAAATAATAGCGACAGATGCAAAGACAATATGAGAATCAGCCGAGCACAATGAGACTGCGGAGTCTAAAAGGTTTCACTGCCACCCCGGCTTGTCTGCTAATGTACTGATGAAAACTAATTCTCCATGTCCCTCTCTTCCTCTCCTCTAATGGGCGAGGTGTTGTTCCTCTCCCTCCCGTCATGTAACTCTCTCGAGGAAGGCTCTTGGAGAGGAGCTAGTATTTTAAGTATGGCAGACTGCTGCGCTTCTTGTCTTGCCCCAGAGCACCTCCAAGCTGTTTAAATTTGATACCTTCTTATCATTCCACCAAATTGAATTGACTTTAGTGGGGAAAGAAAGGCGGCTGACCCACATTTGTGACACACTTAGTTGCTGGAGCGGAAATGGAGCAGCGAGAGGAAGAGGGGTGTCTGAGGGAATTTCGGGGATGGACAACAGAGTGATTGCTTGGCAGAACACTCTATTTACCAGGCAAAGTATACTGAGGTGACAGGTCACGTCTGCGGCGTACGACTCGCACGGCACAGTGATGCGGGACAAAACCCCCCATTAAAGCTTTTAAAGAGCATTACGTTGAAAGTAGTGTCCTTTCTCGCACTTTGATTTTGACGAGATTGATTTAATTTTTTTTAGACTCAGTTTGTACGTGCGTGTTTGCAGAGATGTTAATAATTCACAATAAAGGCCAAAATGAGTCCCTCAGTGTGCTGTTAATAAGCTTTTGTGACATGAACATTTGGAAATGGAGAGACAGCGGCTAGATAATTGCTGCAGAGTACAAAGGAATTCAGCTTAAAATGAAAAGCAGCAGGGTGGCATGAAAACCCAGAAACCCCTCGCTGCTGGGAATTACGAACCTCTTAAACATCAGAAACTCATCCAATGTAATTATTACGATTAGACCGTATCAAAGCAATCGATAACACAAAGTAAAATCTGTCTGAGAGAGCTGTCTAAATTGGAGACAAGCATAACTCAGGGCTGCCGAGACTGAACACAAGATCTCCCTTCCCAACATGCTTGTAAATGATTAGCAAGGAGAAAAAGAAAAGTACTCTTTGCTCTCTGTAATTATCTCTACTTAACTACCCCACTGACCACTCTAACTCTTCTCTATTTGTAATGGAGTTAAAAACCTTTTCCTACCGGTTGCCCACTTGAGAAATTGGTCATTCGTTTATGTGCAGGAAGCACTGGAAATTGTTCGAAAGCAAAAATGTCTCTAATTGCCTTATTAGCAAATGGAACTTGAGCATCAGCCATCCACTGCCCTGATTCCTCCAGCAAAATGAATTTAAAAAAATTTATTGAGGCTTTTAATGAATATAGGGAAAACCGACTTGAAACATTAGAGGGACAGGAAGAGGAGGGGAGAAGGGGGGAGGAAGACAATTGACAGCTCTTTACATATTACCAGGGTTAATAAATTAACGCAGAGTGCAGATGTGCAGAGAACAACTAGGCATGATGGGCGGTTATTAAATGTGCTGTGAGGGAAACAAGTGAGGCAGATCTGTACGATAACCCACAAAGCCGTGTGATTTTTTTCGATTAACATGCTGAAAGCATGCTGCAGCATTCCTGAACAGGAAACTGCTGATTTCTTTGCTGACCACTCGCATAGTTCAACAATCTACACGCTGATAAAATGTACTATATTTTCTGTGTGGCGAGAAAGAAGCATGACGAAAGCAAAGTGTCTGGATAACGTTTATTGCCTACAAAGTCAAACAGTCTCAAAATACAAACATTTTCTTTCATTTCTCTTACTTAGAATCTTATATTCATGAATATACAATTTACAGCAAAGGGAAAAGTGCCTTTAGTTAATCATCTTTTCTATTTTAACTAGTAAATGGTTGACTAACAACGATATATCTGCTAGAAAGTGTGACAGCGTGTGCTCTTGAATGTGATATTCTGCTCTTTTGTGTCACTTGTTAATGGCTTTTCCGAGAGAACGCTTTTGTGACTGTTGACTGGATGTTTTCTTTCACTTTTAACATCAACCCTCTCATTTCTAAGCGAGGCAAAAAAATTGCCGTTTTTGCTAATGTCGGCGCGAAAGAGCGCTTACACAAAATAATCACGGATTTGCCATCAAAGCTGACTTTGCCTTTTGTGAGTTTTACAACACTCCTCAGAGGAGAAAGGAATAATTGAGGACCTGCAATTCTGAATTCAATATTCTTTTAATTTCGGTTCTCATCTTTCTGTTCTCAGCGACGGCGTAGATGAAAGAGAAGAGAAAGTGAACGGAAGAACTTCATTACTGGGTGAACTTCTGACCCGCACGGAAAAAAATCAAAGAACAGAAATTAAAGGGAAACTAAACTGTTCAACAAAAGGAAGGTGTATCCTCTCTCTGCAGCCTTTGAATAAAAACTTGACACGGACGAGGACGTGAATCTCATTTTTGAAACACAGTCTGGTTTCATCTTGGTTATTTGCTTTATCGTGATTAGTTCAAAGTTGAGCGGCTACGAACTAAGCTCACAGTGCATTGTTTTGAAAAATGTCACCGTATACAACGTAACGCACCTATTTACACAAACGCTCCCTGTCTTAAAACTGCGGCTGATCTTTAAAGCGTGCTGACAGCCCTTCAGTAATGTCATTTGGCCACTTTGAACATTTCATTTAACCCTCTGTAAAACATTAGTCAGATTGGAGGATTATAAATGACACTCTTTTTTTTCTTCTTCCTCGTCTTTTGCAGCATTTACAAAGCAAAACCGACTGATGAGCAACACGAGGTTGTGCTCCGTCTGAGCTTCACAGTCAAAGCCCTGGATGAAACAGGAAGGAAGTGAGTTCCCTTATTGAGAGCTCGTCTACAGTGGGACTTCAAAGTCTTTTGGCTGAATGCCTTTATTTGAAAGGGCTCCCCGAGGAAAGCAGCCACCTGGCTTGGTACAGCGATGGCAGTCAAATCACAGCAGCAGGGGGGTTTTGAGTACTTTGCGGCATCAAAAAACAAGCTGCATGGATTGGATTGTCATGGCAACTGGGCCGGGTTAGCGTTTGAAGTGCTGGGAAGGGGAATGGAAGAAGAAAAGAGGAAGAGGGAGAGAGTCAGCGCGTCTGTCTGTGCACCAGTTGACTCATAAGACATGTCGGTTTAGTAGAGGCATTGGCGTTTAAATGTCTACTCTGTAAATTCTCTATTGTAATCGATTTGGCATAATTAAAACTAATAGAGCAAATCAATGACTGAGAGAGATTTAATTAATCCCTTCTGGCCAGTGATAATAGTACTCGCTCTAACTCAGAGAAACAGATCTATAAACCGCTCTGACCGACTTGGAGCCTCAGATTTTTGACCCGCGATCAAAACGTCAGGTCACCCCATTGCGACATGCAAACCACAGCTCTCCGCTGATCTACACATTTTATTGACAGTGACTGTAGCAGTCAATATCTGGCCATCATTTCATCAAGAATCACAAAAGTGTAAATAAACTAAAGCAGAAAAAATGGATTAATTTACAAACTGAAATTTTCATATGATCATTTTCACACCACTCTATCGCTCTACTGGTAGAGGTTTGTTGACATACTCACCTTTTCTTTTCAGTGGGGTGACCCTAACCCTTTTAAACTTTCTGAAACTGAAAATGCAATGATGTCATCCACATCCCGTTTGCAGTGGTGTGGAGGCGGCAAGTCTTACTCTCTCACGCTTTAGTCTTCACAAAAGTCCTTTGATTGATTTGGGTGTAAAACTGAATACGACACTGTAAATGTCTTCAAGGAGAGACTGTCAAAAAGTGTGCTGCCCATTTGTGTTATTCATTGTGTCTCTCTCCCCCTCGATGACACCTCTGCCATCCAAAACAAGTATGCTATGTGGTCAGATGAAATGTCGTCCCGCTGAGATGTTAAAAGCACACCGTGGCCTTGAAGTTGTAAACAAAAGCAACAGTGTCACAGAGAAGGTCACGAATTTGAGAGTCTAACAGTCATGGCAGTTGGTCTTAATGCAACATTATGATTTGGTTTTTGCTCCCCATGCACAGCGTTAAGTGGTTCAGCTTACTAGCCCGGCGCAAAGGCAACCCCCTGCCAAACAAACTAACCTAACAACACATAAACAAGCTGACTGACTGATTCAGCTTTGTTGTGATGCGGAGCTCAACCAACTGCTCAGTTCTGTCGCAGCCATGCAAATATCTAACTGACAGCTACAACAGCAGCCTGGCCTCCGCTGCACATTTAAATCTATTCAAATCATGGCTGTATCAGAGTGACAACGCCGAACTCCTGCAAAGGCTGCAGCCCAGAGGCCTATAGGCTACAGAGCTTCACTTTTGACATTTTATGATAAGTTTGAATGTTCAAAGTTCACATTTGGGTCAGCTTGTGATAAAATGACTCCCAGTGAACTAAGAGTGCACTTTGACTTAGTGTATAGAATATATTACATGCACTTTATTCCATGCACGCTGCAAGGTATCAGAAAAGGCAATCTGGTGGGCACTGGAAAAGTATTATATTAATTGGCTTTTAACAACATTTCTTAATATTAAAGTGCAGCAGCTGTCATTTCATCAAGGAAAAAAAAATACTGGTGTGAAATAGGGGTTACCATTAGAGCACTGCATCTTATTATTGCATCAAAACCAATATATGAAGCGGGCAGATAATAATGAAGAGGTAATCAGCATGTCCAAAGACTGTAATGACAGAGTGCGGCAAGAGAGTGGAAACAGACAGACAGAAGTGTAGACAGAGACAGAACTGAATAAAAACAAGGCAAGTGAGAGAGAGGCAGACCTTTCAGCTGACTGCAGTCTATTGAGCAGAGATAAAGTCAATTTACCGGCATCACCGTTAAACATACATCTCAGTGCTCCACATCAAAATTTCATTAAGCCCTTTCTTCGGCACCGGAAAGGCATCCTTAAATTTTTTACGCCTGAAATAAGAGTGGAGGTTCCTCTCTTCTTTTTTTTTTTATTTCACAATGTTCAAGTGAGTGGAACAAGACAGCTAAAGAGAAAGGCAGAGTAATTATTTGAGTCATCCTCATCCAAGGTGAGTCTCTCATCCTTCGTTCACTCTCCCTCCACCGCTCTGCTTTACTCCTCCCGTGACTGCGTGCAACACCTCCGTCATACAAACACTCGCCGTCGAGCTGCATTCTGTGTGAACTGTGTCAGATGAAAGGAATCAGCATAATAGAGATCATTGAATAAGCAGCCCAGAAATGGGCCGGCATAAATGTTATAAATACCTGGACCCCTGAGACAACGACAAGCTTAATCATCCTCTTCACTCTGCTGTCAAATTTTAAACAGCCAGTCAGATAGAGCACCCTTGATTGGGCCAATATGAGCTGTTGCCTTGGGTACTTAGTCTAACAGTAAGTATTTTATATGATATATCTTTGTTTTTCCAGATAACTCATTGCCTGCTTATAATGTAACCCATCAGAAGTAAATCCACTGGAGCACTGACATGAATTACAGCCACACTGGCGGCCCTCTTTTCTATCAGTCGCATCACACAACACGGGGCCGCCTGAATGTACAATATAAATCTCAAATGTTGAGCTGAACATAAATTTTGAGCAGGCTGTAATAATATTGCTGACATTGCAGCCATTAAATGATTATTTTTAAATCATGTGTGCGTCTTCCAATTAAAAACTCGAACTCATTTTCTCTTTCCTAGACTTTTCCACAGTGAAGTGCCAAAGCGAGAGGCGAGATCGCCTCACATTTACTGCACAAAGAATGGTACAATCTGCTTATGACTGCAAAAGCAATCACATTGCTGCATTATTAAAGTCATATTTGAAAAAGAATTGTGTGCATTTTTGAGCAGAAGGTCTGTGCATTGGATTTTTTTTTTTTTTACAGGTTTTTTTTTTTTTGTAGGTCGTTACAGTAGATGAGGCAAACTTAGAGAGACAGACGGCTGTAGCTTCCTCACTATCCCAACAATACTACCCACCTCATGGGCTGTAATAACAGGGAGACAGAAAATACTAAAATTATACTTGGGTTATCCATTAAACATCCATCCATCCATTTTCTAACCCGCTGTATCCTGCACTCAGGGTCACGGGGCTGCTGGAGTCTATCCCAGCTGTCTTAGGGCGAAGGCAGGGTTCACCCTGGACTGGTCGCCAGTCAGTCGCAGGGCCACATAGAAGACAAACAACATTCACTCTCACATTCACACACACAGAAAATACTAAAATTATACTTGGGTTGTCCATTAAACATCAGTCTGAGTAATCAAAGTCAACATTACGTTTAGAGGCGTTGGTTGCGGCACCGAGGATGTGAGTGCAGAGAGTGGGCAAAATATGAGAAACCATAAAATTACCTCCAGCATGGAGTTAAATCAACACACTCTTTACTCAGCCTCACGAAGGAGCTGTTTATTGCATTGCTATTGCATGGGATTGCATTACATTTCAAGGCATTCCTGTTGTTTTGTCCGACCTCTGCACACCCCTGCACATTGTTCCTGAAACTGTTACTCCTTCAGTCGCTGCTGCATCATTGACATCATTTACGAGCCATGTGATTGGTTAAGCTTATCACTTGGATCCAGGGGGTCTGAGCTGCCCAGTCAGAGCTGGCAGCCGAGGTGCTGAGATTCGCACCGAACAGTGCTGGCACCAGCGGAGCCTTTAATCAGTCAAAAGGCTCTAAATGGACAAAAAAAGCCCTTTTTCCGGATCCACGGCTCCGAGTTTTCTGAACGGACTCTAGTTGTTCAGGAGGGGAAATGAACAGAACCGTGTCCCTCCACCTCCTCAGTGCTATTTTGTGTGTGTGTGTGTGTGTGTGTGTGTGCTTGTATTTGTCTACCCGTAGACCTGCACAGCCTAGTGGAAAAGAAGTCCTAATCAGAATTCAAAGAGGAAAACAGGGCTAACTCAAGCGCAAACAAAGCCCTCTGAAGTCACCCAAGAACTGCTAATCCAAAAGAGTTTGGCAACGTTTTTCTTCTTTTAACACTTTTCTCTTTCTGCTTTTGACTCTCACCTCTGACAACGAGAGCTTCACTCACACACGGGCCACCGTTTCTCCAAATTACAGCTCTGCCCCGCTAAGCCGACGGGTCAACAGTTTACATTCTCTTGTTTTAGGACAGGTGCTCTGAGCCAAGCTGTTGTTCGCACTGCCTAATAAAAACTGGAAGATGGAAATCTGTGAAATTGCTGCTCCCAGCAACGCGGCATGGAGTGGCCCGCTTAACTGTCATAATATTTAAGTGCCGCGGTGACAACAATTTTTGTTCAGCTCCTTCAACCCCATAAATAACGTCTATAAAGATTTAGAACAGCACCATCTAAGACCAATATCAATAACCCTGCCCTGACCTTTTGCTATACGCCATTCAGTGTTGATTACAAAGCCTAACCTTCTCCGGGCGGCTAAGTGTAACGGTGCTGTCTGAACACCTTATCTGTACCATTTTTCTTGGCATGGAAAGATGTTCAGCTTTCATGAGGAGACAATCTCATGAACAGCCTGTTTTTTTTTAAGTTTGACGTTAACTGAGGACCAAGTGTTTTAGGGAGCAATATTATGTGAAAATGAAGTATTATCTGGGTCTGTATTTGTCAATTTGCCTGTTTAACAATGGAAATCTGGACTGAAGACACAATACAAATTGATTTGAGAACAGATAATCTATCAACGTGACAAGCAGTGCTGTGTGTGTCACTTACCAAACACCAAGAGTGCTAACTATGGTTAACTTTACACTTTCAACCAAAATAAACAGACAAAACAAAGACTTCATTAAACCAAGCCAAACAGTTTATGTGACTAAAGTACAGATAACAACCACATGAGCTGCTGCAGCTATAAAACTGTGCTTCTACCGAAATATAAAAAAATTTCAAAATGCAACTGAAATGACAGGTGCGCCTGCAAACTGGTTCTAATGATCCAGGATCTGATATGAAGGATGATTTCTGGATTCAGTACTGCGCAGCAATTTGTTACCTTCATGAGTTGGCTGTCATTAATAGCAATACTTGACAAAGGATGGCTCTCACTGGGCTGCAGCTAAATCATGGCTTAATAGTCGTGTGTGCGTTTGATATTCAACAATGCAAAGGTTTAATGATGAAAGCAGGTGATAGAATGGCTGTGCCATATGGAAGAAAGATGAGCGAGAGAAGACGAATGAACTGCAGAATGACACAAGTAATGAAAAAAAATCTTCATCCCAATCATCACGATCCTCTTCCCCTTGTTCCTCCCTCCCCCCCTGCTCTTCTGTCTGTCTGGATTTCTCCCACTGCTGGTGCAGATTAAATATGGCCTCTGTGTGCCAGGCTATAACTTGGCAGAGGTCACAATTCACTTTCAGTAGATTGGCTGCAGATTTATGCCTTGTCTCTCACCACCATATAGTGCTGACGGAGGTGGAGGAGCAGCAGCCTCGGTAATCACAGAAAATTGCAGTGTTGGGGGAAACAGATGTGTGAACTCCGCTACGGCAGAGCGGAGAGAAGAGGGTGTGTGTTTGCGCATCAAGTGTGCATTTGGTTTAACACGGACCCAAAACAGTCTTACTCATGCTCTGGATTAGGCCAGTTCGAGGCTCATTCAGAAATGTCGCACACGCACCAGCTGCCAACTGTGTGAGGCTGGTTTTGGCCTGGGGTGAACTGTCTTTCACCTCTGAACATCATTCAATGCCATATGCCGAGTGCTTGTCCAGTGAATGTCCTGAAACTGGCACACTGCTGAAACATAAATCTCCTGAGAGAAAGCGTTTAACCTTTTGTTACAACCACAGCCTGCTCAGGAGGACACACACAAATGCAAACACACACACACACATATGCAAACACACACACGGAAACAATGATATCAGTTTCAAGGTGGCAACATTCTCCAGAATATGAGTGGGGGCCAAACGAGAATGTGACATTTCCAAGGTGTGTGCTGTCGCATGGCAACCATGGCAACTAAACCAAAAGGCTGTTAATTTGACTGAGTCAGTCCGCCTCTCAGTGTTGCAAAGCCCCTCCCCTTGAAAGCAACCAACGGGAGCAAAAATTATTTTTAACCTAATAAAGATGCACCTGTTCCAGACTGGACATTAGAGGAATGTCGGCATGTGTGTATGTGTGTGTGTGTGTGTGTAGGTGCCTTCATGTGTGACTGCTGCGGGTGTATGGGTGCAGGATACTGGTGTGTGTGCTAATGCATGTGGGCTTGTTAGCATGACGTACACATGTATGTAAATGTCGTCAAATGAGCTGGATCTAAATAGCGCAAGTTGATATCTGGTTACCATGGTAAGTGGTATATGTAAAGTAGCCAACCATGGTGGAGGATGGAAATAGTGACTAATGTCATTACAATAATGGATTGTGTCAAATAACTCTGGGCATGCTGGGGATGGTTTTCTTCCTCATTTCTTTGTTAGAAGCCAGACAATCATACTCTCAAAATAGCAGTGCTGTACAAATTTGCTAATCTGTCAGCAACACAGTTGAACAAAAGCTGTGTAATTGTCCATTTCAAAGTCACCAATGCAAAAGTGTTACAAAACTCTGAACAAGGTAGCTATAAGTATATTCAATTTCCCTGTTCTTATTTGTAGTGTACATTTCCTCCAGTGAGGGAAAGTACCTGAGAGGTGTTATTTGAAACTTGTGTCTGCATTTAATTTGTCTTCCCTTTCCTTGTTGTTAATGCATTTCTAATGCAGGCTGGAAATATATTGATATAAGGTCACAGCATGGTGTTCATTTACATTTGGCAGACACACCTTTCTGTTTTACTACCGATGTTATTGTTGCCGACGTTGCCGTGGTCACTGTCGCTGTGGTCAGGAGCATCATCGGGAGTCCGCGCTATCATCACCATCACTGTTGTTATTGTTGTTGCCAAAGCTTTCTTCCTCCACTCGTGAAAGCTTTTGTGCATTGAGTGTGTGTGCGTGTTCAAAACAGCGGGTCTTTCAAGGTGAAGGAGAGAACACGCAGAAACATAGAAAGCCGGCCAAATGGACTCTGGACCAAACACATACAAACATGGGAGAGTTATGACCGCGGGAGTTTACATTGCAGTGCCCTGTTTAGAAATACAGCAGCGTGCAGAAGCGGAGCTCATGTCACATGAGAATCCCCTCAGTTTGCACCTGTTTGTACCTACGGAGGAAGAGGAGAGATAATACCTTTCATCTATATCAGACAGTATTAACTATCCTCAACAAGCGGGGCATTGTTCAAACTCCTGTTTTGGCAAGGGTCCACCGGCGGAGAGAGGAACAATCAAATGACGCTTATCTCTGAAACCAGGATGTCTCAGCTTGTCTCGCGGGGGCTTCAATAAAGGATCAATAAAAATATCTTATCGTGGTTCTGACAGGTCTTCCACGCAAGATCTTTTTGAAGTTGAGGCCGAATTGTCAACACGACTTACCGCATCTACAACAAAGGCATGGAGATGAAACTAGAGGAATCTTTGAGTCTTGAGTCATCGGCTAAAAGGCCGGCCAGAGAGAAAAAGGCAGAGAACATCACGCCTAAACAGATGTGACATTGAGTTTTCGCGGCCGTCAAAACTAAACTTTGCCTTTTCTGACCTTAAAACATGGCTGAAATCCACCGCTGGATAAGACTCTGGCAGAGGAACACATGAGTGGAAAAACCTGGGGATTAACAGCAACGTGTTTCTATCAGCCTTCCCCTGTCTGCGCCTCAGTCACAAGCCAACACTGTAGAAAAGGTCGCCAGTTTTCAAGTCACAATTCGGTCTCAAGTCTCTATTATAATATCTTAAGTCAAGTCCCAAGTGTTTAAAGTTTTTTTTTTTTTGGTTAAAAGTCACTATGGAATTAGCAACATTAAGCTGATTACACTGCTGGCCACCCAACAATGACTGACAGTTAAGACATTGCATGTTGTTCATTAATAACAAAAGATTGACTCATTGATTTTGTGTTTGTTTGTTTTCATGCAAATAAATTTCATACAGCCTCAACTTAAGGCTGTTAGTTTAGTCACAAATTTCATCTGACAGTTTCAGTTTTCATTTGTGGTTTCTGGGCCGCACTAAAGCAGAGTCTTTATATTTGAAAGTAAGAGTCCGTCTTTTCTCTGTCTGCTGATGTGCACCACCAGAGACGCCCTTCACCGCCATGTCATTGTCCACTGGTTGAAATCTTCGGGCTAGGGGAGGATGTCAAGAGACTCTGAGTCAAAAGGCTAATGTCCATGTGGAGTCACAAGTCATTGGTGCTGAAGTCAGGGCAAATGTCCCTTTTGATTTTGTAACATGAAGTCTTAAACACTCAGATTCATTGCTCCAAGTCACATGACTACAGCTCTCGCACACAATATTAATAGCCTTAAAATTGTATTTTACACAGATAACTTTACAGAGAAAAAAAAACATTCATTGTATAAAAATGTTTTTTGTTCCTATTCAAGGAAAAACTCCTCAGATACAAATTTTCTGAGTTGTTAAACTGGTTCACAGCCTTCGATAAATAGCACAGCTGAAAATACAGTAAATAGTAAAACTGTATCCTTCAGTGACAATGTGTGTTTGAAAGTGAGCGCAGTGGGCACACTGAGTACAGTTCTGCTGTGCTTCTGAAGAATCTGAGGAATGCTTTTACTCTGCAGGCCATCAGACTGAGTCTCTAACAAACACACACATAACAACTGGACACCGCATCGTAGCCTGTTTAAATGGGCCTGTCGAACAGATGTGCGGCACCGCCATGAATAAACGTGAGTGACAACACGAGACGAGACGTCTTTATAAACACGTACAAACACACTCCTGTGCTGACTGTGGCACTGAGGAATATAGCGGGTGTCTTTCTTTATGCCCTAATAGAGTTTTGTCCGGGCTGTGCTAGGTATCAATTTGAGTTATTATCTGTGCGGCAGGGCTGCTCTCAATGCTGAGAGACAGAGCAGACTCCCACACACGTAAACACGCACACACACGCGCGAACACAAAAGCCTCATCATTCAAAATCCTCGCCTTATGACAAAAGGCACAGGAAATAATGACGAATTGATGCCAAAGAGCCTCTCGCAGTTCTTAGTGGAGAATCGCACTCGGTGCTTGTTATCTTTGACCACACACTTTTGCACACACACAAGCAAGCCAGACATCAAAAGTGGTCCTCTGTTTTTCTATCTGTCTGTCTCTCTTTTTCTGCCAGGGGAGGGAAGTCTTTCCTCATCGATTGCTTAGCAGAACTCTTTGTATGCCCTGAAGATGTCCAGTCTTTTTCCGTATATACTTTGGTGGATTACTTTACAGTACGTCGCCAATATAACAGGATCCTTTCTCTGCTACCAAACAGGAGCAGTGGTACGCTCATAAATGACGCGGGTTTGTGCGCGATGGCGTTTCGAGGCGCGTGCACAGAGGTAAAGTCTCGGTCAGCACTACTGTCTATGCTCTAGCATGGCTGCGGCGAAATACCCTCATCTGGGCAAACATAAAATCAATGGTAGCTATTAATTAGTCTACCTCTGACTGCTGTTGCTGATACAGTTATACCCACAAATAGAACAGGAACACATTAGGCCCATTGAGCTGTTTGGAGTTTGATTGGATTTTAAAGAATAGAGGTGCGGGAGAGGCAGATTTGTACTCAAGCTGCAAAGTACAAGGGGAAAAAAAGCATGGCGACATAGCAAACAACAACTTGACCAAACCGGAACAGCCTCTGCAAATTACACACACACTTCAAAGGTTAAACCTGAAGGAAGTCACATGCTCAACGACAAGGTTAGCGGGTCTGATAGCATCTAGTTTCTTAGATTTCACAAGCTTGTTCCTGGTTATTATGAAAGTCTTGAAATATCTTGAAAGGCCATAACTGGAGAGGGGGATAAACACAATGCACTATAGAATATTCTCACCGGTATTGAGTTCGGCACTGCAGGTGCAGCAGTTCAGATTTCTGTCTCTTTTGTTTTTTGGCACTGCTCTTTTACTGGGTTACGTCAAAATGAATGGGAAGAAGCTCGTGACCTGGTGGCGCTTGTCAGATACAGACTCAGAAATGGCAAGTAGACAAGCTGACTGGAAGCAACTCGCACCCTAAAACTCAAACGAGTCAGTGTTGGAAAATGGCAAATTAAAAAAATGTGATTGGGGTCTGTCTATTTCACTCAGGCAATTTCCAACTGCTTAAACGCCTCCCAGAGAGCTTCTGATCCTCCTCTAATAATCCTAGGTGTGTCATGATAATTATTACCACTGGAATACCTAACGCGGCCACCAAAGAATTTTAATGGTGTTGCCATGGTAATAAGTAGTGGGTCGTGCAAATGACAGTGGCACATAACAAAGTTGGGGAGCGTTGAGCAACTGTCTGTGAAATGTGTGGACAAATGATACCTTTGTCGAGATAATGCACTGGATTTTTCGAGCCTGAAGTGCGGCGGCATTCCACGGCGACGTAATTCAAGTAAATCAGCGCCCGGACAGCTGATCCACATTGTGACGTGAGAGCATGTTGTATAAAGTTTTCGTAAACACAAAGGTCTGTTCTAATATTTTCAGCACTCTGTCTTCTGCTGACAACTGCTCAGACAAGTGTTTCACATATCCTCGCCAAATCACTGGACATCAAAGCTCCTCATACTTTAATTTTTGATTTATTGATTTAAATTTATTTCACTTCTCTTTCTACTTGCTAAGAGCATTCCGGCCAACAATGGTACTGCAGAGAAACAAAATCTTCCTCCTTCATTTCGATGAGACTACTGCGTTGGCACATCAGGGGTTTCTGGCAAAGACGTCAAAAATAAAAGCATACCATTGCGCTAATTCGACATTTAACATTTCAGATGTGAGATGGGGAAAGTGATTATTGCTGCTGTGAAAACTTTGAATGAATCTGGGCTCAAGGGAGTATAAACTGCCGTGTGGTGCCTTGCTGCTTAATAGGCTTTAAATTTGTTTTTTTTCATTTAATCTTCGATCTGAATGCGTCCTAAGAATGAAAAAAGTCGGGGCTGAGGAGAGAGGGATTTCAGGCGCGTTTTTACAAGTGCAAGCTTCAAGGCCGCACGGGACTGAGACACTGGAACTGGTGTGCAGCGTCTCACCTTGTTCTGATCGGTCCAATACAGGAAGTAACCTTTGGGGTCGACCGTCAGAGTCACCGGGGTCACAGTGGTAGAATCCTGCAAGGAAAACAAAGAAAGAGACATCTGGAGTCAATCTGTGTGTGTCTGCTTACGTCTGCGTATCCCCGTTTGAGTCAGTGTTTTTACGTGAGCGCATGCTTTTGTGTGTATGGCAGCGTCTCAGTAAAGCCAATTAATTTATTTCCCAGGATTAAAGCCTCGTTTTTTTCTAATACCACATGCATACCAGAATCTGAAATGGCATCAAAAGTCCTGTTTATGTTGTAGGCATGCGCACAATCCTTTCCTTCTACGGTACTTTCCCTGCCATGAACTGGCCTCACCACAAATGACCAAGGAGTCTGGCGTGTGTGTGAGTGTGTGTGTGTGTTTGTGTGCGCATTTGAGGCGACAGCAGTCAGGAACTGCAGGTTGTTTCACAGCTGATGTTTCCATTTTCCCCACTCTAGTAGCAGACAAATGCTTTCCCACAGTTCCCACATACAGACGGCTCCGAGCCTCACGCACACAAACACACACACACACATGCAGTTTGACCCTGAGGCATACATGGCAACGCCAGATATTATTGGATGCTTCTATAAAAAGACAGAGCCTTTGCTTTGTGCCCACAGTGGCCGTGGTTCAGCCGAAACAGTAGCATATTGTCCTCCTCAATCAGCTGTGGCTGCGAGATCAGAGAGATGGAAACCGCATTCACCGTGCGGAGCGAGAAAATCTTCAAAGTGTCTTCATGAGGCTTCTAATGATGTCCCTATCACAGCGTTGGAGGACTAATGGTCTGCATCTGCTGCGAGCTTGTCATATTTCGGTGCGACCCTATGTGACTTGCAGTGTAGGATGTCATGAAAGGGTTGAGCTGGGAGCTGGCAGACGGCGGTGGGGTCTGTGCTGAGGTGAAGACAGTTATTAGTACTATAAAATCATTTCACGCTGTCTAAATAAGACAATCACAATCTACAGGACCTGGTACACCTGCTCCATGATTGACCAACACTGAAATCCACCTCTTTATGAGTCCACTGAGAAGCAGAAAACACAGAAGGAAACATTCAGGAAGACAAAAGGGACGTGAGAGGGTAAACTGCAGCATCAGAGGCATTTTGCAATAGTGACGTTTTGCTATGGCAACCCACCATTCCTGTGAAATCTATTAGAGGCTCAAGAGCGATCGTTTTGGTTGTGTTCACATGGCTGCACAATCTTTGCAGGCTTGATTGAATGACAAAAGATGCGGCTCATACCACTGAACGCATGCAGCATATACATGCAGTACTTACAGCCTGAGGGCAAAAAAAAAGCCTCATGTTCGTAGTTCTTAGGGACTGAATCTTATAACAACTGTAGCCCCGTATCTCTGATCTCCACATTACCAAGTTGAAAGCCATTTATTTTCCCCCCAATCTCATATTCATATTCGCAGATGAATCCCTCATTCCCATCCGCCGCGAAGACACCTAAAGCAAAGTTTATAAAACGATAATGAGTCGATCCAATCATTTTTACAGTTACATTTGACATAAACCCAGTCCAGAATGCACTCAGCGGGCAAGACGTGGCGACTGATGGATTGTCTGTGGTGTCGGAGAGAGACAAAGAAGATGGCCTGAGAGCAGTGGGGATCTGCCTAATGATGTGAGAGCAGTCATTTTCACCAGCTTCTTTCTTAATGTCCTGACGCTCCATGGCCACCACTACACTACAAACACATTAAGCCATTACGGACTCTTAGGGAACGTCTCCCTCGTGGGTCCGCACATTTACTAAAAACATAAGTACTTGTAACATTGTGGATTAGACTTCAGAGTGATTTGCTGAGATTGCTGTCTCCTGAGTGGGGCTCGCGTTCAAATGCTTTTTATTGTCATTTTACTATTTTTTTACTTTTTGTCTTTAACAGGAAGACATTAGGCAGTGGCAGCTTGCTTTTTGCTGAATTACGATGCGATTAGTGACTGACTTGTGAAAGTGCCAGCACCCTGAGCAAACTGATCCTGTGCAGGAGACGTTGCTTTTTTTTTTTTTTTTTAAAGTAATGAGTTTGTACCATTAGCCATCACCTGGGGGGGTGTGTTCGAGAGATTTGAGCTCAGCATATTTCTGTTCTGTATGCTAATGACATTTTCTACTACTTTAAAGGGATTTTAAGCCCCCCTGTGGAGCCTGATATCTTATTCAGTCCACACCAGACCAAAAGGACCGGATACAAGCATGAGCTTATGAAGAAATCTGTTTACATCATCTTTAATATTTTACATCTTGCCAACCCTTGTCAGTGATCTTTAAGATGAAGGGACCCTTTCCTACAGGCTGTGGTGTCTGCCTTTCCTCCACAGTCTCACATTATGACACTCATTGATGCTGAATGTGCCATTTCAGCTGGCTTACAAATAATAACACAACCCGAGCAGTGTCTTAAACCACAAGCAGGCATTTCATGAACCACTGCAGCAGCCGGTTGTCTGCAAGTGGCAGCGACAACAACAACAACAAAAAAAGCCCCAGCTGTGTTTGTGTTTGTGTGTGTGTGTGTGTGTGTGTGTGTGTGTGTGTGTGTGTGTGTGAGGTAGGTTGGGGAGGTCTGGGACTTTGAGCATTTCACAAGCATTTGGAGAGGTTTTCTGATTGCTCTTCTGTGCTTTTCCAGCAGTCAGCTGCTGAGCGCTGTGTGCTGAGGTCTGCGCCGCATCTCCTCACCGCTTCAGACAGCCTGCCTCCAAAAACTCATGGCTGTTGTTCATTCAGCAGAGCACGCCGTCCATACACGCTAAACAAAACTTTATACCTTCTCTGTTGCCACTGACTGTTCAGCTGTGAAACAAAATCTGTCATTTTCACAGACGCCTAAAAAAAAAAAAAAATCCCCTCCGGGCACACACGTTTAAATATTTGAATTGCTTGTACAGTTCCTTGTTGAGAGAGGTTACGAGTGGAGCCCAACATCCGAAGCCACGATAAGAGGAAAATGATTTAATTCAATCCCTTTTTGCTGGCAATTTATTACAGCTTTTTTTTTCTTTCTCGGCCGGTGCCTGCATTCTTCTGTGATTCTTTCCATGGATGATACAGAAGGGAAAGAGGAAGGAAGGAGTGGATGGGAAATGAAAGTATCTGTGTGTACGACTGGGTCTGAGGGTGTGTTTTCACAGGAAAGGCCTGGTGGGCATTTGGTAGGTATTTGATAGGCCCACATGCACAAAACACAGCACACAAACATGGCTGTTAGGGGAAACAGACGCACACCTCACGCACCCTCCCCCCTATTAAAACATACCAGCCAGAGATCTGGAGGGGTGAGCGCTCAATAGTAATTACTTGCAAAAGGAAACACTCAAGTTAGCTTATTTAAGGATAAGATTGATGATTGAAAGAGTGATTGGTCTGCAAGAGTGCATAATTTCTCCCGCGTTCACACTCTTATAACACTAATCCACTGGTGCCATCTGTGCTTGAATCACCTGCTCCGTGAACGTGATTATTTCACGGTGCATTTGTAAGAGTGACCTCATTAAGTTGCATCTCCAAATGTCACTTATATAAAACCAGCATACACGGCTTATCTGCATATATGATTTAAGCGCCATGTGATGTTTAACTAGATTTGAGCCTTCCTTTTATCAGCACTTTGGCAGGAGGCAACAACTGCACAGTGAACTTATTGTGAATAGCGGGTGCAGGTGGCCACATTTCCAGCAATGTAAAAAAAAAAGAAAAAAAGGGAAAAAAGGAGCAACTCATTCCCTCAGAATAAAAGTAATCCTGACTTTGCATGCTGTAAAAAGCGTGCTCACAAGACAATAAAGAGACATCAAAAGCTAGAGGAATGCCAAAGGAGGTGAGCTGCAGAGAGGAGCATCACAAAGGAGAATATGGAGAGCCCAGGGAGATGAAAATAGCCATTAAGTACAATAAAGTCAGATTGTGCAACAGATATGTGAGTTGATCTCTACATATGATTATTAAGGAGGATGTGTGGATTTGGGTGTTTTTTTGTTTGGTTTTTTTTTGGTGGTGGGGGGTGTAGTGCCTCTGTGAAAAGGCTACTACAGTTGTGTTTTCACCAGCAGCGTGCAATCAATTTTAATCAAGGTCATTTCACTACAGCTCCACTGTAGTATTGCGGACGGGTGACAACAAAGCAAAGCAGCAACAGACAGAAGCAAAAAAAAAAATCGTTACCCAACAATTGCCCAGTGATTAGACTGTGACCCTGCATGCTGTTCCTCCATACACTTATTAATTATGGTTAATTGATAAAAAAAAACAACAACACCCCACTGAGGAGGAGGAGGAGGAGGAGGAGGGGGGGGGAGTTGCATAAGTTCAATCTGATCTAAAGAGGGGTGCACACATTCTGACACTGTGTGAATCCACTTGCACACACACACACACACACACACACACACACACTGGTAAATTGGGCACTGTAAACATAGCACATGTCAGTCTCACACACACACACACACACAGCTGCGTCTCTTAACAGCAGTGACCAGCCATCCAAAGCCCCCCCCACAATCCCACCACCCAGTCAGTGCGGTCTCCACAGACAATCTCCATCCACTGTCCACTGTTGCATAGCTTACATACATATTGTGTAATTCATCCGAGCGGCGCATGCATGCAAAGGGAAGCGTGCAGACACCAACCCTACAGCGTGGACAAATAAAAGAAAAAGAAAAGAAAGCATTCAGTGCCGGGCTCTCACTTACATCGTCCCATTTCATAAATTTGTTGCCCTTCCTCAGGCTCTCGGGCACGGACACCGGCTTGAGCTGCAGCGCATGAACTCCAGGCTGTGCTCCTGCCATTGACTCATCCGCTCTTCTCGACGCGCGGCGGGGCTGGAAATGACTCACTGTCGCTCTCTTCCACTCGTATTTCTCCTGCTCTCTCCGCGTGCAATCTGCTTAAAAGCGGGGCTGACGGGAGCCCACTACTGCTGCCTATGTGTCATGCCCGCAGTGAAAGGTGGCGGCGGCGCGTCTCGGCTCTTGGAGAGGTTTTGTGGAGGCGGCGGACGCAGGCGCAGCTGGACCGGGGCCACTCCGCTGACTGACAGACTGACTGAGCGACATGCAGCTCTAAAGGGAAGGCGAGGAGAGAGAGGGAGGGAGAGAGAGAGAAGGAGGTGTGTGTGTGTGAATGAGTTGCAGTCTGGTTTCAAATTGTACAAGTCGATGCAGGGGACGGGATCGATGCCTGAAGTGATCTAGCGCCTCCGTGCGTCCGAGGCAGTAAGATGAGGGGCCAGGAGGGGTGTGAGGAAGTTGGAAGTTGTTATTCCCAGAGCAGGTGCAACGTAACACTGATGCTTGGTTATTACTGGTTGGAGAAATTGTTATTTTCTGTAAGATTGGAAGGTATTATTTTTCCCCCCTTTGGAGATAAATTGTGCACTGTAGGATGGAGAAAAATCATCATGTTATTTTTTTTAGACTCACCATCTTTACGTTTGGCAGCTTTAGTTGATATATAATTGATTCAAATAACATAAAGAGTGTTTGTAGAATAGCTGTAGCTCGGATGTTTGGTGCTCTGACCAGGAAACACACAGCTCAGCTCAACAGTGCAGAGTGGGGAGTGATTATAGCTTCCCCTCTAAATGCACACTGAGTCGGAGCTCACAGGTGGATGCAGGTGGAGCTTTTTTTTCTTTCTTTTTTTTTTTTCAAATGCTATGTTATCAGAAGCAGCAGAGGCAGAGCGGCTGCTCTCGGGTGAGCGATGTGGCTGCAGGCTTGGAGCAAAAAAGGAAAGGGAAGAGCGCGCTGATGGCTGAAAATCCACAGCCGTAATCAAAAGGGTGCATTAGATGTTACAGTGACAGTATGCGAGCGAAGCAGCGGACCCGATTTGATTAAAATAAATTGAAGGGATTTAATATTTTCTGCCAGGATTGTCTTCTTGTGGTGGCACTTTCGAGAAGGCTCTCAGATATTAAGGCTACACGGGGAGTTGAATTTGACATAAAATATAACAGAACAGTGAAAACATACACTTTGTGGGTGTGGGGGGAATTTGCAGGATATTAGCGTTTCTAAAATCCTGGCTATTTAATCTATTTCTCCTCATCAGAGGGCAAATAAGATCTATTACA
>JBAJHX010000031.1:13966457-14008168 GCA_037176925.1 Amniataba percoides | reverse complement strand
AGAACACTGTCACACCAACATGGAGACACAAATATTTTTGTACCGCAAATGAGTCATTGTTATCCTCCATGCCTCAGACTTTGGTATCCGTCATACGTCTTCCTATCAGCCCGAGGTTCCAACTGGCTCTGAAATCAGCCGCAGCACTCCTGCGTGAAAGACAAAAGCCTACACTATGGAGAAATAATTGGATTGTCAGTATATGAAAGCTCTCAGACCGCAAATTTCCTACTGTCTTCATTCGGAGAAACACAGAGCTTTAAAAAAAGAAAAAGAATTTGTCCAAGCTGTTGATGGAGTGTTTCTTTCTTCTCTTTCTGCTGAGGGAAAATAAAATGCGGGTGTTGCCATAGAAAAATGCAATCAGTGACACGTCAGGAAGATTTGAGGCAGAGATCAGAATTAAGGAGGCATTTATGAGATAAGCGGGGCGCTCGTCTGTCGGGAGAACCAAAACTACACACACACGTCATAATTCCCATTTTATAGTTGGAGGAGTGGATCAATCTCATCTTTTGCGGCTGCTACTTCTTGTTCTTTGGAAGAGATGGAGGAGATCTATTTTATGACCAAAAGAGCAGCTCCTTCTTAAAGTTACTTCCTCCAGTGCACGGCCAGATTAAACTGTTAGGGGACCCAGGGCCAACAATGATCTGTGGCGCCCTTGTCAAACCTCCCCAGACGGACATATTCCTTTTATTTAACTGAAATTTGTTTAAGAACATGCACCATGTAAGCATAATAACAACTGCAACGAAAAAGGTATTAAATCTAGAGTGTGACACGGGGTATATACATAAGATTAATCTATAACCTTCATCTATCTGAGCGTAGAGGTTTTCTTTGGGGATTATAACAGACTGATGCAACTTTTTTGTATTCAAGACAAGACCCGGGACTCCATCGCACCGCAAGATCCAAGATGAAGTTTGAGGTCAGTCAGTGGCGTTGTGATCTGCACACAAAATATCCAACACTGACCTTCCTCTTGACCCTCAACTACTTACGGCTGCAGAGACTGCCATTATATACAGTACATATACACACACACTGCACTTCAATGGGTCTTTACACTGGTACTGGTTAAGGATGCGAGATGAGTGATTCTCCTCACACGCCGTGACAGCAGACACTGAACGGGAGTGCGGCAGTGTGTCAGTGTCTCGCGCACATGATGAGGAACAGGTGTTCTCAAATGACTGCCTGCTGGAGCTTTCATTATCAATATGAACTCAAGAGGCTCTCGTAAGCCGCGCACTCAGCATAAAATTAACTATGCCGAGTTACGGGCCAAAGCTTGATGTGTCAAACCTGAATGCACGCCCGCCCTTTCACCCCCAGGCGTCAACCATTTATTTTGCATTATTATAATCATTTGGCTTTAGATGCCAAGTCTGACTTGTTTGACGGACTGGGTGTTCATAAAATAACCTGATCTGTCAAATCAAACTAGCTACCACTCCATTATTAACATTACAAGCTCAAATGGGGTTCATTTCTCTTAAAGTTCAATGCCAGCACAGCTCTATGTGAGAATAATGCAGTTGTTTTGCCAATATACCCGCTCGGTCTACCGGGATGCAAAAAACATTTCTCAATCAACCTTATAATCAAATCACAATCTGAAATTTGAATCAGTTACCCGGCCTTTCAGATGTGACAGGGCGAGAACATTGAGGACTGCAGTATATGAATGTTGAAACACGGCCTCTGGGAATGGCAAAGGGTCTGTTTAAGTTGATGCCTGCATTGTCCTCTCTGTGAACCCACACACAGTCATGCAGCACACAAAGGCTGCGCATTAGCAGCATCTCCTGGATTGCTCCTGCCAGTGCACTTTGTAACGGCACGTTTTCGCACTGAAACTACACATTGCATCATACGACAATAAAATCTGGCAGAAAAAGACTACGAATTCCTGGACGCATGCAGCAATTTATACAATGTACTATATATTTATAAGATAAATATATATGTGAATAATATGCTATTTTATTATTATTATTTAATTAATCGTTTTAAATGTGGCTGATGACTTGGCTTATTTTGAAACAAATGTTTACAGTTTTAAGACTTTAACCTAAATCATAAATAGTGATATATAATTAGATTCAACATGATGTTTTTTCAAGTGTATTGGAATTTGCAGAAGAAAAAAAATCCATCACAAACACTGCAACATAAGCTGAAGGTAGAGGAAGGTAAAAGAGGATTATATGGTTAATTTACTATTTAACTGTGATATTAATGTACTTTGTGAGGTAGAACACTGTGGAAAATCAAAAAGGTTTTCCAAATCTTTGTCAGTAAAATAACCAGACAGGAATGTCTGCTCATTGTTATGCCAACTTGTTGACACTGGCAACAAATATTACTGTAAAGGGGTAAGTGTCACTCTATAAATAGCATGGCCAGAAAATCACTGGCATGAGGAACACAGAACATGTTTCAGGCTTGGCACTCTTCCTCCAACACATTTTTAATACTCAATCAATAGTGTAAGCTTCCTATTATTGCTGCATATTCACAGTTTTATTTAATCACATATTTCTTGAATTTTCTGTATTTCTAGATTGGCTTAAAAAAAGCAGCGGGCTGAGTTTGCACATATGAAGCACATAACACTCCTCACATTTAAGTATTCGACAGCTTCCCGCTATCTGTGCCGTAGCTGTCAT
The DNA here is from genome assembly GCA_037176925.1 of Amniataba percoides. Classification (NCBI taxonomy): domain Eukaryota; kingdom Metazoa; phylum Chordata; class Actinopteri; order Centrarchiformes; family Terapontidae; genus Amniataba; species Amniataba percoides. The sequence goes on along the minus strand of JBAJHX010000031.1, from coordinate 14,005,490 downwards.
ACCTAACCATTTCTAGACTAGATACAGTACTCAGATATACTAAAACATGTATGTCTGTCAAAAAAGTTTACTTTTCTCAAATTAATTAATAATTTGAAGGCCATAAATTAAGGATATAAGGAACAAATCCGAATGCTTGTGTGATATAAGAATATGTATATGATTTGTTCAATAACAAACATTGAAGAAACGTTCTAAAAAGCTTGTAAAACGTCTTATGTATTAGTCATGTACACTATAATCCTGGACACTGCTGAAGTCACTCTCAAGCGGTTGTAATTTTGCTATAATTAAAAGGTCCTATTGGTCAGAATGTAATAGTTTCCTGTGTGCTCTCTGGTGTGGTTTGAGAGAGCCGACACTAGTACGGCACACTGCAGATTTCCCTCTGACAATTAATTGGTCTGTTTGTTCCTACAGCCTCTGATGCACAATGACTTCCTGGGCTGGAAGTGTTTGTCACAATAAAAAAAAAAAAAAAAAATCTGTGTATAGTCACGTGTGTATGTGCAAAATCAACATACTGTTTGTTGGTTACCAACTACAAGGACAGAGATGAAATCCTATGAAGCCAAGTGGTTTTACCGTTTCTCTTCTCCACCTGTGCAAGGGAAAACACTCAACAGTAATTCATGGGCATCCCTGCTAATTATGTGACTATAGTTTATTTACTTCTGTATTATGAAACCATCAGCCTTGGGATTCTAAATGGGTTCAGTTCAAAGAGTTCCTCCACCACTCATACTTATAAAATAGTGAGTAAGTACTGGCAGGCCTAACTACTACTTAGTGAATACGAGCTCTTCAAAGACACCAGGGATGTGGTTTCCTGCCTATAAAAAGACCAAAGCCTTACTGGGACTTTCAAGGGCTTCTAATGGGACAGTGCATCCTGTTCACCAACAGAGAGTGCTGTGACATAACTTTACGGTTCCCCTGGTGGCTCTCCTCTGCTTGCGATTAAGAATAATCCTTCTCTCAAGGTTCAGGAACTTCATTGTCCATTCAATCCAAATTCCTGGTAACTAACATAACACGGAACATGTGCAGTGAAAAACGATATGTTAAAAACTTAACAGCTTGCAGAGGGGGCCCAGGGCCTGCGGTTCAGGTCAAATTATGAGTTTAAAGCAAAACGCTGAAGCTCCTCTGCTCCCCGGCCTGACTCCACTGACACAAAAATGTGTTTTTTTGACATTATTCACACCTGGAGAGTTGCAGCGACCTTGTGGGCGAGACAGGGGAGGCTTTAATATGTCTCATTCCTCGCTCTGTTTCTGTGTGTAACCAAACACCTCTACTACTCCTATTGTCTTATCTCAGATTGAAGAGAGAAAAAAAACTGGCAGGTGTTCTTCCCCTCAGGCTACAGACTTCAGAAATAAGGAAAATAGAGGGTGGGAGTTAGAATGAAAGGGAACACGGATGCATGCATGTATACATACACACACGCACTGCAACACACACACACACACACACACACACACACACACACACACACACAAGCATATACTTTGACACACATGTTTGAGTGTGTTGCAAGATCACACGGCCAGTGCTGTTACATGCAGTGTAAACATGTCTGAGGGTGTGTATTAAATACTCATTACAGAGGACTGGGTAAGCTCTGGGAGAGACTGGGAGAGAAAACAAACAAACCCCACAGGGTGGCTGAGTGGGGTGGTGAGGGGCCGAGGGAGGCCTCTCCCAGTGTAATTCAAGTTCAATAACTGACCCTTAACCTCACTCTAACTCAGGTTACACAGTTCTGGTGAGACAGATTATAGGCGCAGTTACCTCACAGCTGTGGATACTATACACCTCTACAGAAGCTTTACACACACACACTCATACATGCACACACACACATGCATGCTACCAAAAACAAAAAAAGGTCAGTTGGTAATGTCAACAATCAACGAAGTATTCTTGAATATCAAATGGCAACATGGATGACAGGTCCCTTATGTGTGCACCTTTTGGTATGATGTAAAGAAACTAGGACCACACAGAGCCCTTTCACAGCCAGGAAGTAGGAGACATCATTCACCTGCAAAGCTGCAGCTGGGCCAGTTTCACTCTGTCAGAAAGAACTCATTATCTGCATGTCAAAATCATCAGAGAAAGAAAACACAGCCACTTCAAACCACTGACAAATACTGCTAATTGTTCAGTTTACACCTATGCAGATACTGAGTAACTGTATAATGCACCATATCATATTTCACACAGTTAATTGGACCCATTTGTGTGCAAAGTTCCAGCCCTGCAATGCAAAACTTGGTTTCAATCCTTAAAAATCAAAGCAATGGGGAGGATGAAAGAATTGCATTTTGCACGTCTTACAATGTTTGTGTTTGTTTGGTAGTAGGGTAGCCACACTGTTAGCTACGAGCGTGTCTGCATGGCAGCAGTTGTCATGTTGTTGTTTTATTTAAACAGTTGTGCTTGCAAGCGGAGAAACTAAATACACACTCCCGGAAGATGTCATGAAATATCAGACGTTATTAAATTCCAAGTTTGCAAACACAACCCCTGCTTTTCTTAATATTTACTTAAATATATCCATTCGCCACATGAATCCAGATTTTGCAACTTCCAGAAGAGGCCAGTGGAAGGGTTGCAGATGCCACGGTTGTGGCCGCAGCCTAAAAATGGTTCACATCCCATGCTGTGTTAGCATAACCACGGTCACATGTTTGAGGGAGAGACTAAGAAAGTATGGCAGAGAGAGAAAGGGAGATGTAGCTACTGAAATATAGTTTTTATAGTACAATTCCCAACAATAACAACACATGACAAACACGACAGAATTGTCTGGCCAAAATCGATTGCCATTCCCTTTGACCACTTCCCTCCCAGCTGGGTATTGCTTTGGTTTAGAGACAGGCTCACCCCAGACATCTGTGCCTCTGGGCATCTTGTCCTCCTATTGTCTGCTGCAACAGTAGATGGGGCTGCAGGTCTGTAACACCACAACAGAATAGAGTGAGGCTATTTAAACCCAATCTTTCTTTCTTGTCTTTTCTCACTTTTTCTTTTCTTTTCTTTACACTTGTCCCTGTGGAATCAATATTTATGGATTGGTAAAACCAACATGGGGCGGGGAGTTGACCAACATATCAAGTGTCAAGGTCTTGTCAGAAAGGCCCTAAATTTGCATCATTACAGCTCATCCTCTGGGGAGACGGCGGGGCTAATTCAAACCATCCACACACAGCTGGAAGAAAGAAGTGGGCTCTCTTCTGGAGGGGAATAAAACGGAGGGAAACATGTTTTATGTCTCTTCACCCATTTATTGTTTTCCGAGTCGTAGCTTGCCTATAAGGCATTCCCCCTAATCATTTTTAAATTACACAATGTCCAATTGTCATTTCAAAACTGACATCTTGAGACAAAGCAAAAGGCATCATTGTGTCTAAATGAAAACCAAGATTTATCAGACCCCTGCACCTCCCACTGTGACTTTACCATTTAGTGTGTTTGTTATGAGTAGATCTGCCAATCAGCAATGCACAAAGGGTCTATTGTCCATGGCCCGCTATGGCACAGTTCCAGAGAGGGCGTAAAACTCCTGTCTGCTCTGATAGCGATCTGTAGCTAAAGCCCTTCTCCCAATCCCTACACGCAGAAACAACCCAGTGCTGACTAAGCCTAGGCCGGGCTAAGATGCTGATCTAAGGTCAGTTTTGTGCCCCACAAATGGTTTTAAATGGAGGATTAGGTGGGGGTAAGCTGGTCATAGGTCTGTGCCTAAGGCCAGGTGTGTCAGGAGTTAGGGATCAGACTGTGCTGTGGTAGAGCTTTTTCCCTTCAAGTGGGCCTAAATCCTTTCAAGAAAGAAAATGTTGATGTTTACATCCTAGCTGTGACCCCTTCTTGGCCTCTCCGCTCGAGCATTCCTGCCATAGCTGTGACATCTAGCTAAGCTTTAGGACATCAGGGGGATAGTGAAAACAACGCTTAATCACAGCCACAGGGCACCTCCATGATAACAAAGCAACCCCTTAACCCCTCTGTGTTTGTGTGTGTTCCTTAATGCATGTTTGCATATATGTGTGAGTTTGTGTGTGTGCGTGTGTGTGTCATTGCTGCTGTGCTCGGATTTCTTGGTCGAAATGTGCCCGTCTTCTTAGCACAGGGATTCAGGGGCCACAGCACATTAATTCTGAATGAGTCACCTACTTAATTTTCTCAGCGTTGGGCTCGGGCAGGAATCCTGTTCGGATAATCGCACGTAATTCCACACAGATCAGGCATATTTACTGTACACCTGGAGGGGGATTCCCGACACATGTTTATCTAATACGGCCTGAATGGCGCTGTCAAAAATCATAATGGACCGAAGGTCATGCAATGGCCAAAGCCTTGCAGAGTCGAGATCACCAAGAGGGCACATGGCTGTAGCAGCTTTAACACAGCATACATTGTTAATCTGATGTATTTCCAGTTCAACTCCTGTTTTTATCAATATTTGATGTACACACATTCCCTGCTAGTGCCACAAAAAAGGAGCCGCTTACATAATTCTTTCATCTGTGAGGCTATAAAGCAGCGTAGTAGATTTTGTTTTGTTGCTGTGGGTGCAAGGCAGGGCTCTGGCTGCGGACTGCTGAGCCCGAGGAGACAGGTCAACACAGGTCAACCAAGTCCAGCTAAACAAACATACGCTATCAAAGAGGAAATTTCCTGTCCAATCTGCGAGTTTTCTCTTCACAGCTAGTGTACATTCACCAGATGCCCCCACAGGATGAGACAACGGGTGTGTGCAAGTGACTGTCAGGACAAAGGAACTTTGTTAATCGGTCACTTTAATGCATATGATATAGTTATGTCAAGATCATGTATGACAGAAAAGAAATCATTCAAAGTCCTAAGTTAATACTGCTCATTTTATATGAAAATATTCTCATTCATGTATAGCTATCTTTGTACCCAATAATTTTTATGTATTATGATTTGGGATTTGCCGTGTCATATTTTTAAACTGTATCCATATATGTATGCATTACATTTTCATTTCACACTAACTTAGATCCAGCAAAAGGACTGCATGCGTCTGTGTCACACAGCAATTAACCACCAGTGAGGTTTTGGCTCTAAAGCCTTGCAACGTTTCAAATTGCTTCCCAGCCATAATTCCTCTATCCTCTTTGACTCAATTACCTGTCACCTCACCAGACAAAGGACACACTATGGAGGGCGATTTCGTATGCAGACATACACGTACGTATACGCATGCACTCACACCACATGCATACTTGCACATACACAAGTGCAGGCGAACACACTTGCGCACACCGAGGAACGATACAATAGTTCTTATGGTTGCTAGGCGCTGTTGTAATTTATGGTGGGATAGGGTTGCAGGCTTAGCGCCGCATCAGTGTCTTCCTACCAGGTGATGAGCGTTTGCTGACAGGGCTATAGTCCTGCTCCTCTAACTAGTGGGGATATTCAGCATAATACACGGCTGAGGGGAGAGACTTTAGCACTTGCTGAGTGTTTGGAATATAAACAAGAAAGAGAAATTTTATAAGTAAGTTAGTGGGTGATGTTTTTCTATTGAGGCTAGCAACATTTTCTGGACCTATTCAGATTTTGAATGGAATTTAATATCAATTTTAAGGAGAAAGCTGCCAAACAACTAGTATCAAGCTTGCCAACAATATCACATATTTTCTGAGACTGTCAAAACTTTGCTCACAGTGTGCAGATATTTTTTTTACATTGCCTTAACATTTTTCAAGTCTATAAAAAATGTTGCTTTTTTTTAAAAACTAAAATGTGTCTTTTCTGTGCTTTCAACTACACCACAGACCACGTCTTTGTCCACAAAGAAATTTGGAAGGAGTGCAGCCCTCATCAAAATTATTTTCAGGACCACGCTTATTGGTACATAATCCCTTTTCTCTCTAACAGAAAAACTCTATATCTTCCAGAGTGCATGTGTGTATGTTTTGTTGCTATGTCTCTGTGGTTGTGTACAGCAGTTACTGAAAGCACATGAGCATGTGCGTATGTCAGTGTGTGTTCACGCTGCATTGAAGTGTGCGTGTATGGTGCATGTGTGTGTATCACTGAATGGACCTCCCCCGCCATACTGCAGAGATTTTTCATCACATGAAAGCCAACAGGGGGTGGTATGCATGCAGGGCGAGTCGCTTCCATCTGCCCTGTCCACTTAAATTAGTGGGGCCTCGCATCCAGCAGCATCTGGTTCCAATATGGAGCCAGGCGGAAGGGTGGGTGCCTCACTGTGCGGCGGAAAATACAGCCTACTGTACCTTTAAATAGCCCTCAGGAGGCTAGGGACGGATGCTGGCCCTATCGCCCTATCCCAAGATTCTTTGTATCTGGCCTAACACTTCTTCCCTTTGAAAGAGGACAAATGTACAATTAGGCTGGAATGCCTGCAATGCTGTTTTCCAAGCGTGTGTTCGCAGAGCTGGCCTGAGCAAATGGCGGATCGACTGGTGCAAGGTTACGCGCCGTCAACCTCCCTCACTGCTCCGCGGTGAGATGCACCGTCTGACCCTGCCCAGGCTGGGTTTCTCCGGTTCTGCTGGTCCGTGTTTGGGTTAGCCTCTTGTTGTTCTGGTTCTGCTGCAGTTTGCCGAGCCAGGTCTCTGTCAGCACTCCTCTGTGGCACAAGTCTGTAAAGATCTCTCCTCCTCCTCCTCCTCCTCTTCTTCTTTTTTCCCTGGACGAGAGGCACTTCAGAGCTTACCCATAATTCAAAGGTTTCCATCTCAACCATAATTCACACTGCGCTCTACCCTAACTAAAGGGGCTGTCTATAACTACGGTGATTGCATGTTTGTCAAACGAATTGTCAGTGCAGCAGACTCAGGAGGAGGAAGAGAGCAGGGCCAGAAACATGATGATGACACGCTTACACACAGGACTGTGCACAATAGTATCAACCTATAGTCATATATGATCTGTCCTGATAAAGAAATGCACACGTTGCAAAGAGTGCAAAGGGTGGGAATTTACTAGTTTACAGGATCACTAGTGAGCGAAAGAACATTAGACTACTATTTTTGGTAGGGCACATGTCACGAAAAAGTTCCTTGACTGAATTTTGTGTTTTTTTTCCAAATGTTAGAAAATAGTTTCACCTAACTACATTTATCCAAAACATTCAGCACATGCACAGTACCTATCCTGCAATGCAATTTAACTTAAAATTTATTGACAGCACCTTTTCTGTTCATAGTACACCTTAAAATGATCACGATTGCAATAATAATCAAAATTGACAAAATAGTATACGACAAACTAGCATTATATTGTAATAAAATGAGAAGTTGAAAGGGGGGGGGTGTGGGGGGGTGCATACAGAAATACATCTACTATACAAAACCCACAAATTGTTGAAGAGGCCCTCTGGAGGCCCTCCTCTGAATTTCACAGGGATTCTGTGTTTGCATTAGCCATGAGGGAGGAGAACATGGAGCGAGAAACACAGTGCCATCAGATAAGACTGATGACAAGGCAGAGAGAATCGATGACAAACTTTTGACAGCTTTGGCCCGTGTCTTCAGACACAGCCCGCCTGCTGAAATATAGATCGCAGTGGGCCTCCAACACACACACGCACACACGCACGCACACACACACTGACAGATATTTGTGTAATGTGTCAGTGATTAGCCATGCGAACCACAGGAAAGCGCTGCAGTGCCCGTGTCAGAGAAGGAATGGCTATCTGGAATATCTGAATAGATCTGGAAGAGCTAGAATATGTGAAACAGCACCTTCATGTACCTCAGTGTTCGCACTCGCTGCTATTGTTACAAAATCCGTTGCACTTTGACCTTAAGTGTTGGAGTGCACACATGCACAGAGCAACACTCAAAGGGCATATCCCAAACAGCAGGAGATTAAACTCTATCTTGTTGCTTCCCAAGTTGGAGAGATTGTCACAGACGCATTTTATCTCTTAGTCCAGCAGCCAACTGCCACGCCGAAACAAGTGTTAACCACCAGGTAATTTTATTAAGTTGTGACTTCCTTTTTTTCTTTACTTACATCGGGGGTTCAGAGGTCAAGAGGATCTGTCAGCGGTGACAGAGAGGATTATGGGTGTAGGCATTCCATTGGCAGTCATTACTGCCCTCAGTCAGCACCCGGTACTCTCTCTCCCCCCTTTTCTCTCATCCTCTGTCTTTCCGTCTCTTCTCTCTCCTGTCCTCTGACAGACTAAGAAGCAATTAGTGTCACATTAGCGATATCCAGGGTATAATTCTTATTCATGCCAAAGCTGCTGCTGCTCATTCATTTTTTTTTAAATCAACAGACGCTTTGTTTGATTTGGTTTCTTGAGAAATCTTTCTAATATTCAGGATGCATCATTACAATTGTCTTGCACATGTTATGACTAAAGTCTGAAGTTTGTCTGCAGCTATCCCTAGAACTATTGCTCTATTTTAATAGTCCCTACTGCATTACAATCACCATCCAAATACAATACTAAAAGTGAAGGAAAAATGAGTGTGAGCAGCCATGTGAGGTTTGGACCCCTGCACTAGAACCCCAGCCCAGTAGGATTCCTCACATTCCAGCCCATGCTGGAGCTGGAGCTGGAGCTGGTAATAGATCTGAGCAGGCCTGCTGGGCTCAGTGCATTGTGGTCTGTCCTTCCTTCTTCAGTTTTCTGCTTTGGAAGAAGACAGTGTCTTTCCTTGTAGGACACCTTCCTGAGAACAGCCTCAGGTACTGACTTTCCCTCCCTCTGTCATCAGGAAAAAAAAGCACACGGGAAAACATTTCTTCCCTTTCCTTTCTGCCATCCCTCCAGTTTCTCCTCATGCAACTGTAACAGGATAGTGGGAGTTTACATCACGGCAGAGCGAGGGGCTGGGACTTTTTGACAGTAATGCAAGGGACACTTGTTTACCTAACCTTATGGGTCACAGTGCAGTTTAGCAGGGAATGAATGACTTCATTTTTAGGGTTTAAATTAAAGGGTTCCTCCTCTCTTGAACTTAAAACAGATTTGCGCATGCTTTGGAATGAACAAAGTACTCACTCAGTACACAGACCTCTCTACTCTGGCAGTAACTATAAAACAAAAAGAGGTAAAGAATTGCTGTTCAAGAATGTGGTACAGTACAGCTCCCGAGGTCGCACACATCTGCATACAAATACAGCATTCCTTTCTACCATTTTTACTATCTGAAATCTAACTAATGCTTCATACATATTTGAAAAAAAAAATCTTTCATTCGCCCTGACATGGTGTCAGTTACTTCAACAGTTATTGGGCTACGCCATATTTGAGGGAAATTGCTACCTTATGCGCCTTTTAAAAAAAACCACCGGGTTTTGAATGGGACCTTTTAAAAAGGGGGTAGTGTTTCATTTAGAGTTGGTGGTCATTTTGGCAATGTGATTTTACCACCAGGGAGCCTTGGAACCATTTACACTCACACATGGCATCAAGGCCTGCTGTGGTGGTGTGATCGAGTGCTTTGGAGATGCCTGGACACCATGAGAACACAAATTAGAGCCCATCTCTCCCGTACTTCCCCCACAACAAAATGTTCAGGCTACAGGAGCACGCTCTCCCTCTCGCTCCAGCCTTTCATGCCGCTTGCTCGTCAAAGGAGAATTGATTAAAGGCCCTTTTAAATGACTTCCTTTTCAGAGCTATTATTTCCCAATAACCAAAGGAGAGCAGATTGAGATCAGTAGTCTAATCTGTTGTTTCCCTCTCCTTCTTATTGGTGTTTTTGTTAGAGCCCGGCAAAAGAGCTCACCCCATTTTTCCTGTCAGTCATCGGGTTGTAATACTGGGGCTCATGGCTGTAACTTTAGACCGCTCAAGCACTCACGCACGGGCCTTTTTCAGAGAACAGAGTGAAACAAGTCACTCTCCAAACCCTCTGACAAATAACCCATGCCACAAAGAACCTGTAACTCTGCCGCCCAGGGAAAAATGCTTTGAAGCCTGCAATAGAAAGGAGGGCTTCTTCACTGCGGCCAGTGCAGCGCTGGGTGCAGCAGCTGAACTTCACAAAAAAAAAAAAAAAGACAAAAAAAAAAAAAAAGAGGACGTAATAGCGATCTTCGGAACAATAGAAGTCCTTGAACTCTTTATCCTATGAACAGAAATACAGCTACAGACCCGGAGGTCAGTAGATGCGATGGATTCTTTCCCAGGAGTGGCTATTTCGCTGTCACTGGCAAAATGAAAAAAAAAAAAAAAAAGAAAAGAAAGAATATGTTAGGAACGGCAATATGTCATGCCTCTCCAGTGCCAAATTGAGTTGAAAGTCAAGCTTCGCTATCAAAACACACAGCAGATGGAGAGAAGAAATGAAAAGATAAGGACGGATGAGGACTCTTCAGTCTGTGTAAGCAGAAACACCTACAGTGTCCGTCTTACTCAGGGCTCTAATCGGAGCACACCATCTCCCTTCAACTTCAAACATTCCTGTAAACACCTGCTTGTATCTCGCCTCTGCATCTGTGGGGGTAAATACCGCCCTTTCTTGTTCACCTATGCACAGACAAGACCTCCGCTCGCTACCTCTGGACAGTTATTTCTTCTGTAGCCATGCATCACATCTCCTCCTCAGATGAAGAGCTCCGGGAGATGAAAAGCAGACTCTCTGACTCTCCGTGGGGGGAGCCCCGTTGTAAAGGCCTTCAGGTGAGAAATGTGCGGTTTTGGCAAACAAAAGTCAGATTCATGCAGGTGGTCCCAGACGCCCTATCCAAACAGACGTCTCAGATTGAGCGGCATCAAGATTGTGTCAAAAACAATGCCGCGGTGTGCTCATATCTCTTACTTCAGTGATTAATCTGATCAAGTCAACTTTTCATCTGTCGACACCGATGCTCTCTGAGCTCTTTTGACTTGTCATCCGGACAAGTAATAACAAGAACTGTTGTGTCTCACAGCAGCCTGATCCCCTTCACAAGCTGAGGCGCCTGTCTCTCAGACGGTTGTGATAAAAAAGTATGACACGGCATTAATGGGAGATCTACTGATGATCTAGACCATCAGCAAGAAATGTTGTTTTCCTTGGCAATCCTGCACGTAAAGCCGATGCACACAGGGGAGATCAAATGAGAAGTGAGGTTTACATTTTAACGGGGATTCCTCCGTCCACTGCTTTGACATAATTGTTACCTGAAGGTCCTGTGAGTCAAGACAGACAATTTCAAGCACTTGCACAGATCCAAGAACTGCCTCTAATACTCTGAATTTTTAAACGCTCACTCCGTCATTATGGCTTGGATTGGTGGCTTAGCACTTACTTTTCACTCATTCCTGTGCAGGCTCTGCACTTGCTCTCTCTCACCTTCGCCTGGTTCATGCAACTCTGCCTGACATGCTCCGCTTGCTCCACGAGTCACCCATTGACCGAACGCAAGCGTAAACCCTCAGCCTGAGGCACGAGTTGTGACTTCTCTCCCCCGAAAACCCCACTGCCAGCACTGTTTTCAAACGTCAAAGTGGCTGCAGGTTTTTAACCAGGAACCGCAGATGACTTTTCTAACGGTGAAACAAAGCTGGCTTTTGTGTCATGGTTGTGGGAGGCCGCTCACTCTTGTCATGTACATGTGAAATTAATTAGGAGGAAATACTAAAACACTTGGGTGGAAATTGCTTTTCACCAGATGTTCTACATATGAGGATCAATTTAGTATTCTTAGCATAGCAAAATGACTATATAACTTCTCTGCTTCCCCCTTTGATGAAAGCCAATCTGTCACTCAAGGCACATAAAAAGAAGTCAGGGTTATACGCTACTGTTTGTTCCACTTTATGGAGTCTTAGGTAATGTGATTACTTAACCAGGTTAGGAAAACAGCATGTTTCATTCTGGGGTAAAATTCGACATACTGACAAGAGGCCCAGTGTTCCTCAATGATCCATGCATAAACCCAACTAGTGGTCTTTTCCTTGTCCCTTGCCCCGAATGGAGAGAGGCCAAATAATCACGGATAAATCACTGTCGGATGTGAGATAGCCATCATAACAAAGGTGTTTAGGTAAGTCTGCAGCTGACATCTCATATGTCATGCATATGTTTTTAGTGTGTTTTGGAAAAGAACCAGCCTTCACACACGCCTGTTTGTGGTGTCGTGGCAAAACTCCACGACGTGGATATAAAAAGCGCGGCATGTGCAATGACAAGGCAGGAGCCAAGATGAATTGGGAGATCAGAAACCCTCATTTCGTGCCTTCCGTTTACATTGCCTGCTCCGCTGCACAATGTCAAAGATGTGCGAGGAACAAGGAAACTGCTTTGATACTGCTCAGCATACTGCAGGCCTGACAAATTTAAACATCAAGGAAGAAAAGTGAAGGGAAAAAAAAAAAACTCCTCAATATGGTTGCGTTTGTTCAAGCTTAATCATCTACTCTTATTGTAACTGACAAAACACACACTAATCTCCAAACCCTGAACCTTTTTTTAATCGTTGTCCTCATTTCCTTGTCTCACATTATGAGCCTGAGCTAGCAAGTTTTCCGGATACAATATGCCAGCCACTGAAAGAGAGCTGGCCCGGCTGTCTGAGGCAAAGTGACTACGCTCTAAAATACAGCAGCTCTCCCCATAGCTTCTGTTGCTCTGTGTATATTCAAGAGAATCCAAGCCATCTGGAGTCTGTTTATTGTATTACAAATGACACATAATGGTAATCTGGCATGTGATGAGAGAGCATGAATTACAGACGGGGGGCATGAAACGGGTATTAACCTTCATTTGATTTCGTTTAAGGAGGACATTTAATTTAAGGCTGCATTTTATCTACCTGATTATTCATTACAGTAAGCTCGCCCATAACCGTATGAAACAGGATAAACAGAGGAAACCGCCAATTAAATCACATTCCAGGGAAGATTGGGGGGCTTACTGTATACAGAACAGTTAGTTTAGTGACATAAATATTTACACAAACTGCCACGAATTAAGACAAATGTTACCAGGAAATAGGCTACATTGTGAGGGGCCAGAGCGAGGGTTTGTCTAAATTTATTGGCCTCTGTTGAGTCCCAAACTTTTTGAAAAGCGTTTCCCAGTTTTGCAGAGTGAATGAAGCAAGACAACTGTCGCGGCTCCGTGCGAGTCCACACAGTAAATCACCCCGCCGAGCTCGTTCGCGTAACGTGATGTGCTTTTCCTTCAGACGCTGAAAGCTTAATGTGACGCAAACATTCATTTTCCATTGACATTTACAGCAAATACTAACATGGATCATGTATCTCTAGCAGACAGAGAGAGAGAGAAGAGGGAGAGAGAGAGGAAGCAAGAGATGGGCGGAGAAATGAATAGTTGCATCAGACTGGCCCTAGTAGAAGTTAAAGATACATACTGCATGCCCAGGGAGTGGATGTCAGTTAAATGTTTATACAGCTGCTCTGAAGATTATTATTATCATGAAACCACACAGCTATAATGTCATTCTGTGGATGCCAGAGTACAATCAGGTCCTCCCTATAGCCTACTAGCCTCCTCTCCCCCCCTGTCAGACAACCCTGCTGTTCTGCTCCCTCCAGGCTGTACGGCTGGGATCAGACTCAGCACGACACCACGATAATGAAATGTGACAACGAAATGGGTTTGTTCCGGACTAACTTCAACCATGTGAAAGCCGGTGTTTGCATTTTGCTACAGCTTGCATGCATTTGTATAAAGACGTTGTAGTGAGTTTTTCTTTTTTTCCTCTTCTTCTTTCACTGCAGCTGTGATGCACGGTGCTACTAACAACTGCGTAGGCCAAAGAAAAGAAATAGATTTATAGATAAATTCTTTTTTTTCTTTTTCCAACTTCCATCTTATCAACTATTACTATAATTATTGCTTTTTGACCTTTTTAGCTTGAAACAGTAATGCAGTATAAAAAGTTTACATTACATTAGCAGCAGCACAGCAAGCATGTAAAAACATGCAATTTCCTGCTCTTATAAGCTTGCTAAGACTACTAGTGTGCCTTAGCTGTGAGCAGCAACCAGCTTTCTTTAATCCCATCTTTTAAACTGCATTAAACTGAATTTCTGCCCACTTGGAGGCAGCAGAAACAAGCTAGAAACACAAGAAATTAAGAGCTTTTTATGTTGGGAACCTAGTTAAACAAACAGTATCTCATTTACACATCCAGCCGCTGTGGAACATCATTACAGTTTGTTTGAGATTGTGACAAAATTCGCCCTGATTTGGTCTCCACCAGCGCTTGAGAGAAATGTCCTGTTATCTAGCTGCAAAATGTTCAACTATAAAAAACAAAATATATTTTTAAAAAAAAAAGGCTTTTAATGTTTCATATCTTTGTGAGTATTTGCCCTTAAACAATGCCGATATTCTGGCCTTGCTCTGTCTGTTGCTCAGCTCTGTCTGACCTTCTCACTATCTCGCATATGATAAAACCCCAACCAATTCAAGCAATTTCTCACGTCATACGCCACTCTAATCTCATCTTGTGCAGCTGAAATGTTTTTTTTTTGTGACAGTGAATGGCATTTGAAGCTACAGCGCTTGTGGCTTGACACTTCGGATGAAGTGCATGAAGAGTGCCGCTCTCTCATCTTATCCAGCGAGTGATTGAGAACGCTGTCAGGCTGTGTTTGCCCGTGAAGGTCACAACACTCCTATCAGGATGTTCCTACTTGTCCTCTTGGTTTCCTGAACCTTTACAGGGCCTGCCGATCGCACGGAAACAAGCCTCATTTTAACACAGCGGTTTAGCTCAGCTGCATCCGCATATTGACATAAAACCCAGAAGCGGTAGCATTGAAAGTATATAAAAAGCAATCAGCTAATTCCAGCAAGCATTACATCGGGTCAACATAAACAACTATTAATTGAAGCCATCCTCGCGACCCGATCCCCTCTCATGTATAGATACTTGCTAAGTGTTTTTCTTCCTTCCTCGGCCTGTAAACAGCTGCTTGTGCTTAAGCGGTAAAATGTAAATCTTGACGCTGGCTGTTTATGTAGCTCTAGCTTCTAATCATGCAGACGTATAATTGAGTGACGCATGGTGTCTTTATGAGTGGAGCTGCATTCAAAGGGCAGATCCCTGTATTTATGTCTCTCTCTCTCTCTCTCCCTCTCTCTCCAAAATGGAAGTAGCTGCCTCTCATCCCAACCAGTACGCTAAATGAAGCATGTGTTTATATGATTCCTATTGTAAGTTGTTAAAGTGTGAGGTCCGCACACGGCTAAATGGTGCATATTGATATACTGACTTTATAGCTGTGCAGTGTTATCACTGTTATGCAGGAACAAAATCGCACTTCACTGTTCGTTATGTGTAAGAACGAGCAACAAGGACATGGATTTGACTTCAAAAGACACGTGTCTCGTAAATAAAAAAAGTCAATGCATACATATTTCCGATATGAGACGACCGACAGAGCACTTTAAAAAAATCTAAATATGGAAATTCTCCCTTTTTGGTTTTAATAAAAGCCGACCAAAAGTCGTCTCACAATATGATAATTACAGTGATATCTATACCAACGATGCTGATAATTATAAACTGACGATCTGGATAAAGGAGCAACCCTCAGTGCACGATCAAAGTTCCCTCATCCCCTATTTACACAGGAAATTAAAACACAAACAAATAAACAGTGTGCCAATTTGCCAAATTATGTGCAGCTTCTAGTCAGTGATCAACCTCAGCGTGCTTCACAATATTTGAAACATGCAAGCAAGGTTTGGACCCTCTTTTGTGATCTCTGAAAAGGCTGTATAATCTGTAGGTGGACTTGTTGCTCAAATTAGTGGGTAGAGAAGTGTGCCACATGTTCAGTATCCATAAATATTGACTCTGGCTTTCTAGCTGGCCGTCTCTGACCTTGGTGGGTTTCCATTTCGGGACCAACCTATATGAAATGTGTCCCATTTCCCCACAATCTCTTTCATGCGCCATGTGCACGTGCTCGGCATGGCCCGGCAGTCGTGCTTCTGCTGTCAAACACATGTGGATTGATGAAGTTTTTACTGGTTTCCAAATTAAAAAGGCCACTCTGCCCGAGTGTCGAATTAGAGGTGAGTCACAGCGACAAATTGTTCCCTGGTTTTCGGGCAACATCTCGGAAGATTATCTCCTTGTAGGTATGTTACTGTGTGTTAAGACTACATCTGGCTCGGGGCAGAGGAATGCAGGCCCCGCGTCTAGCCAAGTTGCTGTTAACAGCAGGTGAAAGGCTAATAGTTGGATCTGCAGTGTCATCTCAGGGCTTCGTCTGCCCCCCGACTCCTGGAATGTACGTGATGACAAGAAGAGGCCGCGCCATCCACATCCAGCAGAACATGCGTACACTTACACACACGCGCGCGCCCCGCACACATACTGCAGCATGCAAAGAAATGAGCATGTGCGCGAAGAAAATAAGCCATGTCTTCTTCTCCTAGTCAGGATTTAAGTAGTAAAACAACAAAACACATTCTATCCTAATCTCCCTCAAATAACCTCAAATATTCCCTCTTGAATAGCTTCATTATACTTTGTTATAAGTGTTATGTATTACACATTGTTCTCTCTTAGGGGGGTTTCCAAGAAAAAGATACATCTATTAGCTGTATATTATTCTTCTGGTTACTGAAGATGGTTTCCCCAAAGGTGAAGGATGAATAGAAATACCTATGAACATATCTGACTTTCAAATGATTAGAAAAATATATAATATGCAGGCGAAAGGTCTGTGTGTTTCATAACACAAAACCAAGTCTGTTTTTCGTGCCCTTATAACCTGAATTTTAACCCTAAATTGTTTTCTGTTTGTCAGAGGGGATAATAAATGATGATGACATGGGTCAGAAGATGACATAAAGAAAAGGAGGGAGTCAAACAACTACTGGTGAGACAGAAGAGGATGATTCATGACAGAGAGCGCACGTAGTTTGAGAAATTTCAATTGTGTTGTTCCTGAATGTGAAGCAAAAGGCCTCAGGGGGGTCAGAGACCTGCCGCGTTAGTCCGTACAGCTGGAACAAAAGGATTTCTCGGTTTAAGCTGATAACAGCGGTCTAAAGCTAAAACGACTATTACAGGATGCACAGGTGCTCTCTTGTATTGTTTTTCCACCCACTTCTGGTTTAAGGGAGATTTTAAATAGATAAATAGATTCTCAATAAAATTGCTTCCTTTTAAACTTTCCTGCTGAGCAGAAATTGTAGTGAGAAAACCGAATAACTGCTGCGCAACCATGAAAACTGAGCGGATATGTTATAGAAATATTATGGAACTGGGGTTAAACATAAGTGTGGGAAATCCTGTGCTGCATATGCGCTTGTTTTGACAGAAATGCATTTTCACTTGAATGATGTTTCCCCTTCCTATAAGCTGCTGGTCAAGAAAATAGAACATCTGGAAATATTGCAAGAAAAAAAGTTAATAAAACAACATTACACTAAGATCATTAAGTGCACTGCAGTCACTATAGATCCATGTGAGCAACTCAGTCTTGACCTTGAGTCTCACGCCATAACTTTCTGAGACTGTTTGCTGCTATCATGAACAAACAAATGCCTGCTGGAAGGAAATAACGATGGCGATGATGGCGGTGGTCGCGCTGGGTTAACGCTGTCTGGCCGAGTCGCAGTTTAACCTCCCCGAACCCTCCTCAGTAGGTCGTTCATTTGTAACCCTGATAGCATATCTCTACCTGCTCTCTCTGGCTGCCAGGGTTTGGCTCTGTCATGTTGTCCTTTCAATCAGCATGTAATTGGATCAGCAGTCACGATTAGATAAGCATGATGTATCTGGCTCAAAACAATGTATCAGAGCCGCATGATCTTCTCAAACCACTCTGGGCAACGCTGATCAGGTCCCTCAACAGCCCTGGCTAGACACATTCCTCAGCGCTGTCCCGACACAAGCCGTGCCAAGGCACACACACACACACACACACACACACACATTCACACACTCACAATGCATGCACGTGCACTCGAAGCACGGACACAAACACACGACTTCACATGCCCACTCATTCAAACCACACACTTGTATATACAGGAGGGGGAAAAAGAGGGAGAAAGCATCAGATAAAGCCCTCTCTTTCTAATCCTCTCACTCGGGTAATTAAAGATACTCACAGCTTACTGTGTGAGGCCTTATCCCCCAATCTAAAGCATCTAAATGCCGAGCAGCTTTTTACCTGGGTTTGGTTTTAGAGCGCTCGGTCCACCAAGTGGTGTTTTGGCAACAGCAGGGACCCGACTATCAGTGCCAACAGATTAACACGACAACAGAGCAAAGCGAAGCGGCGTGAAGGAATTAACGTGTTATGTCATACCCTAACTTTATGAATGAATGGAAGAATGAATAAATGAACGAAACTGGACATGGATAACTTAAATGGAGAGGATTGGACAGAAAATATATGTCACCATGAAGCACCTTTAACTTATTCTGGTCATTGAAAAAGTGTAAAAAAAATCATCTGAAAACAAAAGAAGCATAACAGATCCGCCACTAAAATAGGTGAAAATTATAAAAGCACTTGGATCCAGCGAGGGGAAGGCCAAGAAAACCATGCACAGTGCCACTCAGGTAACGGCATGCACCCACGGGCCCCTGTATTTTAATTGCTAAGTGGATGATCCGGGATTATCCCTCATAAAATGTTATTGTCCTGGAAGGAGACAAAGATATCTTGTGATCTCTGTGGGGATTTAATCTATTGCCATCTTTTCGAAGCAAACAGGCCCGGTGCTTTGGCCAAAACACAGCCGCCTACCCCGTCATCATCACCTAATGGACGTCACTAGAGGGGAATCAATGGGGGCCTTTCTTATGGAGATGACCCAAACATTAATGTCCCTGCTGACTACACCCTACAGGCTAACAAACAATGCAGCGACATTTCTCGACATACAGCAGGTACTCTCCAAAGTCCAGATGAATCTCTAGAAAAAAATTAATTTTTGATGCATGTTTAGAAAGAGAAGATATATGCGTATTTTATATCAAACAGTTCAGGCCTCTTTACGAGACGATTTTGTGTGATGGGGTGTTTTGAAATGTGGAGTTTTAGCGAAACTGAGTGAGCAAATACGGCCTTCTCAGGGAAATTGATGGGCTTTCTCTTGGGACTTTCTCACTTGGCCCTCACGCAGCTCTGCAGACATGAGACGGCGGTGCATGCAGCCAAAGTCTGCCTCTGATATATTGACAAACTGCTAAGAACTGGAATAAAATGAAAAATTCAGCCAGGAGGAAGCGTGCATAAATCAGGCCGTGTGTTAGACACCCATGAACAAGGACCACCCCCCCCCCCACCCCCCCCCCTCACACACACACACACAGAGGCATAGTGAAGTTCAGCAGGAGGATGCGATGGTCGCTCTGCAGGGTCTAATCCTTTAAAACCACAAAAGCAACACACCGTGATGCCATTATCTATCAGCCTTAATCCAAACGCTAAACATGTCTGATCCAGCCATTAACACCGTGATCAGTTATCTCTTTATGAAACAGCATGAAGTGACTTTTTCTTTTTTTTTTTTTTACTGGGATATTACACCACCTAGAGACTGTAACAAGCCATTCTGATGTTATTTAAAAACATTTAAGCAAATAGAGGACTGCTATTCCTATGTATGGAAAAATCACCCCAAAAGACAAACAACTAAAAGCAACAGTATGGTTTTGAGTGTTGACTTTATATCTATTTTTATGGTGTGAATTTCCAGGATAAGTAAAGATGCAAGAGAAAGAGCTGTTTGTAATAAGAATGGGGATTTTTCAATATGTATGCTGATGTGTGTGTGTGTTTTTTATCTGGGGTGATACTGAAGGGGTATTTTTGTGGAATCATTTAGTTTCACCAATAATGTAAATAAGCATGGATTTACACACACACTGCAGACTGTGTTAAAGTGATTATTCTGATAGTTTTTGTGCAAAATAAGCCCTTCCTGTGGGGGTCCCCTGCCATTAAATCTTATCAAAAAAAGGGGGGATGGGGGTTTGTGGTTTTAATGCGTGTTTATTTGACATCTTTAGACATGAAGGGGAAAAAAAAGTTCAGAGCCTCAGGGCTGGAGGTCTGCGGGAGGCGCCTTATAGTGGACGAATGATTGACAGCCCCTCGGTGACATCACCGTACGACAAAAAGAGTCGCTGGGGGAAGAGACGGCACCGATCAATCCAACCACTACGCGGTGGCGCACGGAGGAGAGGCGACCAGGTCCGAGGAGCGACCCCGGAGCGCGCTTTACCTCCTCCTTTCTTTTTTTTAAAGCCAAAAAGCTCCAGAACTTTTTATTCTATTTTATTTTACTGTCTTCGGCGAACCATCCTGAAGATGTTCAAACAAGATGCTTTCTACTTAGATCGCTCCTGCCTGCGCGCAACCGCTTCCTCATAGACTTAACACTTTTTTTCCCTTTTCCTTCCCCTCTTTCCGCGCTGACCAAGAGCCTAACCCGAGCTGCAGCTGGTGAGAATATGTGCGAGAGGCGATCGGCGGAGGACGCGGGCTGTCTTTGGATAAAACGCGGATTAAACGCGAATTAATGTGGAATTTATCGGAGCGCAAAGGTGGAACGACGACCGGACACAGCGCTTCCTCGTCAGGTAAAATGAGGCTGGCGGACTTAAGCTGTTAAAAGTTTTCTGTAGTAATAAAATAAAACATGTCAACAGTTATGAAATAAGTTGCTCGAGGAGGAAAGGTTCACTTTACAGCTGCAGATCTATGCGTTTACCACCATACGGGCGCGCAGGGTGTGTGCGTAAAAGTTCCCGTTTTGAACTTCGGGGAAAAGAGAAATGCAGTTTTACAAAAAAAAAGTCTCATCAGAGGCTACTCAAGATGATATTCATTTGTTTTTTTTTTTGTAGTATGTTTTTGATGTCCTGTTCCGGGCTACATCTGGCCCTGGTACGCACGTCAGATCTAACACCTGCGAGCCTGAAGTAACTCTATCCCTTCTGATTATACATGACGGTCAAAGCCTCTGCAAACAGACGCTTGTTGCACCGTCTGACTGCCTCTCCTGCTGCCGTGTATCCTAACTCCTTTCTTTTTTTCCTCTTCTTCTTCCCCTGGCATTCTTTCATGGCTCCTCTCTTGTGATCTTTAGGACCGTTTCTCTCCGCATGTGTCACCTCGCCGATTTCTTATCTCTTCTAATTGGAGACTTTGTGTCTGCTGTCTCACCTCGCAACTTTTCTTTGATTTGTCTCTCCGGTGGCACCCCCCCGCCCCTCACACACACACACCTCCTGGTCTCTCTGTTTTTTTGTTGTTCGTCTCTTTCATAACTCCCTCACTTTGATATTTTCATGTGTCTGTCTATGGTTAAGATCAATCCCCTGCTTCAGTTTTGACGCGCAATATTGCCGGCGGGCCTGTTATTCACAGCCACCCCCCCTCCCTCTCTCTCTCTTTTCTTTTTTTTTTGTTCTACTTCAAAGTGAAGAGGTGTCTTCCCTTTTTAACCTGCTCTCCTTCAGTCATTCTTACTGTATGGGGGGATCACACACAGTCTGGGGATCGCCGCAGTAAAGCCCCCCCCCCTCCCTTTCTCTCTCTCCCTCTCTCTCTCTCTCTCCTGCCGTGTGCGCCTCATGTCAATACCTCAGCGCCAGTGTATTGACAGAGAACCAACTTTCTCCACAGGGACTGACTGATCATGGTCGCCGTGGTCCGCTCTCTCACGGTACTGCTGCTCGCTCAGGTGCTGCTGGAGGGTGCTGCGGGACTGATCCCCGAGGTGGGCCGGAGGAAATACAGCGAGTCCGGGAGGCAGAGCCCGGAGCAGTCGGAGAGCTTCCTCAACGAGTTCGAGCTGCGGCTCCTCGGCATGTTCGGACTCAGGCGCAGGCCGACCCCGAGCAAGCAAGCCGTGGTGCCGCAGTACATGGTGGACCTTTACCGCATGCACTCCGCCAACGGGGACCACAGCGCCAAGCGGCCCAAGAGCATGGGGAAGCACGCAGAGAGAGCCGCCAGCAGGGCCAACACGATTAGAAGCTTTCACCACGAAGGTATGTATTAGTGACATACCTTTACCTGTCAGCCGGAGAGCTCCACGGCTCCCTCAGACGGCGCAAACCTATATTTAAACATGACTCAGAGCGCCAAGACCCAAACTTCAGAGTGCTCGCCGTTTTATGGAGGGTTAGTCATCTGCAGGTGACACGCGTCCATTGTAGCCGCGGCTGTCTAATAAGTTTTTGGGCTCGAAACGCACCGGGACGCGCATCCGGCGCACAATGAAACCACCTCTCCTGTACGCGTGATGCAACCTTTGAGCAAACAATCCTCCCCCGTGCAGCTGTCACGAGCTTAAAAAAAACAACATCTAGGGGCGGTGGTATCCTTGGGGTAATTTGTTTCTTAATAATTGATGGTGTTTGCGTGGGCTCGGAAAACAGTTTTTCCAGACACGCACCGCGGGAGCAGGATAAAGAGCGGCGTGCCTCCGCGCAGGTGATAGTCATCACTCTGTTACTTCAACAACACGCGACGTGACGGCACACCGACACGCTTTATGACAAAGTCATCGTGTCAGACTGAATCTGAGTCATTTTTAGCAGGACTGAAATTAGTCCTCGGCAGAGAAGAGGGGGAGGAAATGGGGGGGGGGGGGGCTGTGCGCCTTATTCTTTCCAAATCACCCCTCTCTCCGCGCTTTGCGTCATTACGCACGTTCCAATAACACCATAATTGCTCACTTAGTTCATATTGCTGGCTGATTGTTGAATTCAGCGTTTCAGCTCAATTCCATTTTGCTTCCAAGGCAACATATGCTGCTCAGATGAAACAAGTCTCACACACTGGAGGTTCACAGATTTGGGATAAAGTGCATGAGTTCACCGGTCGCACACTATGTGTTTATACAATGTTACTGATGAAGTGGGTCATTTTGAACAGTCTAAAACAATCTAACAGGTGAAATTTAAACACTGCTGATGCTTTATTTATATTCGGAGTTAAATTGCCGAGCACCAGCATTGCACCTGGTCTTGGTATTAGAATGATTTATGTATGATAAAAAAAAAACTTTTACCTTGTAACCAAAAGCAACTTTTGTATCTTGCATTTAATTTTCTATGGACCAATTTTTACAACACACAAGTAACTGAGTCCATAGGGGCTCTACACAGAGTCCTTATACAGAGTCCTAAGTGTTTGAGTGGGGAAGTTTCCATCAGGGGTGAGTCAGAGGGGTGGTTGAGTGGTTGCTTGGGTGCTCTCCAGAGGCCCAGTGCAATGACACCCAGTGGCTACACTGACACACTACAAACAAGCCTGGCCCGGGCTGAGTGACTTCTCCCCCCTGCCCACTGCTGGAAACCTCTGCACCCGGCCAGCACACACCTTGACACCACCGGCCATTACGAATGTGTTCAGACCGTGTTTACACATGCTCCCCTGGCTCTTTCATCCTATGCTAACAGAGCTGCAGGGCTGTTAGTCTTCCCATGTCAAGAGACATGCAATTGATGACTACTCCATATAATAAGCATGTATCTACAGATGTAAGTGCAGCACATCAAAGCGCAAGGCTCTAATCATTCATCACATCTGCCTGCTGATATTAATTTCACTGGGATAATTAGTTTCACTGCTATCAGTTTTCAAAAATAACCATTTTCTTTGCCAAATAGAACATTTCCACTATTACACAGGAAGTGGCTGCCAGAGACAGGTCCGTGATGAATGACCCAACATTAGCCTTTATCTTTTATTTTGGCATGCAGCGCAAAAAGAAAATAGGAATGTTGATACACTCATATCTGTGGTTCACACGTTTTTGACAAGCCTCGACTTGTTCACACAGCCGTTCCTCAGAAGAAAGACAGGCGGAGAGAGTGAGAACGTTGCCGCAGAAAGAAACACAGAAGGAGTGACAGAGAGGGGGGGAAAGAAAGAAAAGAGGATTTGGGGGCTAAGAGAACAGAGGGAAAAGGGGATTTGGGAGCAGAGGAAGGAAAGAAAGAGAGGGATTGGGGACAGAGGAGAGGGAACGAGAGACGGGGGGCTTTCCCACATCAAATGAGAAGTGATAGGCCTAATTGAGGTCTTTGTGTCTCTGGAGGGAGGTTTAGGATGAGATGGTGGAATTTCCTAAATGCCTCCTTTGAAACAGCATAGAGTTCAAAGTTTGTGTTTATTTTACCACACCAAACAGATTAAAACGTGTGTCTATACATCATCTGTGAACTCCATAAAGTAAGAGTTCAAAGCGGGGGCTGCTTCAAATGAAAATTGCAGCTTTTACTTAAGATTTCTGTCATTTACGGTATATTACAGAGGGGAATACCAGTGAGCTTTTATATTTTTATATATATACTTTATATGCCTCAGGATAGTTATCTTTCAGAGGGGATAGTGCTTCCAGGCTTAAAACTTTTAGCACAAGTTAATATTTTAATATTTAAATATCAAACACTCTATGCTCAGCTTTCTATTTGTGGTCTATTGATTCTTCCCAGAATTTAGATATCAATAGTAGTCTTCTCTGGGTAATGACTTTTAGAAAGAATTAGTACCTCTCAGATCGCAAGGTTTACCAGTGATATTTCAGAGTGGGACAGATCTATAAAGGTTAATGCAACAGTTGGCATTTATGTAATCAATTTCATATTGATTTCCATATTGCTCTTTTGTCCATGCTAATCTAGATGATATTTGAACGTGCAGTGTAACTTTTTTTTCATGTGCCCTAGTAGTGGGAATTGTGTGCAGCAGCCAATTCTCATAGGGCAAATGTGCTATTTGAATGCAGCCTGACTATCATGTTTGATCTTATCAGTAGATGGAAGTGCGCTGCTTTCATCTTCTGACATTTAACCAGGTGAATTTATGAGCATGACGCTAATGATGGTATTACATCACCATGAGAATTTGCCTGCCTGCTATTACTCAGTTAGTCACACATGCAAAGATGTGTGTGTGTGTGTTGTGCTTGTGTGACAATGGCCCACACCCACTCAATACAACCACGTGGCAGCTTGGCTGGCTGCACAGAAAGAAGGCTGTAAGTTGTCTGCCGATTTGCGTGTGTGAGCGAGAAAGAGAGAGCAAAAGAAACCATGTGAGAAAACATTTATGGCCACAGTGGATCCACAGAGCTAACTAAGCTTTAATCATATATGCTCGTTCTTATACCATGCATTTCATTGCTCTTACACTATGTCTGTCTCTGTGCTGTCTCTTGTAGAGTCTATGGAGGCCCTGGCCAGTCTGAAAGGCAAAACTACCCAGCAGTTCTACTTCAACCTCACTTCGATCCCTGATGAGGAACTCATCACCTCTGCAGAGCTACGCATCTACAGGGATCAGGTCATGGGAGCTGCATACCCAAACAACACCTCCAGAAACAGCAGCACCAGCGACAGTGCTCCTGCTGGTGGCTTCCATCGTATCAACATTTATGAGATATTCAGAGTCCCTGCCACTCAAGGTGAGGAGCCTCTGGCACGTCTGCTGGACACTCGGTTAGTGCAGGACTCTTTGAGCCGCTGGGAGAGCTTTGACGTCAGCCCCGCTGTATCTCAGTGGACCTCTGGGAATGGCCACAACCATGGCTTCATGGTGGAGGTGCTTCATCCAGAGGAAGGGGAGATGGATGGGGAGCACGCCCAGAGACGTAGTAGGCACGTCAGGGTGAGCCGGTCCCTGCACCAGGACCAGGACTCTTGGCCTCAGGCTCGGCCTCTGCTGGTGACGTATGGCCACGATGGCCGCGGGGACTCAGTACTCCACACACGGGAAAAACGTCAGGCAGCACTCCGCAAACAGCGCAGGAAGCACCAACACAAGGCCAGCTGCAAGAGGCATGCCCTGTATGTGGACTTCAGTGACGTGGGGTGGAACGAGTGGATAGTGGCGCCCCCTGGCTACCACGCCTTTTATTGCCATGGGGAATGTCCGTTCCCCCTGGCAGACCACCTCAATTCTACCAATCATGCCATTGTGCAGACGCTGGTCAACTCAGTCAACTCAAACATCCCCAGAGCCTGTTGTGTGCCCACTGACCTAAGCCCCATCTCCCTGCTCTACCTGGATGAATACGAGAAGGTCATTCTGAAAAACTACCAGGATATGGTGGTGGAGGGTTGTGGCTGCCGGTGAGAAACTGACAATGGTGTGGATAAAAAGAGAAAATGGGCAAGAGAGACTGAAAGAGACATCAGAGGTTATTATGGACACCCGGTTTCCCAATGAAGACGTTTATTTATATAAAAGAAAGACAAAACAGAGCTATTGTGGAAGAAGAAAAAAAAACTATATATGAATATATTTATGTCTACTTAAAGTTGGGAAAATAAATATTTTAATCAGAGGAATATTCCTTTACTGGTTTTGAAAATGTATTTCTGTACATTTCGAAATGGGTGCAATACCACATGAAGTATAATGCTCAGATTTTTATTTTGTATTTATTTCTATTATAACCACTTTATTTGTAAATAAATAATGTGTATTTATCGTGAAAAAAACGTCATCACTCCAATTTTCCAAGGGGAGCCGCAGTGAACCAGCTGTTGTTGATGTGTCTGTGTCAGGGGCCAGCATGTGGCTGGCATAACACAAAAAAAAAAAAAAAAAAAAAAAAGAGTTTCAAATTCTGACAGAAATTAGCTGCACAAATATAGCAAATGACAAGAAGCTCACACTACATTGATTGCAAGCCAAGCACTGAACTCTGATATTTGAGACCAACAACAATAGACATGAGGAGAGGAAAGTGACGGAGCTGGGTCAGGGTGCCACTGGTGTAATGAACTGCAGTAGGGTGTAGGGTCACGGGATGGGAGTGACAAGTAACAAGCCAACAAATGTGATAGACTCCCGTGGGAGGATTAGAAAAACACCAGAGCATGTTTTCAAGCATTACATGTCACTGCAAAGATCCCTGGGAAGGCTCGTCCAGAAGCCAGCTATGTTTTTTCTGTTCCTCAGCAATATCGTAAGAGAGAGAAAAAAAGGGAACCTGCAGGGCTTCGGAGGACGTTCTGACAGGGCGCAAGGTTTATTTGCAATGCGATTTGAGACTCAAAGATTGCAAACTGTGGCAGACAGACACACCGACACGCAAGAAAAGTGCCTACTGGCGCTTTAATTAATAAAGAGAAACAAACACACACCTGCACCTGTCCACATACTGCACATGCTCAGACAGATTCTCCCCCACTTCAGACTTTGGCTGCCTTCCTTTGTCATCTCTGAGTCATAAAGCTCTGATGTTTTTCGGGAGCAAAGAAAAGAAAAGGAATCTTTTACAAAAGTACTCAATGGCAGCAGACTGCAAATGAAACAGAAACTGACACCAAAAAAAACCATGTAAGAATTATGGGCTAAATGTTTTTTTTTTTTTAATCACTGAGACG
The DNA here is from genome assembly GCA_037176925.1 of Amniataba percoides. NCBI lineage: Eukaryota > Metazoa > Chordata > Actinopteri > Centrarchiformes > Terapontidae > Amniataba > Amniataba percoides. The sequence goes on along the minus strand of JBAJHX010000031.1, from coordinate 13,978,160 downwards.
ATAGAGGTCAATGCCTGACGAAAACAAAACACGTCATACATTTCTCTAAGGCAGTTTGAGGCACGAACACCTGGGCCAGTATTCTTATACTGCAGTGTTTTTTTTTTTATGGAAAACAACGCATCAACGTACCAAACTGAATTGACCATAACTGCACCAGAAAGACGCAGATGAAAATTTATAGTGTAGCCACAATAGCAGATCAGATAATGAAAGGGAGAGGAGAGACAGAGAGGGAGAGTTTTGCGGAGTTTGACTGACTGCGTTTTCTGCTGTGTTTGCATTAGAAAGGGTTTGGAGGGATCACAAGGCAGCTCAAAATGCTCTAAATAGAATGTTTTTTATGTGAGCGCACATTGGGACCGTGGAATGTTGGTTTTCAATCTCAGACACATGCATACGCTTGCATGGAAAACCAACGTGGTTGTTTTTTCAATCATCTATTCAAGGGTTTCCTGGTGGGCTTTTTCTCTTCAAAAACAAATGTGCATTGAACAAAGATACGCTTGTTACTTATATAGGAAATGTAAATCAAAACATTTAGAAGGAGCCGTGAGACTTTATTCACGGGCAGTAAAAACACTGAAATGTCACTTTTTTTTATGCGCCTCAGATCATATCTGTTTACCCATTCTTATCCCTCGAGGGCATATAGCACCCGTCTACTCCAGATGATGCAACTATCCAATTATTTTATACCCTCCCAACATGCACACACACACATGCACCTCCTCCCCCCTACTTCCACATTTCAGTTTCAATCTTCTGCATGTGTTATTTTATTCTACCTTGCATCTCCATCCCCCTTGTTCCCATCTGGTGTCCATTTCTCCTCTGTGGACCCCACCATACCACAACCACGCACATGGGCTGCACATACCTCTGCCAGTAGCAGCACCATTTTAATGGACTTCGGGAGGAAGTCACTTCGCTGGCGCACTTAATGAACATTCGATAAAAATCAACACTAAAAGCCTTAACCCCCTTCAAAAAAAAAAAAAAAAAGAATTGGGGAATTTTTATGTTAAAAAAAGTGTTAAGATTTAGTGGTTTGCCTTTATAGTTCAAGTCCATAAACCATTCGTTGGGTTGGGTGGAAATACTGCTCCCAGGGTGGGTGACACATGGGCAGCACTCCTGAAAACCCTCCCTCTGCGCCCCATCCCAGCTGAATTGGGTTCCAGTCCTACTGTGAGATGGCCACTGTTCTCCCGACTTCTGGGGGCTTCCCAGGCTTGAGCCACGTTAGTATCAGGCAGCTCCTCGGGGACCACTTCTAAACTTCTCACTAAGAACAGGGGTCGGGGTCAAAGTAATAAGGACCTATTATGTCTGCCATTACTGACTGACTTCCCGGCTCATCACGTCATCACGGGCCAGAGACTTCAAGTGTGGTCAGCCACCGGCACTGGCACAGAGAGTGTGTGTGCATTTCAGAATTCATTGTTACCAGCTTAAGCTCAACCCAGACTCTAAAACCATCTACTTTATGGCATGAAAGAACCGATGATGAGCTAAAAAATGCAGGCTGTGTGTGACTGTGTATTCCATGATTTAGTTATAAAAGCACAACTGTGAGATATGTGTTCTTGGCAAGATACTCTTCACCTGCTACACAGACCTCTGTGAAGTCACTCTCTGAAAACAGATTTTCCCCTTCCTTCTTTGCGAACATCTGGTGAATCTGTTAAAGGTGTCCTTTGCCGTCTTTGTTTACGCACAAACACACAACAGAGCGGCCGCACCACTGATGAGCATAACACTGGGAGCCGAGACCTACTAGCGTGGCAGGGCTCATTCGTTTTGTTTGGTGCACAGCAAACCACACCAAAACTATCTGCAGCTCCAAACAACCCAAATCATAAGGGCTATAAAATCAGATTTCCAGATTTCTGGCTGGCCCAGAGTTGGAAAGTATGTGGCGTGCCGTGTATCTTTGATGAAACAGAGGGCTCAGTCACTATGGGAGATCTCGACTGGGTCCATGCCAAGGTGGGACACGAAAATGTAGAGAAGTGAAGAGAGACGGTGGCCACTTTAGAGTCTTTTCTAACTTTGGCTCCCTTCTCCTTCATGTGCTGCACACACTAATTTTAGAGGTGGTGCACATGGTGTTTTTTTTTTCTGTATTCTGAGAACAGCCAGCGAGATGACGTCCAGCATAGCTAAGACTGTGGCATCTGTGCTGCAGCTCTGAACACATCAAACAGACGGGCGTCCACAGATTCAGGAGCAAATATGGAAATTGCTTTTCCAGAATGACTGCACGGATGATATTACTTTTACATATATACAATCTCAGCCTTTCATTTTGACACGTGCATATATCTGCGCATGCAAGGACATGCAAATTTACAGTGCATCTGAAAACACATACGCCACAAATCCACTTTTTTTTACTTTTCAAATGTGTTTGTCCACTTGCATTCCAAAAGCCATGTAGGAAATGATGGCAACGTGACTAAAAACTATGGCTAACTTGCTCCTGAACTATGTTCTGCTACTGCCATTACTGTAAGAGCTAATCATCCATGCAATCACAGGGGAGTTGGCCCGGAGTGACATGCTGAAATCATTACCTCTGGCTGGGACTCAATGGAAGAGACCATTATATCGCAGCAGAATAGCCGTGCAGTTAAGCTATAGTACAGAGTTAAAAGCCTGTCTGCCATTATGATACTCCCGAGAACAAGGCAATGAAACCTTAGAGGATGGGCAAGACCTTAAGCCAGACACTTTTTATCGATGGACGGTGGGGGGCAGCAGCAGGAGAAACGACCTCATAACATCAGAGCTGTTCAGCTCTCGCCCAAGAACTTTGGATAACTCACACATTTCTCATGATTTCTGGATACAGTGAGCAAAACCCTCCCCTGCGCTGTCTCACTGTTTTGATTAAATGATATGAAACAGAGAGGGAGAAAATGCTGGAGGAATCGGGTAAATGATCTATGAGATAATTAATTTTAACCTCTATTTTGTAACCAATATTCTGTGATCAAATAGGAATGGACCTCAGGATGTGTACCTTGCACTTTCCACAGAGCATACAGGAAGGAGTTCCATATGGACCACATATGGGTTTCTAAAACAGGCTTGAGGATGGATTTGCCTCTAGACACTGATCTAAGGTCAGTGCCGTGTTTATTCCTCTGATGGTTACAGTTAGGTTTGGGGGGGAAGGGTGAACTCGACTGATCCTGGAACCTTGCCGAAGGGCGTCTCCTACACCCCGAGCTTGAAAGGGGCTGTGTGGTTACGGGAGCGGCCTCCATCTTTGTAGCAGGAAGTGAAGATATCAATCAAAGGGAGCTACATGACATCCCCCAGCATGCCTGTTAAATAAATGTCAATCTCAGGCACAGTAAATCAGAAGTTGTATGTATTACAATGCCTACAACTTCGAATCAGTGACGTTCCATATCGGAGCTGGCAGTGAAAAGGAAGCTCAAAACTCATCTGTCTCTTGACTGATAGTAGACGAAAGCTCACAATTTATAATGCCAAATAGCTACATTATAAAACACAACTCACTCACCCACACACCCACAATCACACTCCTTTATATACACACACCAAACACACACCCATACATCAATATAAATATCTATATCTCTCTTTATATGCCAAATGTGTGGAAGACAACACATTTATATGTTTTTGCAACCTTACAAACCACCAAAATGTTTATGTAGTCTCTATACTCGACATGCTGCAGGCTATACACATTTCTAATTCAATGGGTATATACGACCTTTTATTTGTCCTTAGCCAGTAGATGGCAACAACCTATCTGCATCACCATGCAGGTCACAGCACAAAATCTCCTGTCTCCCCCTGTCTGCCAGTTGCAAGGGAGATAAGACAGATAAAGAAGGCTTGACTTCTTCTTGACCACAGTACACGTCTCCATGGTTTCAGATTACAGAACAAAAACACTAATATCACCGCCGCGAGTTGCAAAGTGTTGATGCGGCACCTTGAGGAGCTCCAGGCCTGGGAGCCGGTCCACCAAGCATCAGTTGATCCCCGTCTATGAAAGGAGACCTGTTATGGAGTTCGGGGGCCTCGCTTGGTGGTCTATGAGAACAAGCTGGTGCTGAACCTTTTGTACTTAGCGCAGATTACCAGGAGGCTGCTTCCAGATGCAGTGCACCAGGGGAAACAGGCTCTCTTTCCCTGGGTGGTATGGGACAAATCCATTCCCCACACTTTTCTCATTAGTGTAATAAGCTTTGTATAAACCACTGGACTGCCATTGTCAAGGACACACGCACCATCTCCTCCAACCATCCATCCATCTATCCATCCATCCATCTATCTGTCACACATCTCTGTGCTGGAGCAATGCAGGTTGGAAAATATTCAGTTGAAAAACTGTCAAATCTGTAAGCAAACGACCTCTAGCCTTTAAGCCTACCCTGTGTTTTTGTTAATTTTTCTGTTTTATCTATAATACAAAAAAAATAGCATATAAAAGTATTCTGTGCTCAATTAAAACGGATGCTTTGTGTGCAAATGCCAACTCTGTACATCAAATAAATTGATGAAATGCAAGATAACCCAAATGTTAAATAGGAGCTGAAAAATATGATGCATTGTTTTTATAACAGTTATGGCATGTTGGTACATGAGGAGAATAATTTGCCATACCCGTCCGTTATTTTGAAAAGAGGCTTCATCAACCTGATTGCAGGGGCAGATGAGAGAAGCCTGTTTATGTAAAGAGCAGGTCAGCAACCTCAGGGGCCCCAGGCAGCTCAGCTACAAGGTGTAACTCACACTCCTTCACCCCGCTCTCCCACAGCCTGTCAGCAGCCATGGCAAAGTCTGCCTCACCAAGCTTCCTGTGACTCACTTCCTGTCCCGGCCCTGCACCTGCACTCCCCTGGGTGATGTCATGGCAGGTTTTCCTCTTGGAGTCGCGCTACTGAGCACACTCCCCGTCTGGCATAATGCGCGCATGCATGCGTGTTCAGTTCAGTGTGTACATCCATCAGCGTGCCTGGATCGCACATCAGTCAGTGGAGCTGCGGTGAATGCGGCCCTTCATGGCTTCAGCGATGACCTCTTCCGTGAGGCAAAGGCTTTGCAGAGTCGAACGGCACATCAAACAGACAGGGGAGGAAGAGGACTGCGGTAGATGGAACATGGATTCAGTCCCAAAGCTAGATTATTGTGATTTTTTTTTCTCTTTCCTCTCTCTGACTTACAAATATGTCCTTCTGTTGCCTCCTTGTGTCTGTCCATTCAATTACTCGTAAGAACCCTTCTCTTAATCCTTGCTCAGCGTCACGTAATGAAAACTTGACCTTTATGAGAAAGGAGTAGTTCTGTTTTCCAGTGAGGAGAAACAACCTCTAGATGTCCTCAATATCTGTAGGAATAATTACAGTAGGCCTTTCTACCATCAGTGACCGCAGTGAAAATGATAGATTGAGGGGAACACACTACTTGGACAGGCCCATGAGGAAATGGAAATATTGTACGAGAATGAGTGCATAGTTTTTTCCCTTATCCTGGGCCGTAAGAGGTAATTTTTTTATTAAACCAACTTTTTTTTTTCCCTCTCTATTTTCCCTCACATCGAACGTACGTGAACCTGCAGGAAATGCCTTACAGCTCCCGTCAGCAGAAGCAAAGCCGGTTAGAGGTCAGGGGTCACAAGAGGAAGGCAAAAAGCATATATCAATATTCATTTCCTTTTCTGGTACGTTCACAGACCTCTTGCTAGTTTCACTCCTTTATTGAGCGTGTTATGGATCATTAGTCCTTGCTAGCTGCCTGTTGACAACATTAGCTGCTCTAATGGTCGTCTGTGGGAAACTCATCGCTGCGTCCTCCCTTTTGGTGTGTGCGTGCGTGTGCGTCACATTCATCTGGTCCTGGTGCTGATGGATGGTGTAGACCAGAAAGAGGCCAGCGCGAGAGAAAAAGGAAGGCTCAGGCCCACTCTGGTTTTCTTCGACATCCATATAATTTCCCTCTGGCTGGACTCACATAAAGTATACCATTGCCTGTTTAGGACAAAGTAGTCTTGGTAAAAAAAAAAATGCAGTTGTGATGCACTATTATTAAGCATCCACAGTTGTGACTGCGGAAATTGATGAAGTATACTTAGAAAGCTCCTTTTCCTCATTAGAATGGGCAGCATTTAGAGGGCCACAGTTTACCAACATTGAGGGGTTGACATTGGACTGAAGCTCTATACTGTCACTGTGCAAACTGCGGGCGTTCTGTTGACTGGGACATAAAATAGTGCTGTTGGGTTTTGGGTTTCCAGAGCGGGATCAGGGCTGCAGTATATTGAGTCCATGTGGGGAGTGCGTTTTTAATCTGAGCCTTACCCACAGTCCTTCCTGTTTCTAATTTGGCGCTGCAGCGGTTTTGTCCCGAGGCCAAGAGCCTCTCTTCCACAGAGTGTCTATTTCCTCTGAAGTGAATAGTAGCAGGTGTGCTGGCTCGAGATCCCTTGGAGAAGTCTGCTTATGAATGGCCCACATCTCACTCTTCCTCGGCTGTCTTTGTTTTCTTTTTCCTCCCTTTCATTCTTATTTTTCCTTCTGTCTCACATTCTTTCTCTCTTTTTCACATACCTTCTTTCTTTCCTTGCTGTTATGTCTTCACCCTCTGTGGTCACTCCTTTGTCACCCTCATCCCTCCTGGTTTTCTTTCATTGTTCCTCTTTGCACCCTTTTCTTTCTTCAAGATCAAGGTGTAGTACTTTGATAAGTCATAAAGCAGCAGCTTGCGCTGATGAAAACAATAAAAGACAACAGCAAGAACAAGGGCAGCACAGTCACATATCAATCCTGTCAGACATCAGACATAGTAAATCACATAAAACAGTGAAACTGTCAAAACATCCAAATTAGGTTTAGAATTCGCTTTATTAGAATTGCTTTTGTTGTGGCAGACACAATACCACAAATTCCTTGGCAGTTACAACCATTTCTATCCTGAATAAACTTATACAATAAACAAATGTGCACACACAATGTTAATGCCCTAAACAAGGGCAACACATATACACGTGTGTGTGTGTGTGTGTGTGTGTGTGAGCAAGAGACTCAATCTTCCACACATTGTAATCAGGCCAGTCTGATCACCAAGAACTCATCCAATCTGTGAACAGAGGAGACATCCTGTCATGCTGCTTCAAGGAGGCACTGCGATTGGAATTAACCTCTGGTGACCTTCACTTCTCCTCCCCCCCTTCCCCAAAACACACTCCCTAATGAGTTGGTCTTAAAGGGGTGCAGCCTTTGCTGTAAGGCAAATAAATCCTACCAAGGCAAAGTCATATTCTCACTTATCTTTGTGGAAAACAGGGCAAAAGAAACCACGTTGGTTGCCAATGATTTGTGACTTAACACAGAGTTGAAATACGGCTGCAAAGCCATTAAGGAAATGAGAGTCTAACCAAAGGGTTGTTTAACTGGAACACATGAACCCTTAATGATGTTTGTGTTTATTCAATTTTGCTTCCACATCATTTGCCAAAGTAGAATTTGGTATAAAGGTTATGAGGAGAGGCTGCAGATTCTGTTCCCAGAGGTTGTGAGTCTAATAAGACTTCCCTGAACTCGCTAGCACTTCAAACATATATTATGTAAGGACAATAACAATATCATTAAAGAGCATCTGCGCATTGTGGGGTTTTGCTTACTTGTTTATTATCAAAATTATAGTCATTCATTTAACCCTTGTCACAATGTCACCCATAATCAATCTACACCATTTCAATGTATTCATCTGTATGTTGAAGAAGTAGCCTTTGACCCTCTCATAACAATGGAAGTTCTCCAACCTCTGTTCAGGCCTCATTCTCCCTTCTGCTCTTCTGATTCTCTGCCAAAGTCAACCACGGGCATTTACGTTTCCAGCCGTGGCGTTTCCGGCATCTGCACACGCTTGTGTTTATACAGGATGTTCAAACTTGATGCAGATTAAACAAATCCAATTTGGAGGCTGAGTTCAATCACCTCCTTTATTTCAACATTAAGTAGATGAAGCTGGGGGCCAGATCACCACTACCATATCCAAGAGGATTGGGTGGGGGGAACAATCTGTACACCAATAAGTCCAGAAAGTATTTTGAGAGTATTTATATGTGGATAGATGTCATCTGCTAGTTCCCACAGGCTTGCATGTGGTTGGATTTGCTCAGTGTGGTGTAGGGTATTTTTTCAAAAATCTCCAGCTCTCCCTGGAAGAGTGTTGTGGGCCTTCGAAGGGCCCATGGGTAGTTTGGCATTGGTTCTGTTCCCACACTTACAGCGTAAACGGAGGCCTGGCTTCATGCTCTCATACCCAGACCAGGCACACGTAGCGCAATTCAGTGTTATGAGCATTTAATTTTTTTGCCAGCATTTTTTTTCATCTTGCATCAGATAACCGTTGATTACTGCAACTCAGGAAACACAGTATAGGTCAGACACCAATCGTGCCAAGTTCACTTTCTCATATGGGAGAGTAGACAGCCTCCAAGTTTGGCTGAGGGCGGTCTACAGGCTTGCTGACCCAATCCTCTGTTTAAGCCAAGCTTCAGCTCCATGGGTGCAGGACTGTGATGGGAATTGCTACAGAAGACTGGATGGTCTCTGACCTTTTCACAAGTACAAAGGGACCTTCTTTGTGTCCAGAAGAGTCATTTGTTCAACAGGATTTTTAATTGCTCACTCCAGATAAAGCCCTGATTTTGGCTGGTGTTCGTGTCCTCACCTGGGTCCTCTTGCGCATTCGGGAGGGGTTTTGACCTTCCATGGCACCTGTTTGGCTAGCGTCCGGCGGCCCATCTGGTCCCAGCTAATGCAGCCATCCCACTTCTACGTAGCTACACCATTCAGGATAGCTAGCTGTCCGCCTAATTGTATCACATTCTGCAGGCTTTGTCCTGGCATTCCCTTGCCAGCTAAAGGTTGCCGAAATCTCATCCGCCACATCAGAGGGGCCCTATTAACCCCTGACCCCTGGTTGGTGTGTGTGGACAAGGTCGCTCCTCACACCCAACTCTGGGCCCATTAACACGTCGCCCCACAGCAGAAAAACTATTTTGACGGGCTGTAATTGGCGCTAAGTGATGGTGGACAAAGGCCCCCTCTGTGCTGCCTGCTGGACTGAGCAGTACTGACCACTCTCTGAGCTTCACGCTTGACATTTCCTTTCTGAGTCCGATGTGAGAAGAGAGGAACTGGGGAAGCCCCTTCCTGCACCGCCACCTCCTCCATTTCTCCATCCCTTCAGCCCCTTCTGCTATTTGCCATGGCGCTCCTTTGAAAACGTGAGATAATGAGGTTCTAGTGGGGAGAGCTGGCCGGAGCAAAATTGCATGGTCCAGATCTGTGGAGGCTGATTAATCCAATGGCGGGCCATTCCTTTCAGAGCCAGCCTAATTAGTTTATGTTAGCTGGAGAAGGTCAGGGGGCGTGTTTGACTGAGGCCTTTTCTTTAAATGCCACAATGGTGTGATGATCTGTGGATGCAGGTGCAGCAATCGGCTGCTTTAATGTTGCTGCGCTGCTTTGGGTATTGGTTGTACGGTTGAGTTGCAAACTGGCAAAGACAATAAGGTCTTTTACTCGTGAGTATATGACATTTTCAAACCAGTCTCCAGCCATGTATTTGGCTTTCCACGTTCATTAGTCATGAACTCAAATGTTATAATGCACTACAAATAACCTGGGAAAAACCCTCAGTATTGTATGTGGGATAGTGGTTAAAAAACTGAAAAGATGGCGAGCCAGAACTTCCAAACAACTAAAGACTACGAAGAATAATTTTCCTGGTAGTCTTGGCCCATATTATTGTATTGCTAACCCAGAGTCCACCCAGTGAATTACAAACCACTCTGAATGAGTCACAATGTTAGTATATGGAGCTCCCTCCTCTTTCAGTCTTATCACCATTTACCTTGACTGAATTCATATTTATGGCAAATGCAAATCCCTTTAATGATTGACTGTTATCCCAAATTCCCCCCTGTGCTGTGTACAGCTTGTGTCCTTAGCAACACTCCAAGGGAACCCAGCCAGGCTTGTCTCACACAAAGCTGTATACTTAAGACAGGTCTAACTCCCTTCCCCATAGGCCATGCCATGCTCTCATCCCCGTATTTAACAGCCTGACGTCAGACAGGAGCAGAGGAGGCAGCAGAGGAGACTTTAATACTAAATCTCTCCCCCTGTCATTACCGGCCTGTGTGACCGCCTATCAGAGGCCTTTGAGTGATGTGGGAAACCCTGGGCCCTGTCCTCCCAACCCCTGTAGGCCAGGCCGCCTGTTCTGTCCAAACCAAACTGAAAACTACAGGACAGACACAGCTAGGGTTGACATCAATGAGGCGCCGGGCTCTTTATGCCCACTCTGTGGTCAGGAGGAGAGAAGCCTGGATATTAATCTCTCCCTCTCTCTCGTCTTTACTCGCATGCTTTCTTCCTCTTTCCCCTTCACGCAAGCCGTATTTTCTGGGCTCCCCGTCCCATTAAGACTAAATCACACGGAGGCAGGGACCGTTCATTTTGATAGCTGTTACAATTGCAGTTGCAGCTGGAGGAAGTGTCCTCTCAAACACTGACACTGGATGGGAGGTGGGAAGAAATTAATGATCTGGCCTAACCCCGGTTACGAGTGATGGATAGTGCAAACAGCTTAAACTGAGGTCTGGGATATTTTTTTAATGTTAATCTCTCCATTAATAATCGCCCAGCCTGTTTTGCTTCACCCTGAATAAGTCAACCACACCTTCCCCGACACTCAAGACCACTGAAGCCAACCACATTCTTATTAAATCCACACAGAGATTACCGACATGTAATGGGACCATAAACCACAAACAGCATGAAACTGACTGACTGAATAAGTACCGACTGCTTATTTTCATACAATTAAAATATGAATATACAGAAATAATTTGCACATCTCACAATTCTGTGAGTCTCTTGCTGAGTATGAGGCACAGCAATTATTGTCTTTATTTTCCCAACACCTGTGAGGGAGGGAAAAAAATAACCCAAACATGCCAACTCAGTCAGCCAGTCCATCAGCCCATGTGATGTGGGTCTTTATGAGAGGACACCTGCAGGACCAAGCGTCCCTAGTCAGCTTTGTGAAAGCCTCTGAGCTGGGTGGGGGACAGAGGGGAGAGCTGGAGGGCCAGACCCAGGTTTTGCCCCCGAAGGCCTTAACTATCACTCCAGTCCATGGGTTGCCTTTGGCCTTGCTAACTGTTCCATGAAATGGGCCCCAGGAACAGTGCAAACCTCCCAGAAACAGGCCGCTCACTGTTAGCCAACAGTGCTCCCTTTGTGTGAAAATTGTCAAAGCTGGCCCTTTTCTGCACCGGTCCTGCCTTTCTTTTGAGCCTCAGCTGTGAGCAAACAAAGCTGGCTTAAAGGTTTGCATGATGGTTAGCTAGCTAGCTGGCTAGTCGTGTCGGTGTTTGTGTCAATGAGAGCAACAGAGTTTGTGTTTCCTGTGTTCTGCAGGTGGGGCTTCAATGGCTAATGAGAGGAGACCCAGTCAATGCCCCACTGATGAGGCCATCATAAAAACCAATAACCCCACTTTGCGTGGGTAGTGGGGAGTGGAGCTCAAGGACTCATAATATGATCCAAGAGAAACTGTACTTTAGCAGTCCTTGGGAACATTCACAGTTGAAATTTCAAATATAGTTAATTCCCAATAGGACCAATTCATTTTTTT
>JBAJHX010000031.1:13951456-13966357 GCA_037176925.1 Amniataba percoides | reverse complement strand
TTACATTTTTTACATCACAATAGTAATCCGTGATATTTATCTGTTACTTAATACTGCATTTTTACTCAGTGATTTCGTCCACATTTGCTGTTTTTAGTTCATCATATAGTGAAATATTGTATATCATGATGTAACTACACAGCAGTGCGGTAATGATTCTTGCACAGTATAATATTAAAGTCACTGTTTGATTTGTATGGTTGTCTCTCCTCCTGGCTTTTATTGAAGTTTATTCTGCCAGCTCAGTCTGTGTATCCCATTGAGAGGTCCTCTAAATAAAGAGGGTGAGATTTGTTTGCCAGTCAGCCGTCGCAGGTCCTGATGCTTTAATCCAACTCGAACGCCGTCAGCGAAACACCCTCCAGTGTAAAATATTACACGGTCAGGTCAGAGCTGCCACGCCCGACATCACGGTACTGCGCGGCAATAACGGGAGATTCCACTGCCTGCTAAGTGAATATACAGCACTGCGATTGGTATCATCATCATCATCATTTCCGTATCTGCCATCATTCTACTGTCCTCTCTTTATTGCTCTACAATAAATTTGAGTAAAGAAAAGAAATGAATACTTAAACAGATGTATAAATCATCTCTTATTATTTAATTGCAGAAGCGGGCATAATAGCTGTTTATCTAAAATGATATTCATTATGTTGTGAGAGCAGACCATGTTCCGGGGAAACAGACAAAAGATTGATTAAATGCTGTTTGTTATGGGGTTTTATCTGTGGTTGAGATGAACCATCGAGTTGCCACAGCTCTGGGCTTCACATGAATGAACTCACTGGAAGATGTGTTCAGGCTGTGTGTGTAACACCAAGAAGCTATACAGCACTACAAAAATGAGCTATAGCTACAACTTCCCCGGTAGGGTTAAATGCTTCAACATATTTATTAAGGGAGATAAACTTTGCTAAAGCAGACTTTTCCCTTTTTTTTCCCCCTCCGTTTGGATGGAAAGGCAAACCAGTAGCACTTGGTTTAACCGCGTTTCACTTTGCATAATTGTTCCCAAGGTTGCTGTTTTTTATTTCTATGCTTTCTGTGCCAATATAATTCAATTTCTGCGGCCAAGCCAAATATTTGCAGCATGGCTTACACTTCTAAACTGAGCTGTAGTTTGGGCAGGAAAGGTCCTCCTTGCCAACAGCGCTGCACAGACGGGGCAATAAACAGATTCACTGCTCATCAACAACAACTCTGCTTCTAATCTAGTCATCCTCATTACTTAGTCTATTGTGCAATAAATTCTGCAGCGAGCGGTGAGATAAACACACAATTGTCGTGGGCGCTGAAGTTTTATTATGCTTCAATCCGCACCTTGCGTCGCACTGAGCTATGCGCTGGATGGTTTGATGGTAAACCGACTGTTTACTACTTCTTAGGAACAGATGACACAAACTGGAGGGAGTCAGAGTCATTTACAGTTAGTTAAATTCCCTGCTGAGAGGCCACGCTAAATGCTCCTTCCACAGACCTTGCTGGGAAATATTTGCAATGGTTTCCATCCAGATCTGGGTCACTCGGTTCCACATTCACTGCACAGGTGAGCTGGAGCAGGTTTGTTTGGCATTGGTCACTGGCTGTCCTTTCCTTTCCACAGGGCTGGGAAAGCAGCACCGCATACGGCTCGCGACAACAAGAGATGCTTTTGTCCGTCGCTCACCGCAGCGAAATGACACCGCTAAGCCGCCTGCTGCCAATGTTGTCCAGGTCTCCCAGGACAGTCCCCCGGGGGCTACAAGACCCGCTGCTGGGCCAGTCCAGTAGACGCAGAAGGAGAGTGAGAGCCCTCAGGAGAATAGGTAACTCTGTCAGCCAGCCGTGCTGCTGCACCGCGCAGATGAAAACAACCTCTTTCACATCGAGTGTGTTTTGGCTTTCAAGGCTGTAATCATGGATGATTAGTCTAAGAACTCAATTCCAAGCGGGGACTATTCCTTATTCCTGTCACACTGTCGGAAATTATATTTACCGAACACTTTTCCCAACTGTCTCAGTACATAAAGGCAGACTTGACCTATCAGTGGAAATCAGGCAGGTGTGGTGTGTGTAGTGTGTTGATTTAAATATTCAAAAGCTAAATACACTTCTTCTCAGACTGTGTTACGTCCAGGTAAACACAAGTGATTTCGGCACAGGTTTCAGTCTCGATTCAGGGAAGCAGGACGTCTGAAAAAGCTTCTATAAAACTTTTTTAAATGCATTCTTTTTTATTAAGGTGTCACTATTTTCCTTTAAACTGCTTTCCTTTAAACACCCAGTTGAAAATGTTTAGAAAGTATAATCAAATCAAAACAAGATCCAGCCACTTTATTATATACTTTACAGAATCGAGCCCTCAAAGCCTCTTATTTTGTAGCTTACAACGTTGCTTTCCAGACTAACTAACCTCTCTGAACGTTTTAGTCACTCTGCATTAAAAACATACTGTGCAATGTTTGTTTTTTCCTTTTCTCTAAATTTCCAAACTACATCAAAGTGAAGTGAGAACGTATTATTCCGAAATGCGCTGGCTCGCAGTTGGTTAATGACTCAAGCGGCGTGACACGTTACGAGGACTGATGTCACCCGTGGCCAGATCATCACCCCACAACAGGTGCAGCCCTCTCTCTTCCCTCTCCTCGTACTCCTCGTGCATTCTTGCCGCAGCTTGTTTTCCTTCTACATGTGGAAAACATCTGCATAGGTGGTCCCTCTCCCCCTCTCTCTCTTTCTCTCTCCATCCCTCTCATTTACTCCCACCTCCCTATTCTGTCTCTTTTTCTCCTTCTTTTTTTTTTTTTGCCGGAAAAGGGAAGTGCTGATTGTAAATAGGGAGAGGTGTCAGCGCCAGAAGAGACGGGCCGCGTATTTCTGGATCCAAGCTGCGAGGTTTACCGAAGCATATTTTTATCATGAAAAGCCAACATGGAATGGGACGGCCGTGCGCAGCTGCTGGTCTAATTTGCTCTAAGCATGTACAAATAGGACGGCCCACACAGACCATAAAAGTGGAGTGGAGGTTTTGCTCAACGCGGCACTTTTGTCTGACCAGAGGCACAGGGACGCCTTCGAAAGAACAAACAGATCACAAAAGAAAAAAGAAAACACATGCAAACTTGATAGTTTGAAATACAGTGGAGTAACTCAGAGGAGGACGGGCTGCTGCCGCTTCGGTGTTACTCCACAAGTAAATAGGTTTCAAGCAGTGTTTACTAACACCAAATTCAATTTCATTTCAAAAGGCTAAAAATGATGTAATACAATTTCATTGTTCACTTTTCAGGAAGCGTGACTCCTCGGAAATATAACAATGTAATATAAATGTACCTTGTTTAACATTTCAAACTTCCTATGCTTGTGATACTATTTTTTATTTACGGAGTAAAGGTCAGCGGCTGTCAGAACATATATATTTCAAACCCTTGTGTATATATTTTTTCAACAAACTCTCAAGGTTGTTTCCCACCTTCGGAGCTACACCAATGTCCCTCCTGTTCCTTCTCCATACATTTTTATTGCGCCATGGAAAGTTTTATTTGCTCTTGAGCAATTTGCTCTGGAAACCCCCTGTAGATCCTATGAGCACTGTACGTTTGTACAAGTACACAGTACACGCCCGCGCATGGATACACGCACAAGCACGCACACACTTACACACGTCTGTACGGGGTTCCCCTTTAGACACCGGACAAATAACTAACTTCAAACACTAAACTAGGTGCTAATGAACTGGATCCTGACAGGGTTTGCTTTCCGCGAGCAGAGACCCACCCCACAATGGATCCATTCACAGGATCTCAGCCATGGAAAGTAATCCCGCTAGAGTATATGTGACCTTTTCTAACTCTCAGTACGTCTTTCTCCCCTCGGGCCTTTAAGGGCTGGCCAAAGACAACACTGACCTGCATCAGCTGATACAGGCAGAGGCTACCCGCATTTGCATGTTTCAAAATGGCACCCATTCACAACCAGTTGGCAAATTGATGTGGGGAGGAAAGGAACACAACGCCCCGCTTCCTCTTACGCCGTACCTGTGAGATCAGTCACGGAGAACTTCAAGGCTGGTGTCGGGGGTTGTTTCTTCCATGTCGCTCTGTAGCACAGGACGTGGCTGGATGGCATCTAAATGCTTCCGTGCACATGTGGCCAGATCCAGACCCAACATCCTCTGCATTCAGGACCTGCAAGAAAAAGGTGTTATTTTATCTTTAACAGAACATGGGCAGTGTTCCCACTGTGTCTCTGTGCACTCTGACAGACGTAATAAAAATCACAGAATTGCATATGGCTTTATTCAGCACATGTGATATTCACACAGGATCAAAAAAAGTCAGCTGCTTCAAACTTTCACGTACACCTGCCAACAGAAAGGACAGTGAAATCATCAGGCCCGATATTTGAAAAGGCAATCTGTCTGCCTTTCTTTTTCACTTTTGGACTTGCAGAGTATCTGCCTGAGGTGAATGATTACAGTCTATCCATGTGGCTGTGTTCATCTATATCTTTTATGTTTCTGGGCAGCAAAGGGATGAAATACTGCCGGTGACAGGTAAAGCGATACTCTGTAATGGAAGTTGTTTTACAGTAGCCACTTTTCAGAAAGAAGTGCAATATTTAAACTTGTGATATCCTGTTCCAAACCACAGTTCGGAGCAGCCTCTCCCGTAGATGCGAGGGTCACACTGCGCTGACAACCTGTATTTATGGCTATCTGACCTGACACCATGAAAAGTTTTATTTCTATCAGATGTTTCCATGCAAGGAGAGGTCAACAGAAAAAAAGGAATATCAGTCTTGGCTCTGTCATGTGGAAAGTTCAAATGTAATTGAAATGCATGAACTTTCCGCACGTTACAATGTCTTTTTCACTTTTTGAAAATTTTTTTTTTTTTTGCATTTTGATTTTTTTTTTTTAGCCTGAGCCCTGGCCTGGTAACATTTTTATAAGCTTCAATGGAAACCTCCACAAGCAAGCACGTACAAGGCCATTTGCTGAGGCACCAATGGCTCCACCCTTATAAATAAACAATTAATTTTAGAACTAAAAGAGCCTTTATACCAGGTCTTCACTGCTGTGCAAGGATTACACAGTCTATGTGAGGAGAGGTCGGTAACATTTAGAGAAATACAGGCACTTTTATCAGCACAGGGTCTGTATTTAGTCAATCACTCTGCTCTCGGTCATAGTTCTCTCCTGACCATCACACCTGGGTTGCTTGACTCTCATCACGACAGAATTTCATATTATACTGACATTTGTAAAACAAATAACCTGCCAGGTGCAGGTTGTCCTTTCTTGAGTTTTATTTTTCTATTTGAGCAGGAGCTGATATGGAATTTCATGGTAGCATAAGAATAAATTAATTCACATTAAAAAAAAAGAAAAAAGAGTAACATAGAAGACATGATTTTGACAGCCTCGAAGATCCCCTGAGCTCTGTGCTATCAAGAGCCAATGTTACACTGCTCTTTCTCAGGCCTCCTGACCCCCTCACTCCCGGTCCCACAGGATAAGACCCGAGGTTTTGCTGGGTAGTAGAAGTGGGAGCGTCTGAGGGGATGTAGGGGCTGAGGTGAAGGGGATGTGGAACGCCGAGGTGAGCAGTGGTCGGCGACCTTATGAAAACAGCACCTTTGAACAGTGTTTACCTCCGAACCCGTATTAAGTCATGAATGAGGCCTCCATCGACACATCCAAGACGACATGAGGTAAGTTAGGTTCTTGTTGCATTCATTACTCCTTCTCGCCTATCCCACCTCCCCACTACATCCCTAGAAGACCCCCCCCCCTCCTCACCCCAAAAGCATGGGGCTCGACGGCATGAATGGGGCATTGTGATGCGTCTCCGTCACGGCAGTGAATGTTTTCACTTCCATTTGATCCGTCGGCGAGGCTGCTAATTGGGTAAGCGTGTTCCCAGGTCACCAGGAGGTTTCTCTTTCCATAAATACAGAAAACCAGCGAAGGCTTCTACAGATGTTGTTTCCCACCCGCTTCCAAGTAGGTTCAGACCCGCTTCAGGCAGTAGATGTAATTTATTGTGTCTAAAACCACAGTCCAAAATTTTTCCTTCTCTCTCTCCTCATCACTCTTAAGACTACATTTTATCATTCTCCCAGGCACTGTCGTAAAGCTGAGTCGATATTCGTCCTTTCCTTTAACTTGGACTGTGTGTGCTGTGTTACCATTAGAGTCGCAGGTGTCACGATGACATGTCCATGGCGTTACTTTGTCTGTACTCCATCCAGGCCTGACAGGTCCAAATGATGTTATTTTCCATGTGCCTGTCCACCAGTGACACAGTTCATGAGGCTCAGGGTTTATTTGTTTGTTTTTGTCATGGAATTTACATTTCCTCTCTTACACAAGGACTCAAGGCGACCTCATGTGCCAGCATTAAACACTCAGCTGGAACAGAGCGTTTGGGCAGACTCAGAGGCATGTTTGCTACACTTAATCTGCAGGGTGTGGTCAAAATGATCAAGTGGTCAAAGAAACTGTCCTTCAAGTGCAGCAGCCAGGCTTTAAACCCTTGCATTGGCAGGCACCCACCACCCTGAAGTGTCCTTATGAATTCTAGGGCTGCTCTTCTGTAGCTGACTGTAACATCTGTCCACCCCGAATAGGAAGAATAAAGAGAAAAATTCTCTACTTAATCAATAAAGTATGGCATCATCGTATAAAAAAAGGGAGACACCACTCCAGATGTACCCTGACAATGTTTGCAGCCCAGAACCTAGATAGCCTTTAGAGATTTGACACTAATTGAAAATGCATCAAAAATACTGTCTTTCATTTGTATTACCAAGTTCCTTTAAAGGGAATGTTCATATCGTGATAACCTGGCTAACTTCTGCTTTATTCCAGTGAAGAAAGAAAAAAAATCATGTGATGAAGGAGACGATAAAGATGTTTTTCATTTTCATACAGATTGAATTTGTCCATTACAGCGCCTTTATGGTTCAGTGCACGGCATAAAACACACATGTAGAGAGGAACTGCAGAGTTATAGCAAACAGTGGCCCGTTTCAACGCCAAAAACATGAGGCACTTTTTCTCTCAAAAGTGGTCTATGAACTTTGGATACGGCTCTCCTCCAAACCTGGAATGGTCTAATGGCGCCACTGTGTGGCAGCATAAGAACTTCAGGAGGAAAACAAGATTTCCTTCTCATGTCAGTTGGTTCATTTATTATCAAATCTTATCAAAGTGTTTCCTTTCTCTTTGCAGATGAACACAGATCTTTTAAATACAGAAAGACCAAAGCATGTAGCCTATTGTGATGCTGAAGATAATCTCCCAGCTACAGTGCTCAGAGCTTCTTGCCCATCAAATAACTATATAAATGACTAATCAACAAAAAATGTTATTGTCCAGCAGGACCTAAATACATTTTTCAGCTGCTTGCCTAAGAGAGGGCAGCCGTAATATCATGGGTACTTAAAACAGAACAAACTACTTTTCTGTGTCTCTCCATTTTTTCACTCTCTCTGCAATTTTGAAGCTAAACCAAGCATCATTAGCATAAAATTGGCATAAAATTAAATCATGATAGGCCAGTGCCCAGCCGACAGTGTGCAAATGATTCACTTTCCACCATTTGGAGGTTGTCATTTACCCAAAATATAGACAGTTATCTTAGAGTGTAATTTAATCTTCAATGTCAATCTGTGCTCAAGCTGTCTAATTACCCGCTGTGATTTAATTTATGTTTTTTTTTTTCCATTTGAATGGATGTCCCCGTCTAATAGTCATTTTGCTCAAGTACCAGCCAATACTGTATGATCTTGCCGATGGAAACCAGTTGGTGGCAGGCTTTACACATGCTCACCTCATGACCAAATGTCTCCAACAGAGAAGAGAGAAGTCCACGTCATGCGCAAACTGCAAACACACCTACATATTAAGAGCTACAAAACTGGCTTCAACTCAAGTGTGGCTGGCTGGGTGTCAGCAGAACACCATCTGCACAAAAGAGCTACCTATCAGTTTTACTGATGTGTTATTGTAGTTTCATAAGCTGGCAATATCATTATGTGGAAAAGACAAAATCAAATGATTCATCTTGATTAACTCACTGGGCAGGACGTGGGCATCAATAAAGGTGGGCTGGCACATCTGAAGAAAACCATTATTCATCATGTTGTGGGCCTGTTCCTTTAAATCCACTTAAACTGGCATAACAACCCTGATATGATATTTTCACAGTGACTATACCTTCTTTGAAAATATCAACACCTGATCTCTTAAAAAAAACTTTCTGAAAGATTCTAACTTTGTATATTGACATATTTTACAGAGCAACCTTGTGTTACTGATATAACTGGGTATTGTTTGTTATTTTGGTAAAGGGGTATTCAGGCAACTTAGTTTTGTACCTAATTCCCAGTTACTATTATTATCATTATCATTATCATTATTGTAATTGTTGATATTTTTATGAAGAGGGAGGGCCACGGAGAGCAAGTTCGTTTTTACGAGGAAGCCCTGATTACAGAAAAACAATAAAAGCACAATAATGTTACAGATCAATAAAGCATACAACAATCAGGCCAAGGACATCAACATAAGGGACTACATAAAGTCAAATAAAACACATTCACACTGTTCTACCTGTACAAAAGATATTTGTATTGATTCAAAAGGATTAGCTTGTCTAATTTTACAGCCTTCTGCATATTGTTCCACTTGTGTGCTACTATGTGACTTTAATGGACTATTCTAGCTAATATTGGATGTTTGCTTAAATATGCATTCACAAATAAGTCCAATCTTCTGTTACTCTATTAATCAGTGGATAGGCAGTTCTGACACACAGTACTTGCTGTCACCTTTTCCTTTGTCTTAAATATTTCTCCCTACATGTCATGCTCTATATACACAAAGTCGAGTTCCTTTCATGTGCAAACCTACTTGGCCATAAATCTTATTCTGATCAATACAGGTTAATCTCATCTCACCTTATCTTATTGCAATATCAACAGCCCAAGCTACTAATAATTTCTGATTTGTTTTGGTAAAGACACTGGTGTTAACATAAAATGCTGGAAAAACTGCAATTTTCTCTTGGTCCACTTGTTTTCTGTTTGGGTTAATTTAGCTACAGTGTTTGCTGCACTGAAAACATCTTGATACAGGATGTTTTGTTTGTGCATTGTTAAATTAATTACATTATTACAATCACACATACACAATGTTTACATCTGCACACAATGTTTACATCTGCTCTCTGCCCACTTTGTTACCTACAGTACAGCTCAATCTGTCATTCACTCTTTGCTTAAACAAGGCGAACTCAACACAGGAGTTAGGAAACTGTGTGAGTAACTTCCAGGCTGTGAAACACACTCACCTTTGCCCAGCACCATCACGCTACCTGCTGCAGCTCCTTGCCCACTTCCTCTAACTGATCCTCCCCCTCTCTACCTGCCTGGACTGGGCGGGTCTCACTCCCGAAGAGGAGCCTCATTCCTGGTTCATTCCACTCCTCAGGATATTTCTAGGAATAAGTCAGCGGGAGAAAACTTTGAATCGAAGGTAAGAGTTGTTTCATGTGCTTGACTCCCAACAGAACTACATTGCTGTAAGTTTAATGGGGCCAGCTGGGTCTGAATGAAGTAGACTTCTGAAAATAAAATCACATCCTATGATTGGGAACGGTCCAGCTGGGTTACGTCTGCGGTGGGCCTACACAAAAGTAAACGAATGGTTCATTAATAGAACTTCATTGTACTGTTATTATTGCCGTAGTATGTGTAGATTGCTGTTGTAGTGTATTATCATAACAGTAAAACTTAACAGTAGTTATTTATGGCAGAGAAGAAAGGCTTGAAACTTGATAGTCATCGTCACATAGTTCACAGTCATGATTTCTTATTTCTGACCATTTGCGTCAGTATGAATAATTTTAATAATAAGAAAAAAGAGTGGTGCTTTTGGACTTATTACTCTTGTATCAATAACTTATATGTGTAATTGTATTATAAAGAGGGTCTTTTTCCAGTGCTGCGTTCCTCCAATTGCTCCTCTAGTACAATCTTTCAATTCAGTTTTAGTTGGAAATGAAACATTAAAGTGCTCCATCTCAAGATTAGAATTAGTAGTTTGAAAATCCAGCGTTATCATTTAAGAAGTTAGAATATAAGAGCTCTTTGAGACTACTTTGTGTGAGAGCTATATTTCATTTTGCATGTTGATGAGGCCCAAATGACATCATTGCTCCTGCCATTACTTTTTGCTCTGTTGTGCAGCTAGAGTAATAGTGTGGGAGTCTAATTATCGCTCTCTGACACATCTCAACAAGCCTTCCCTCAGCAGATGTGCAAGCTCAAACTTTTAACTGTACCCTACAGCTGTATAGGGAGGGAGCAGCACAAAGAAAGCAGAGTGTGTTCATTAAACCGAGCCTCCCGGCAACACGGTTTCACACAGTGTACACTTCCACCGTGCTACCCAGGACAAATTAAACAGGTACTTCTATCGATAGCTCCAGTCTAGACGAGTGTGCGTGTGTGAGTTTGCGTCGCTTTCTCCGCCACATACTCAGAGTTCAGATGTGAGGTGAGGGGAGATTGGTGCAGTGTGTGGAGACTGTTGTTTTGCATGGTCTCTCCTGCCCCAGATTCATGTCCCTGCTCGTCACACATTCCAGCGTACCCTCCCTGCTCCTCCTCCGCTCCTCTCCCCTTTCTTACCTGTCTGACGTCTCTCATCCACTCGCCCTTTGTCACAACTGAAATCCAACAACAACCACACATCCACTACATCTCCCTTTCTCCCTGTGCAAAACTGTGCAGCTGTGTTCACTGTGCGCGCTGCAGTGTCATCGCATTTTTCCTGCTGGCAGCAGCCAGTACATCTGCCAGTCTGTGTGTTCGCTGATATCTTATTTATAAATGCATCGGCTGAGGAGAGCACTTCGGGGGCTGCGGTATCGTTCCAGAGATGCTGCAGAATAATCGGGGTGAAAATCTCTGCAGTTGAGGGCCACTTAGAACGGAAACACTGAGAGATCCATGCTTGTTAGCGGCTCACCAAGTTAATTTGGATGTTCCCACAGGATGTTGAGAAACACTTAATCCACTGACTCATGTTTTCATCCCAGATGTTTCCAAATCCTCCAAACAAAAGAAAGCAAGAAAAGAATCAACATATTTAAGTGTAATTCCCTCACAGTGCATTTAATTAAAAAATAGCAGTAGGTTCTTCCTTCCGATATTCCTTGTGGCTTGCTGGTGATGGTGATATCCAAATTAAGAACTATCCTTGTCTTTAACTTGTGCACCGTCTCACCTCCAAACAGGGCCATGATCACATCTGCAGAGTATGGGGCAACATCGTGGGAGCTGTCTGTGCAGGTGGACCAGAAAGAAGGAGACGAGTCCATGAAGTTTAAGCTGAGGGTGAAGGGAGATTTGCACATTGGAGGCCTCATGCTTAAGCTGGTGGAGAAGATCAGTAAGTGTCTCCGATATCCCATTTGCAGTGTGTGTAGCATCTCATTCAGGCACAGACTTCTTTTGAAAAAAATGTGTAACTAGAGAGATACAGAAAAGAAAGTACCTCCTCACATTGGAAATATACATCTCCTGTAATTGTTTGTACTCAAGCACTAAATTTTGGTTTGTTTACCTGGTAAAAGCAAACATCTGTTTCACTTTGCTTTAAGCACAGTGTCTCAACCTCCCCCTGCTGCCACAACAGGTCTGTTAGTCAAGCCACACCCTTGTTTGCCCTGCATTTTTTTGCACTGCAGTTCCATTGTTCTGTCACAATGCATTGGCTCGTGTAGCCCCGGGGGCCAAAGTTCAACCAGGATCTGATGTGATATCTCTTTACTGTTCCCCATAAAAAAACAAGCCAATACAGCATCAAGGAAACTTTAGTAAGGTGCTTTTAAGCGCATGAGACACAGCAGATGACTCAGTGGCTTGTCACCAATGGACGGCTTTCAGCCCAGCACCATAACATGATGTCAGGTAGACTCATAAAACCACGCTTTAATCATGCCCAGCCGCCTACACAACAGTGGGTGCAGGACGTGTTTGTGTTGGTAGCAGATGCAGTGGTTGTTGAAATATTTTAGAGCTCCGCCTCAAGACCCTTTAAACCTGACATGTAAATGTGTGCAGTAACTTTGGGTGTGAGCTACCCCCTAAACCTGAGATATGATAGCAGTAGGCTAATGGCTGTAATATGTTGCACTTAATCTGCCTGTTTGCAGAGGCTGCCCAGGACTGGTCAGACCACGCTCTGTGGTGGGAACAGAGGAAATGCTGGCTCCTTAGGACGCACTGGACCTTGGACAAGTATGGAATTCAGGTAATGTAAAGGTGCCAAAGTAATTTAAAGTCTTTTATCTTTAATAGGTGACTTTCAATAAATAATTCAAAAATTCCCCCACAAAATTTGAATGCCCATGGCACAGGGATACACTCCAGTCATGGGCATAGGAATTCAATTGTGTGCCTGTTGTAGGCAGGTATAGCACCTTAAGTGGATTTGTTTTGTTAGCTCAGCTTGAATTAATTGTTGGGTCTGTAATTCAAATGTATGTCGTAGCAGCCAGGCATTGTTCAAGCCCAAAGAAATGTTCAAGCCCGAAAAAACTAAGGCACGGCTCATGAGTAAACCCCTCACCCGTCAGGTACCTAAATATTTGTTTTTGGTGTCTTTTACCAACCTACACTGCATGTGTGAACATTAACATCCAGAGATATTAAAAGTATTCCAACGTGACACCAAATGTTTAAAAAAACAACCCAAAAACATAACATGTAGAACAGACCTGGGCATGTTATGGCCTGCGGGTCACATCCGGTCCTTTGGGCATCCCTGTCCGGCCCGCGTGAGGTCATTCAGAAATTAGAACATAAATGAAAAAGTAGCTACAGGAGGTCCTCGGTTTATGACATCATCGACCCACGACGCCACCTACCATAATTTATCAAAAAAGTTTTTGTTCATCCCAACAAATGGGAATTCGGCAACGCCTCAATAAGTTAGTAACATCACGTGTAAATGTGTGACTTCCGACTTACAGCGAAAATGGCGTCAAGTCGCGTCCGTAGAAACTCCGACACCAGCCAGGTCTGCGTGTTCATCCGCGTGCGCGCCTCACAACTGTGCTGCTTTTATTTTGAAAAGCGTAACGGACGCGCGTGCGTGCACAGGTGAGCGGCTACAGGTGAGGCTAGTCAGCTGTCAATCAAAATGTCAGGTCACGCCAAAAAAAAGAAAAACTGATAATGAATGAATACTGCATTTTAATTTGAATAAAGCACTTATTGGTTTTTTTGTATAAAGTTGATCAGTTGCTTATCTTTAACATACTGCAAAACTATTTGTGAAAATTATGTGAAAAGTTAAAAATAAAAGTTAAAAATTGTGAAAAGTTAAAAATAAAATGAGACACTGATGCAATTATTGTTTTGTTTTTACTTCAACAGGAGTATTTTCCTTTTGACCTACACCACAGTTTAATACATACATTTTAACAGAATATCCTTATTCTTCTGATTACCAATGGCAGCTAATCAAAATATATAATTTACTGTTTTTTACAATGAGAGAAAATTAATATTAAGTTCAAGTAATCGTTGGTCAGACCCTCCAAAATATTTCAGATTTCTCATGTGGCCCCCTGTAAAAAACTAATTGCCCACAAATCAGCACCACAAGAACTGAGAAGGTGATTGAAAACATTTTTTTTTTTACACAGGCTGATGCTCACCTGCGCTATACACCTCAGCACAAACCTCTGCTGCTGCAGCTCCCCAATATGAAGACCATCAAGATGACCGTCAGCTTCTCCAGCGTGGTCTTCAAGGCGGTGGCAGAGATTTGTCAAATACTCAGTGAGTGTCTCTGCTGCTGCATCCTTTTTGTCCTCACTGCTTTTTAGAGCATCTTAGACATAAACGTCCTCAGCTGATCTGAAACTGAAACTCTCCTTCCTCTTCCCATTCACATTGTCTCCTGTTCGCTCCGCCTCAGACATCAGGAGGTCAGAGGAACTGTCCCTGCTGAAGCCTCCAGATGATCCCTCCAAGAAGAAGAAGAAGAAGGAGAAGAATTCAGTACAGGAGGACATCTGGGACATCGATTTACTTGGCGGGGGACCAGGAGGCACAGGTGCTGTGAAACACAGGGCAGAAGTACTTAATCTCTAACGCAATGAAAAGGTTCTGGTTTATATTCACAAAATGAAAAGAGAACTATGCATTGCTGGGAAGAAATGGAAATATTTCCCAAATGTTTCCATAGTTATTGAACATGTCTTGGCCTTCAAGATTTTTTCATAGTGTAAGACCTGCTGTGCATTATTGATGCTTTGTGACTTAAGTGAAGGCTTTTAGTTTTATCAGTTTGCTTACTGCAAAATAAATTGCCTTATCACAGTTTGGTTTTGTTTATATTTTGGTTAAAGACTGATTCATTTAATTTATGGACTACATTTGATGAATTACATTGTTTTACATTTCTGGGTAGTGGCAGTTGTTCCCACTCTAAGAGACTATTTGTCAAACACAGGTATAAAAACACACGTAACACCTGCTGCATTGCATTGCATTCACTGAGTCATTATTCATGTTATTAGTTCCACTTGTGCTCTTCCTGCAAGTCAAAATGATTCATGGGAAAATTCACTGTGAGTCGGGTTCATATGGGAACAATGAAGAAACATTGGCGCACTGATGCTGCAGTAACAACTCTGTCAAGATTACTTTTTAAATGTATTAACTAAAATGTCTACCATAATTATCCTCATTTTGGCTAATTTTTTTTTTTATTAATCACACTATAACCAGTAAAGCACTCTGGTCTTCTTGACTGCGCTCTGCAAGAATTAAGATTATTGTCTGGCCCTGGAGGTGATAGCATCTTTATCTCTTTGAGTTCATCTTGCTGGA